>OZ018390.1:26402080-27002080 GCA_963969525.1 Ontholestes murinus | reverse complement strand
GATACCATACTGCAACGATTTTTAATTATTTCATAATTAAAATGTTGCAATATTTCAAACACTGTACTAGAATTTTATGCTTCTACAGAAATCGTTTTTCAGTTTTTGAAATCTTGCAACATTTTTATCATGAAATTACTGTCACACTGTCACTTTTGACATTTGGAATAGGCTCTGTATATTGTTTACTATGGGTATTTGATTTTTATTTTTTTTTTAATCCTCAATTTCTCGACTTTGGTTTGATGAATGGATAAAATCGTTTACAAATTTAGATTCAGAAAAAAATCTCCTTGCGGATCAGTACAAAATATATATACAGTGCAATTTGAAAAAAAAAAGTTGATCGTCTTTTGTCAAAAACTGGATGCAAAAAGTTTAAAGATAAATGGCCTAAACCTAACAAATCTATGTTTTGCGGATGATATAGTTTTGCTGTCCGACAACCTACAAGATATCAGGAAGGTGCTAGAAGATCTTCAGGAAGTATGTGCCCAGGTCGGGGTAAAGGTTAATATATCAGAAACAAAATTTATGACAAATGGGGTCCCTGGTGGAAATATTACTACTGGTGACTGTAAGGTGGAACTGGTAGATAAGTACACATATCTTGGTCATGAAATACGAATCTCGAGAGACAAACAAAATGCGAATTAAAGAGAAGAATTATGCTCGCTTGGGCTGCATATGGCAGATTTGGAGATGTGTTTAAAAGTAATCTCCCAATTTGTCTAAAACTAAAAGTTTTTAATTAGTGCATTCTACCGGTTATAACCACCGGCGCCAAAACTTTAACCTTGACAATAAAATCTGCTAATAAGCTTAGAATAACACAACGCAAGATGGAAATATTGATGCTCGGTGTGTCACTTCGTGACCATATCCGATATGAGGATTTACGCGCGAGAACAGGAGTCACGGATGTTATGTACCAGGTGATTAAGCTAAAGTGGAACTGTGCTGGACATGTGACCCGCATAACAGATCGAATGAAGACCAAGAGCCGACCAGAGAAACAGGGGAAGATCTCCCGCGCGATTTACGGATGATATCAAAAAAATAACCACAAACTGGATACGAAGATAGAGGACAGTGAGCAGAAATGGGGGAGGCCTATAACCAGCAGTGGATGCAAAGGGCTGATTGATAATGATGATGATGATCGCTGGAACATCATCCACAAACGGGCAAAAAAATATAATAGATTTCACGAACACCAAAACTTTTACCAAAACAGGTCATTTGAGCACATGAATCATTCGTGAAAGAATTGAAATTGTAATACTCCCAATTTAATACCTGGAAAACGGTGATCACACACTAATACACATTTGTGGTATGTATATTAGTACATACGCCATACACACACACACACACACACAAACCATTTCAAACCAGACCAGGACTTGCAGCCAAAAAAAGAAATGATGGAGAAGGGAGGGGCGCTACAGACATAAATAGACCACCAGCCGGGCAGTAGCGTAGTATTACCCTGAACACGCAAGAGTAAACACTTGAAAAAAAACTGGCGGAGGAAATTAGGAGCTGGGATTTGCGAGGATTGATTAATTCGGCCATTTTGAAAACCAGTGTTTCAAAAAAAGGGATTGTAGGGATTTATGTACTGCGTGTGCAGGGGAAATTGGGGCGAAAAGCTAATATTATCTAGAAACGATTGAAACAAATATTTTCATTGAGTATAAATATAAATAACTTCCAAAAATAGATAAATCAATTGAATAGATTTATCTAAATACTTCCAAAAATAGATAAATCAATTGAATAGATTTATCTAAATATAATATAACATAATCACTAATCATAAAATGAATCCATTGTGCAATTTTATTAAAACTAATAGTAAACAACACCAAGTATTGATAATGTCAAAATATACAAATGCAAAATTGCAACTATTTTTACCTAGCAATCTAAGACGAAACTCATCGTTTCGCATTTGTTTTAGTAGCAGTATTGGCACAACTATAAAAATAAAATAAAAATTCTGTTATAGAATTAACAATACCCTACTAGTAACATCATCTTAAAAAACTACATCTTCAATAAAATACTCACATGTTTCTATTACATTAAGTTTTATGGAAAATTCAATATTACTTCCCTGGCTATAACTTAACTGTCCTGAAATATCTTCCACTTTTATCATTGCAATTTTTTCTACCAATAGCACCGCGTGAATTCTTATTTCAAAGCCTTATTTTATAAATTTGTTTCACAGGAATGCTTTATAAGCAAACGTAATTGACAATCATTTTGTTTTTCCAGCTTCACTTTGAATAATTTTTGGTTATCAAGGTTCTCAGTGCGTTTCTTTAAATACGACAACTCCTTAAACTTCAGAAAGAATCGCTTCTCATTAAGTTGTACTTTTTAAATGATACGATTAATATTCATCTGCCTCTACACACAAATTATCAATCATCTTTTCAGAGTCTTCAAACTTAAAACATTGAGAAATTTAAAGATCCTGTGCCTAATAAAAATACCACATAATGTCTGACTAAGGATAAAAGCCTTTAGAAAGAAGCACTAAACTGTTAAGTTACAGATTGAAAAAATTATCTTCTTGGTCGCAGAAATGGAATCGACAATAACTTAAATATTTTTTTCTGCACATTTAAAATAATTCTGGTAGATAGTCATTCTTTGTATGTTCCTAAAAACATGGCAAATATTATGTTAATAAAATCGGATCAGGAACATGATCGACTATGAGACAAAATTATATTGTGTAATGTGTCATGAAGCTTGGAGGTCAGAACAAATCGAAAGAATCTCATAAAATGTATTCACTGTCTGAAAGATCTACAATTATTAACTCAATGTTCTGACTCAGAGACACGAGCACTTAAATATTGGGATGCAGACTGAGTAAAGAAATCTTGTTAGTTGAAGATCACTTTTTTTCATATATTGTTACGGTGCGAAACTGCACTGCCTTTTATTCTCCGTCTTATCTCTTAGTGCTGTTACTTTTCGGCGCATTGATTTAATTCGATTAAGGATGCGTAATATCGGCAACCTCATTTACATATTTATAATTGATCTCTCTGACAGAGGGCACTATTAAACCGTATTAGGTTCTCATTTCCGCTTCCTTTTATTCTTATTGTTGTTCTATGCAGTGGAACGCACGTGTTCATATAGTTTCAGTTTGTAATGAAATAATTAGCCGAAGTAGTGGCCTATTATATTGAACCCGTGTACTGGAATTCTCCAGCGTGGTGCGTTGTTTTTGGCATTGAATTTGGGTGCTGCGAGATTTCCATCGTCTTCGACGGATTTACTTCCACGTGCAGACTTAACCTAAAAGGAGCCGGGAGAGGAAGGTTTTCCACCTGGCTTCTTTTCTTCCTTCGTTTCTTCATTCTTCAGTCCAATTGGATACCCGTGTTGATTACGAAGCCGTCCTTCAGTTGGCCTTAGTCCACTGCGAAACGTCATTCCGCCAGGGGTGCAGACGTAATCGTAGCCTGTGGACCATATCATCGTGGTGTTCGCTCAGCTGATCGGAGGGATTGACAGACACGGCGGAAGAAGGCGTTAGCGCACTGCAGCTCTTCTATTCCGGGGACTGTATTTGTTCATGTTATTCCGTTGTAATTTAATGTATAACGTTTCACATTTAGTTTATGTCTCTCAGTTCGGTTAAACGTATATCATTTATGCTCAGTTTACGTTTTCAGTTCAGTTAAAAACGTACATCATTTATGTTTAGTCTACGTTACTCAGTTTCAGTTTAAACATATGTCATTCATGTTCAGATTATGCTATTCAGTGCAGTTAAGCATATATATATTATTAACATTCAGTTTAGTTTGACACTCAGTTTCAATTTAGTTACGTTAATCAGTTTTATGTTCATGTTATGTTATTCAGGTTGAGATTGAGTCAGTTATACGTTCGTAGTTGATCATTACATCTTATTACCGTGTTGATCTTTTAGTTTGCACATTATATAGTTACCTTATATTACTTAACGTGTTAACTTAAAGTCACCAGTTTATCAGTAATTTACACCGGCTCAGTTCTCGCGTTGTGTAAATTTTGTTGTAGGTTAACGACGTGGGATCTGCAGTAAGCGCTTGCCGCAGGTCAACGGATATTTGGTGAGTACGTTCATACCTTACTTAGCCAGTGTATATTGCAACCCTTCTCATATCAGGGTGGTGAGTTTAAGGGATTCAATATTTATTCCTTTTTTTTTTTTTACCTAAGTGATCTTAAGTTATTTTTTTTTTACGATATAACTGACGTCAATATTCTGCGTTTGGAATTAAATATCTTATTTCT
Organism: Ontholestes murinus; assembly: GCA_963969525.1. NCBI lineage: Eukaryota > Metazoa > Arthropoda > Insecta > Coleoptera > Staphylinidae > Ontholestes > Ontholestes murinus. Next base: position 26,997,766 of record OZ018390.1, on the reverse strand, counting down.
TTGGTTACTCATTCGTTTTATTTAACAACATAGGTTTCGAGCTTTTACCTCCCAACCTTCCTGAGAGTAGACTTTAATTTTAAGCTCGTGGCGCTCCTTTACAACTTTGAACCCAGCCACTCTATCGGCTGACAGCAGGGTAAGCCTACTTTAGGGGAGGATACTGGTTGCCATAACGAATTCGAGTGAACGTGATTATTTTCTTTTGTATTTGCTCTTTTTTTTTTAAATTTTTTTCCTTCAAGCAAAATTTTGTCATTTGTAAAGCGAGCTCCAACGTTACTGCTCTAGGGCTAATCCTTGGCTCGCGGTGTAACGTAATAATATCATCATATGAAATCATTTTGACCATCCCATGTATTCCTTAATATAAATTGTTTCGCGTACCTTAATATAGTGATAATTGTTAGCTTCGCCATAGAACTTGTTTTTAAAATCGCCAGTCTGTACGTTTCTTGAAACATAGTGATAATAATTTTCATAAAACCGCATCAGGGACGTATCATAAAATTTGATGATGTAAAAAAATCGTAAACTCCTCAAGAGTTTATTCACTATCTCAATGATCTAAAAGTATAGCTGAACTTAAAAAGCCTGTTATTTCCTCAGAATCTTTAAACTTGGAATATCAAAAGGTTAAAAGATTTAATGCCGAATATAAGCCCCTCTGAAAGTGATTCACGTTAGACCTTCACTAAGGCTGAAAGTATTGACCTGACTAAGGATCCATAGGCTTTAGAAATATGCATTGAAATGTTGAATTAAAAAATATTATTGGTCGAAAAAATGTAATCGACAGTCACTTTTTTTCTACTTCATTTAGAATCATTCTGACCGTTTCAGTCTAATTTTTAGTCTTTCAGTGTCATGCGTACAGTTACATAATAATAACTTGAAACTTTATCATTGAAACAATTATCAGGAACCTTATATATAATGGATCATGAATGTAGAAGATCAGAATTATTTGTAAGCTCCTCTTAAAGTTTGTGCAATCATCTCTTTGGAGTCTTCAAACTTCAAACACCATAAAGAATGAACAGAATATGTCAATGAAGATAAGATAAATTCCTTGCGACTAGTGATAAATCTTGTAGAAGGAATAAATATAAAACAATGAAACCAAAAAAAGGAAAAATATAACTTACTTTAATAATAACACTTGTTTGTTTTATTTTTTATTCAATTTAAAATTTCATTTATAAATACAAATAATTTACTTTTCTTTAATGAAGTTACCTTAATAAAAACTAATTCAAATCTATGCCAGAAACCATTTTTCAAAAAACTCATAACCGTATAAATTATGTTAAATTGAAAATATATCTGACAAAATTATAATATCGAAACTGGCATTATAAATTAAGATGTTTGATCCAAACGATTCTCACTAAACATGTGGCAATGTATAAACTTTAAACAGTAAAGAAATACTCGGTAGGTATGAAGTAATCTGGTATAACAAATGAAACAATAAAGAATGATCAAGCTAAAAACGATCTAGCTCAACAAAACAGAAAAAAATTTAAATAATTAATTACTTTTGTTTAATTTCAATATCTGTCAAGGTATTATCCTGGGTATTAGTTATTTCAATAAGTGATTTGTTTTGTAGTCTTGATAATACTAATTGTTGTAGATTCACGAAATGTTTTCCTATTTTAAAATTATTACAAAAATAACACTTGTTAAAGTAAAACAAAATATAGATATATTCACTTTAACCAAAATTCTAAATATTTAGTTGAACTACATTTTTTTCAAAAATTATTGATCCGTAATCTACATTATTTAAATTAAAACCTTGATATTTTGTCATTTAGTAAAAATATTACGTTAGACAATACCATTTGATGTTAATCTTACCTGGTTCAAATAACTTCTTATCATTTATCTTATACATAGTGGGGTGACAACTAACGTACGTAACGAAAGCGAATAATCCGACAAAAATAAGGCAATTCCTTCCCATTCTGCACATTTTTTTGACCAATCAGAGCGGAACAACTTATTTTTTTGCACAAAACAGTGAGCGTTTTTCGCGACGACCAACAAATGACTAAAATTGTTCAAATCCTAAGCCGATCATGATCCAATCGCACAGGTGAATCACGCGCGGATTTTTAGCAACTGACGGCCGTCTGTAAATGTTTGGTCAGCTAGCATGACTTTATATGAGAGAAAGTTATGGGCGGACATTCGCCATGGTTAAACACTCGGAATATCGTCCTTTCCATTTATTTTGCATAAAACAAAGATATGAAAGTGTTTATATTGTAAACATCATTATATACGGTTTTTTTTTGTAGTTACCGAAAATAATAGCTATATTACAAAAGTTTGCATGAAATTGATTCCAAGGTCATAGGCATTGTTTATGGAATGAGAAGTGTGCCAATGGTTTCTGTTAAATACCAGCAACTAGTAACAATGAAAAGGTGTGGGCTGGTGAACGGATTCTGTGACAGGTGCCACATTCCTTAAGGCCGGATGTATATTGCTTCTGGTTAATATTTTTTACATCAAATCTCATAAAAAAGAATAATAAATAACTCATGCATTTGTAAAGTAATTACACAAGATTGCATTTACTTTTTTAGAAATATGGAACGGTGTTTAGATTTAATAAAATCTTTAAAATAATTAGATTTATTATTAATTTAAACTATTTTTATAATGACTTTCTTGAAAATATAATAAAAACCAGCAAGTAGAGTTCGACGTAAATACATTTCTTTTTTATTCATTTAGTCAATTAGTGAAGGTAAAAATGTTAATATTGATAAAATTATTAAAAAGACCACATTTTTTCTTGAATAATTTCCTCACTTATTACTTGGTGAAACAATATGAAATAATAATTAAAAATACACTTCATTACTTTCTCATATTAATTATTTTTATGGGTAATATTTAAGACCACGAATGTTTATAAAAATATACAAAGAATATATAAATAAATGAAACAAGAAATTAATATTCATTAACAAAGGAACACACTAACCTAATTATTTTAAATTAATATTTAATTTCAATTCAAATTCAACAGTAATAAAATTAGGCCATCATAATTATACAATCTAACTGAAATAACCATTTCGGTAAAAAAATGGATTTTGGCGTTATTCATTACCGTTGACGAATAATTTATCTTGAGAGTGATCGGATTTGTCACATCGAAGCTTACTCGCGATCGAAAAATATTTTCGTAGGCGCTTATATTAAATTAGATTCGTGCTCAATTGTCCCAAGCGGGAATTTATTTCACCAGCGACTCCGGAATATCGAATATTTTCAATACTTGCGTCTATGTAAAATATATGGTAGATATCAAACAACGTGCCATCCACCCACACATGCAAACTTATAAATTATGTATGGAAACAATATACATTTCTGGTAAGGAAGTGATGATGATATTCATTTTTAAAACTCTCGAATATTTATTACAGTCGGCTATATGTTAAAAAAGTTAAATAGAATAATAATTTTAACGAATTTTCGAATTGTACTTTCGACTGTTATTATATATTATCTAGTTTTTCGCTTATTTCAATTGATTTTTAATTTTATTAATACCTTATAGTTATGACGATCCGTATTAGGGTTTGACTTAATTTTGCTATAGAAATTTTATCTGCCAATAGAAGATGTTATCTAATTTATCCTTGACAGGCGGTAAGTAGACATTGTATATACATAGTGTTTGGAATTGGCAGGAAACGCCGCCAGGGATAACAAGAAAACTCGCATCATTCTCCGTCACTTACAACTGCCCATCCGTAACGACGAAGAGTTGAACACAGTACTTTATGGCATTACGATCGCCCAGAGAGATGTCCTACCCAACATCCAGGCTATACTCCTTCCAGACGGAAAAGAAGCCCTAAAAGAAGGTTTATCATTCCATCTCAACAGCAGCAGCATCAGTTTCAAAAAATGACTACTACCTGAATGTTCTCCCTTATAGAGATAGAGGGCGTCTCCAAAAAGCTATATGTCTCTTGGTAAGTTCAATGTGCGCAGTACAACATTTACGTTATTTTTGGACTCTGTGAAGAGTTGGAAGATAGAAGAAGAGATTAAAGTTATTAATTGGACAGTTATAATTATGGATAACGCTTGAACTAACCAACAAAACCCATTCTTACGGCAAGAGATTTTCAAAACAAAACACAATATTGATGTATTCAGATTTAACAAGGAAACGATAGGAGAGATCTTCACAATTAAGCTCAATTCAACCTTCAGAGATATCCTCAAATGCCTCCATGACTAAAGTTTTGATGCCGCAAAAGGAGTAACATATAATTGTAGTGTTACATGGCAGCGCCAAAATAAAAGCAAAAGGAAAGGTTTGTTTGGCAGAAGAAGCAAGGAAGGCTTAGTGAAAGTAAGTTTCTAAAAGAGTTTAGAGAGAGAATACCCATCTCTTAATGAAATCCATATTGTAAAAGAAATATTCAGATAATAATCACTTTAATGAAGATCGAGGCCTAGGGATAGATTATCAGGTGGAACGTAACTTTGGCAACTCTAAATTACAAGGACTATCTGGAAAGTAGTACTCGTTCTTTTTGTATTTAGTTGTTTTTGACTTAATTTAATTTTTTTCTGCGGCATGGGGTTTCAGAGGTCTAAATTCAAATATGTTAACAGCTTTTTTCGTATCACGTAAGGTTTTTTTGTCATATTGGAATTAAATATTTATTACTTATTAAGTTATATGTAAAAAACATAATACTTGAAATATATCTAAAAAGCCACACAGACTTGATAACATATCTATTGTAAAGTTAAAATAGTAAAAAATAAATAAGAAATAAATAACATACCTTACAATCTATTTTCTCCTCCTCTTAGCAAGAAATGAACGCTGAGTTGATTATCATCTGTGATCCTAGTGAGGATTTTCTCTCACCAAACACTAATAGAAGTCGGTCATCATGGAGACATGCCATCGAAGCTGATACCTCGTTTCGATCTCTATAATGTCTTGATAGAATCTATCAGTGAAGAACAACTCAGTGCATCTAAATTCTTTGGGAAATGTGCAAGACGATTGTGCTTAAAGTGTAATTTCAAGCTTATACTACATCCCAGTCCCCTGAACTTTTTGAGCATAGTTTTGACAGTTTTCTCATATTAATCATCATTAACATTACCCAGAAACTTCTCGATGACGTTCTTGTATGATTCCCAAGCTTGTAATTCCATGTCAGATATGCAGTTTTTAAAAGTAACATCCTTCATAAATTTTCGAATTTTTTGGCTATCAAAAACGCCTTCCTTCACCTTTGCCTCCGATAGTAACAGAAATCTTTAAGCAATATATTGCTAACAGGGGCCAGAATCAACTATTGGACAATTTATTACATTTTTTGTCCCTGGAACCAGTTGTTTTCTTTTCGGTCACTTAGTAACTTTCCAGTGCCTTTCTCTGGCTCTAGAGTCCCATTTACAAATACACATTTGTAGCCCCAATAAAATACCGCTCATTATAAGGTCACAGCACACGTACCACTTGTGTTCATTATATTTAATTTCTTCTAGAATCGTACACATGTTTGTATATTTTTCATTCATGTGCACTGAATGAACTACTGTATCTGAAGCTAATTTATTCCCATTATGCAGAATAACGCCCTTTAGACTTATTTTGCTAGAGTCAATAAATAAACGCCAATTTATCAGTTCGTAAACTCTTCCTAGGTAACCAATCAAGCCAGGGATATCAGAACAGTACACTATTCCCCTATCCATTACGAAATATTATCAATAGAAAGTTGTATTCGGAGTTAAACGATTGTCTTTTTTCAATCTCTATCCTAAAAGTTGACTTTTTTTCTTTTGTAAGGCCCAAATCGCGTATCAAGTCATTTTATTTTGATTGATTCAAAGGTCGCGGACCATCCACAAGATAACTAATCTTATGATTCTGGGGACAAATTGAAATCATCTTCTGTGCTGGAGGTAGGAGAACTGGTACTACTCTCTGGTAATGTTGTTGGAATTGGAATATCTGGCCCATTTTCTATAGTTCTAATTGCTGATGGAAGACTTGGATATGTAAAGGCTTTTTTGTTTTTCTTATTAAACAAAAATAACAATCATTATAATGATTTTGTTCTCCTCTCCAAACTATAGGAACACCAAAAGGCAAAGATGAGCAGTTCTCCTTATACCGCTGTCTTAAATATTCGGAACAAATTTTACACACCACGTGGGAAGCGAAATTTTTGTCCTAACCTCCTAATTTAATTTAAATACGCCAGATACAACTCTTCTTTAAGCATTTGTCGGACCGTGTGACAAGTTTTAGTATAACAACTTCTATTCCTCCACTGGTGGATATACGTAATCATAGCTTCTTTCAGTTCTTCACCTCTTTCAAATTTTTCCTGGCAAAAGGTCCTTGAGTATTGTAAAGATATGGTAATCTGAAGGAACTAAGTCTAGACTAAGTTTCCGATTTGAGTTGTTGCACCACTTGTTGCTGTATCCGGGCCGTATGAGGCCTAGTATTATAGTGGAGAATAATTATGCCACTGGATAACAGAGCTCGCTATGGATTTTAAATCGCCCGCAGTAATTTCTTTAATATTACACAATATGAATCGACATTGATAGAGTCTCTAGGGACCATGAAGTGAATGAGCAGTACACATCGCCAAACCCAGAAAATGGCTGCCATGACGTTTCGTCACCAGTGACGATGTTAGTACTGAAGGCGTACATCTGGTTTTGTGTTTATCAGTAAGCAATAGATGGTCCCACCTTAAGCAAATTTAGACTACTGCGGGTGGTGTTTAATAATTTCATGAATAACTGAATATGAAACATTGCGGATATATTGTAAAGCACCGGTCGTTCTTCGCGAATCCGTTATCGAACTCACCAGTTCATCCGTAATAACTAATGGCCATCCTGACCGCTTATCACCATGGGTATTCTCTCTTCCTAAGTTGAAACCACGACACCAGCTTCAAACGAACGACTCATCCATAACATTTTCTCTATTCACATCTTTTAATTGAGAAATCACAGACCTAACTTAACAACTGGTGGCATCCTTTATTTTCTTCGACATTATAATCACTCACATAAACAGCATAGTCAATACCAATGAGGCGTAACTTTGCATACAGACTACTAAATACAACTATAACGTAATTGTGAAAGCTTTCACTTTATGATACATTTTATGAATTACAAACACAAATGTTACTCGTGTTACAACTGATCTAATAGTAAAAGAGTAAAAAGGGAATTGAACTGCATTGCGTTATTCCAAAAACACGTAGTGATCTTTTCTACGTATCCAGAGATAATCATTTTTATGTAGCACATATCTTTCAAACACCTGGTGTTTCTTCCCCATTCCTAACCTCAATGTTGGGAGAAGTGGTAAAGTACTGTGAAATGGGAGAAATACCTAACCTAGTAGGGCAAGACTTTAGCTCACAAAACCAGGCACAGGAAATCGAAGAAAACAAGTAGTAAGCTAATATAGAACAAGTTGTTAGCTAATATAGAAAAAATAAATCCGAATAGGATTAATTTTTTTATGGACCCTTGTCAACATCGTTAGAAATAGAAATTTGGAAAAACACCAAATAAAGTTATAGCGGAACTGACAAATATAACCAACTAGAGTCCCATACAGTCAACTATTATTTATTATCGAGATCATACCTGTTACGATATCATAGACGTATTTTGAAGCACAACAATCGTATTTTTTTAGCATTCCCTTTGGTCAATTGTTACGAGCTTTTTTTGAGAGATTGTTAAAATATGTGGGATCGAACTCGAAAGAAAATTTTTAAGAGCTAAATGTTCAAGTAATACGTAATAACTATATATAGTGTTTTCTGATAGTGTGTCTTCGCCAAAAGTCGAATTGAATCATTCGTACACTGTAATTGAGATAAAACGTCGAAAGTTGTAATGGGCGATTACAACGCTAAAATTGGAGAAGGTAGCTATGAAGCATGTGTGAGCAATTTCGGACTAGGCATGAGGAATGAGCGGAATGAACGTATGTTACAGTTTTCTTTAGAGAAGAAACTAATAATTAGCAATACCATATTCAAATTGCCGAAAAGGAGACTGTACCTATGGAAAGCGCCGGGTGACAAAGTGGATAAAATAATTAGAAACCAAAAATATACCCTCGAACATATATAGATAGTGATCACAATCCGTGATACATAAAATTGAAGAAAACTGGAAAGAGAGATAGACAAAACAACCGCACTAATATCAGGGCATTACAACAAACAGAAACCTGATTTGCTGTAACAATCGATATAAATCAAAACTCCATACGTTGAAAGAAGAATACAACATCAACAGACGAAATGGCGAAAAATTAAAGAGGCTATACAAACAACATAAAGAGAAATTAGCAAGAACGAGAAAAAAGGTATACAAAGGTGGATGATGCAGGAAATCTTAGCACTAATGGAACAAAGAAGGTAATACTAATTCAGAAATGACAACAAATATCAAGAAATATAGAACCTAATAAGAGGCAAAATAAAAGCTACAAAAGAGACTTGGATGGCAAAAATATGCAAAGAGATAGAAACATACGACAGTTTCAAATTGCAAAAAAGATTAAGACATCACGAACATTACATCAAAACGAGTATTTTAACAGGTGGACCATCGAAACAGACGCAAAATGAAAAATATGGGAAAAATACATAGCCCAACTGTTTAGTGACGAGAAACCGGAATAGTTTAAAATAATAGTATCAGAGAATGTACCGGTTTTCTCTTTTCTCAGCCGCGGAGGTTTAACATGCCATAAAAGTAGAGAAATATGGTAAAGCCGCAGGACCGGAAGAAGTGTACTGTGAAGTATTAAAACCAATGTTCAGTCGCTCTCATCACTGAATTGTTCAACGATATATACAGGCCAAATCCCAAAAGTAAAGGTAGAACCTTTACCCCAATATCGAAGATGCTCCGAGCTTCAAAGTGTGACGACCATCGGCTTATAAGCATAATGAGCCAAATCCTAAAAATATTCCTAAGAATTATTCACACCAGAATATATAACAGTGTGAGACTGAGATACAATTTGGGTTTCGAAATACAATGGTAACTGGAAAAGCCATTATTGCCTTTAATGTTTTAACACAAAGATGTCTATATGTAAATCAAAACGTATACGTGTGCTTCTTAACCAACAAACAAAATTTGAATTCTTGGATATTTGTTTTATTATTAATATTATCAGGATATAAGAATAATAATGATCTATTGGGGGTAAACTGTGGGATTGAGTCATGATAACAATCTCACGGAAGAAGTCTCTATTCAACAAGAAGTTAGACAAGGATGTATTGTGAAGTGATACAGCAGGAATAATAATCAACGGAAGATCTATTAACAGTATCAGGTATACTGACGATACCGCGCGGTTGGCAAGCGATCTAGGTAGCCTACAAGCAATGATTAATAGAGTGATAACAGCGAGCATGGAATACAGTCTTCACATAGACATCGCAAAGACCAAAATGATGATAATATTCAAAAAGAATATTATTAGGGGGCAACTAGTAGTGGATAATAGTACACTTTAAATAACTTGGTACCAAAATAATAACCAAATGACACATCGAGACGACATTCTGGCAGGAATTGAGCAAGCAAAAGGGACATTTATTAAACTAAAGAAACTGCTAACAGCCCAGAACCTCTCTTTGAATCTGAGAACAAGAAAGGTATGTTGTTACGTATGGATTAGAAGGATGGACCCTTTAAAAGAAAACATCAAATAGAGTAGAAACTATTGGGTGCGGGACCACAGACGGATGTTAACAATTTTCTGATTGGACCAAATTACGAACAACATGGTTCTAGAAAGAATGGACAAAGAATAAAAGCCTAATTCAGCATAAAAAAGAGGAAATTGAAATTCCTTGGGCACATAGCTCGCAACTGAAAATATGAAATTCTGCAGCTCATTATAAAAGACAAAATCGTGAGACATAGAAGTATAGGCCTTCACAGAATCCCATGGCTGTGCAACCTACAGCATTGCTTTAAACTATTATCCACTGAATTATTCCGCGTAGCCATCTCTAAAGTAAATATTGCCCTGTTTATCAACAACACCCCAGGGAGACGATGAAAAGAATAAGATGTCGAGAGTTGTAAAAAATAATTGCATGGAAATATTCACGACTCAAAATTCCATTTCCTACCCAAATAAATTTGCTGACAAAAAACAGCACCTGAATCATCTATTTTCGAAACATAAAATACTAACAAAAATATGTATTTTAGTTAGGCAACAAGTCTTTATAAATAAATAAACACTTTAAACTAATTATTGCAATAATTTTACACCCAAGAGAAAATCAATATAATTGTGCAAAAATTAATAATAATAGTAAGACACACTTACCTAATAACTGAGAACAATCTATTATTATGCTTCTATATTTATACAAAATTTTCCTTAATTCTAGCCGATGAAAACTCATCTAAATAGTTTCTTCCAATAATGCTTGTTCCATATATTACAATGATCCTACTTTCAACTATAAACAATAATTTTATCACTAATTGTAGAAATTAATGCATATATTAAATCGATTTTACAACTAAAATATAGAAAAAAACCCAAAAAATGCTATAAAGTGGTATATAGAGCAATAAATATTCACAATGACTCCGAATATAATTACTATATTATAGTACAGCATTTCTATACAAAAACGGGTAGTAGAAAACATCTCAAGACAGGCCAACTTCAAAAACAAAAAATATAGACAAAAAATTATTGATAAAATATATAAGTCCTTTACGTTGTAGATAATTCACTAATAAATAGAAAAATTACCATAGTATAGTCACTCACAAACTATTTTAACGTACATTCAATCATTTTTAGTTCATTTTACAGAAAGAAATACGTTCAAACTAGTGTTGCTTTGATAGCCTTGCTATTTTGTAACACGCAAATTACTTTTGTATTATTCAATGTCTGTCGAAGTATTAGCTAGAGAAGTAGTTGTTTCAAAAGTGATTTGTTCTTGTAGTCTTAATAAGACTCATTTGTTGTAGATTTTACGAATATATTTTCGTTTTTTCTATTTATTAAAAAATTATTGATAAATTGTTTCTTGTGCTTAACTTTCGCCTAAGGTAGTCTTGGTGGCCCGGATGTTCACTGTATAAAATCTCCATTATCGTATGCTCCTTGGCTTACTATTATTATCTTTACAAAGTAAATAACTAAAGCTTTGGTTACTTTAAAAGAAGCAACCAATAATGCTAACGATTCATAGCAGCAGCAGATTGTTTTGTTTTTTAGGTGACTTTCCCAGAAAAAAGATCAATGTGACTACGTGGTAGTATTATGTAATCGATACTCCAATGGAGTTGCCTAGGAATCGAATAAGTCATTTTTTGAACTAATATGTAATTGTACGGAGTCATAAGTACTTTAGAAACAAATTAATCTTCAACCTAGCTCTTGTAATAAAAAATAGAAATGAGAATGTAGAATGTACTGTATTTATTCGGAAATATTAGATAATTATACTTATGATACATTCACTAATAAACATATATTCTACGTATTCTTCAGACACAAGGAAGCAATTTCGGATATTAGATCTTGAGGAAGGCGAGATAACATTAGCATAAAAAGCACTGTAAAATGATAAAAGTGCCCCTCTTAGTAAAGAATAACTCTTGCTTAAACAAGGCAAGGACAAGTAAGTTGTTATATGCTAAGTAAGAACTTAAGAAGGTAAACTAAACAAAGTTAATTAACCAACATTTTATACTCTTATTACCAGAGTTGGATCTTACGCTTCCTAGAACTCGCATTACTAGATATGTATGGAACTGACAAGATTACAATGTCAGACAACAGATGGATATTATTCCAAATTACATTAATTTTCTCCAATAAAATAGAGTATAGCCCAGTATATCTAAGTCTAAATAGGCAGTTGATTTTTATTAGGAGCTTCATTAGGATTGTTAAATTTAGGGATCTTGGAAATGTGCCGATAAAAGATAAACCGAAAGTTAAAACCAATTGGGTATTATATCAACTTACAAGAAATCACACCTTGAAAATAAAAATAAAATACAAAAAAACTGTTGGCAAATAAAACCTAATGGGCTAAAAAATAAAGTATGAAGTGAGAGGCATATAGACTGTTTTCACTTTGAAGTAGTAAACAATTCTGAATCCTCACAGCCAAAATAGGCTACAAGGCCTGAAATCATTAAACCAACGTGATAGATTACGCAGACAACATGCTACTTAAAAAATGAAATACTTAACTAGAATGCGTGGTTCTATTCATATAGCTAACGCATATGTATTAGTAATTAATAATAATATATTAATATTTCTGTAAAGGCGACTCGTTGTGGTTGCTCGCAATCAGTAAGTGAATTAAACATCAGTCTAATGACAGAAAATAAATCGTTTTCATAGAGTAACTGTTTTATAGATCACGACTCATTCAAGTGTTGCATGTGTAACTTGGATTACCACATTCTGTACATAATCGAAGAATAAATTCGGCCTGCCATCCTGCGCAAGATGTGAAAAAAAATGGTTAGCAGAGGTCCTAATAGCGTTGAAGAAAGAAATCTCATTATACAAATAAGTCAATAAAGCAGCACTATTTTTAAACAAGAAGAAATAATATCAACTCCTTCACAAGAATTAAATAACCTCAAAACCAGCAAGGACGCAAACCGAAACTTATAGATGGAGCTACAACTGAAATCCCGAAGTTGGTGGCAATAAATCCGATCGAATTGTAAACAATAATAAAAACAAACTAGATAACCCGATCGAGAAAACCGATGTGTCTCCCGATCAGGTCTACGACCGTGGGCAAATAATGAATGCCAACAATAATGATGACTGGATGAAAATCGCACGTAAAAAGAAACAGAACATTAATACACAAAGACGTCAATAACAAAACGATGGATGAAACTTTTCTTTTATTATTGAAAAATGAACACCCAAATATGAAGACGCTTCTTATTCCTCATTTAAAATAGGTGTCTCGCTGGCATGCGAGCAAATGGTTATTAACGAAAATTTCTGTCCGAAAAATGCATTCGTTAACTGGTTCTTTTTTAAATCGAGGTATAGTAACAAGTCACATTTTTAAGATTTTCAGCAAACAAAAATGAAATGCTAAACAACAATCAAGAGGCACCCACATTGTTTCTACTACATCAGAATGTGCAATGTATTACTACGTCAATAAACCAACTGGAAGCACTAACAGAAGACGTAAAATGTAATATTAAATGCATTTCAGAACAATGGCTCTCTTATGAACAACTTACGATAATTAATATACCGAATTTCGAATTTGCATCTAGTTTCTGCAGACATGAAAAATAACATGATTGTGTAACTGTTTTCATCGATGACACAATCAACTTCAAGATATGTGAAATGAACCAATTTGCGGAATCGCGGCAGTTTGAGTGCACTGGTGTTAAAATATGCCAGTGTTGCGGTAAATATGCCCGAGGATGTCAGTGGAATGTATCTGAGGTACCCTTAAAAGGGGGGATTTCTCCGGCGCAAGGGTGGCGAATATAAGCACTGTTCACGGGGAGGTATTTAATGGTTGAAGGACACTAACCTTGATTATCCTGCTGTTCCGGACGACTAGAAATCCCTCGCAGGTGGGACTATAACTTCTTCCTCGTAAACGTATACGTACGCGAATAATAATAATAATAATTCATAAATAATAAGCCGGTGGCGAAACTATGCGAGTAGCAAATCAAGCAACGGCGGAGCCAAAACGATCTTTTCGTATGTATGTGAACAAAAATATGGCGGTGCACGAGTCGCTTCCAACTCTCGTTCTGCTAGTGGGTTGGGTGTGAGGGGTAGAAAAAATAGACAGGCGCATTAAGAGGAAAACGTAAACAGAGATGCGCGCATTTGCCTCCCAATTTCGAATATGAATTTAGTACGAAACAGACAGTTAACATACTTTGCATTGCATTTATCGACCTCCGTCTGGAAGCATAGAAATATTTCAACACCAGATCGAAAAAAAATCTTATTCACCTTTTAAACCAAAATAAGACGTTTTTCATTATAGGAGATTTTAACATTAATTTTTTAGAGTCAAACAACAATTACACAGACCTCATTTACACACACAATCATTTAATCTGAATTTCTGATAAATGAGCCTACAAGATTTTGTACAACCCAAACATGCATTCATAACATCATCACAAACCAATTGCATATATACTACAACTAAGGTTCTGCAAACCCCAATATAAGACCATAAGGCACAAATACTTCAGTATAAATGTAAGATAAATAATAACAGGCCTGTCTTTAATAACAGAATATTCACAAACTCGAATACTTCGAGATTTATTAACTATATTGCAAGTGAATCATTTAGTGAAATACGTAAGCATATGAGTGCCGATTCAAAATATGATATTTTTAACAATATCTTCTCTAGAAAATTTTCATTCTCATTTTCCAATAAGAAACTTATATTAAAACTAAAAAACCAAATATATATATATCAAACAGAAGCGTTACAATTGAGTGAAGAAAACCTATTAAAATATTAAACAATAGCTAGCTATCGCCAATTATATTCCCTTATATAAACAGGAACAAAAAAATAATAATTTGTTAAATCAAGAAAAACAAATCGAATTGCGATTATATCAGTCGGATAATAAATCCAAAGCATCCTGGAATGTAATAAAAGACTTCGTCGGTAGTCGTAAACCAATTACAATGCCAAAAAATATATTTACAAACTAGTAAACGATATATATATACATCTTTATTGACAAATATGTACAACATTTAAATAATAAATAAATAATGAATGAGGTGTTATTATGTTAATCTGTCAAAAAGCTATCGACCTGCCTTGTGTTGTCCAGTCATATGGTGTCAATCTTTAATGAGTATAGCATGAAATGATTAAATGAAATAAAAAAATGGTAGAAAGTGGGTTTTTAAATTTAGGGATTATGTTTGGGTTGCTAGGAAGACAGTATAGGGATGATATGTGGAAGTTGAAAGGATTTTTGGAGAATTTTTCTGATAGGATTCGAAGGCGTTCTTGAATGGGGATAACTAAGGTTGTATCATAGAGGCGTTGGTTGGAAAGATTATGTAAAGAATTTAGGGGGTACGAAGGGATGCTCGCTCGCTAACTTGAATATTACGGGAGGTTGGGTTACTGGGATTGGGATAGACGACACAACCATAGTCCAGTAATGGGCGACAAATCAACTTGTATATTTTAATTGCTGTTTTACTAATAATACCATCATTTCTATAAGTTAAACATCTACAATATTTTGCCCTAGTTGTTATTTTGCTTTTAATTATAGCTGTGTGTTTTTTCAAATTGATTTTAGGGTCTATGGTTATGCCTAGATATTTAATGGAATTTTAGCTAGGGAATAGTAGTTTGGGAAATTTAGACGTTGTAAGGGGAATTACTGGTGCGGTGGTATGGAATTAGGAGCTATAATTTGTGGGGATTAATATTAACACGCCATTTTGCAAACCAGTGTTGAAGAGAGTCAATAAGCTCTTGAAGGAATTGGAGGGCTTTTGGTAACGTGGGAGCATGGGTAATAAGATGGGTAATAGATGTCGAAGCTAAACATGTTCATGTTGTTAAGCCTCAAGGGGGTGCTTGTTAGGGAGTAAAAGAAGAAGAGAAAGAGTTGTGGATTTTAACTTTTAGGGATCTATTAGAGAGCAATTGTTTAATGAGGAATGATAAAAATGATATGAGGAGCGATATTTAGGTGGTGACATTTATACAATAAGCCTTCGTGCCAGACATAATCAAATGCTTTCTGAACATCCAGAAATAATGCTGCAGAAGCTCTGCCTTCAAGGTGGACAGTCTGAATATTAGAGGCTAGGATGGTTAGAGAAACTAGAACGATTTTAATGTATTTTTTTTAACAAAAGCGCTAACCAAATAACACCTTTACATAATAGTAGTAATCTCTTAGTAAATACCATTTAATTCCCACACAATATTTCTCTATCCTACTACGGAATCAGATATAATTACATTAAGTATATCCAAAAATTCTAGTGCAGGATTAGATTAAAATGTATATTTTAAGAAAAAATATGTATCATATATCCGCAGCACTGTGATATAACATACTTCACTTATAACAGGAATCTTCCCATCGAAATTGAAACAAGCAATTTTGATACCAATATAATAATACTATAAAGGTGATCACAATGGCTTGGGAAATTACAGACCAATAAGTCTCTTGAATTCTATATCTAAAATTTTTGTAAGGGTAATTTACTCAAGATTTCTTTACAAAACATAACCTAATATCGCCTACCCAACATGGGTTTTTACCAAGTAAAAGTACTGAAACCGCTTTGTTTCATTACATTATTGGAAAATATTCGCGGAATCTTCTTAGACTTATCAAAGGCCTTTGATACCATCAAACATTATATATTAATGCACAAATTATATGAATATGGTATCCTTGGAGTTGTACACATGTTAATTATGACTTATCTAGATAATAGGGTGCACTATACTAGAATAATAGACACCAATAACCAATCTAAAACAATATTTTCCATACCATTACGAATAAACAAATGGTGATGTGGCCATCATAGTAGTTTCCCTATATTTTTCTCGAAAACTATGAGGTTTACGCAAAAAAGTTATTCTTAATAATTTATTCAATTTTAAATTCTCTATAATTACTTTTTATGTAACTTTTACGTAACTCCAATAGTTTATTAGTAATTTTCAAAAAATGTCAAAATTAACTTTTACTTTAACTTTTGTTTGAACCGTTTTTAAAAATATTTCATATTTAGAAAAATATGACCAAAAAAACAAAAAACGGCTCGAGTAAACACCCACTTCCGGTTTATGAATGTTTCAGTTCCAGTTTTTAACGATAAAACCTTAAGTTTACAGTTTCATCTCAATAGGTTGTTTCGTTTTTGAGATGCAGCGCCCACCGACAGACACACAGCCACACAGACACACAAAAATTGTTTCCAGAAATTAGTGCAATGGACTCAGGGGGGCCCAAAACGGATATTTCCGCAAAAAAAATTTTTGAAAAATAAATCACGAAAACAATAGTCCCCCTATATATAGGGAATCTAAAAAGGGATTCCGCAGGGTAGTATACTTGGCCCTTTGCTATTCATAATTTACATAAATCATTTACTAAAAACAGTTTCAAAACACTGCAAAATCATAAATTATGCTGATGATACAAATCTCTTAGTCAACGGTAATAAATATCCAGTATGTCTAAGTTGGAAACTGGGTTTAAAGACAATAATGTCATCTTAAACAAGTATTTTTGTAAGCGATAGAAACACCAAAATCAATTAAAATTATTAAGATGGCTTATACATTTTCGAATAGTGTGAAATGCTTGGGTATTTACATCGATGAAACTTCAACCAACACATGTACATATTCGTAAGAAACTAAGTAGTACGTGCCACGGATTAATAGTTCTCGAGCGTTATACAAACACTCGAATAAGTAATTATTCTACGATGCCAGCGTGGTATTCTACCTCAGGTATGATCTGATATTTTCGGGGAACAGCACAAACTCGATAGATGTATTCATCATGCAGAAGAAAATAATTCGAATTTTATATAAGCGAAACTACAATTAATGTTGTAGGGGAATATTTAAACAAAATAATATACAAAATGTATTAAAATCCTTTAGTTCGTTGTAAATCTAAAGTACATTTTATCATTTATTAGTTTGTTCAACAGAAATAATTGCATTCAAATTAGTGTTGCTTTAATAGTTGTACTATTTGTAACACGCAAATTAATTTGTATTATTCAATGTCTGTCGAAGTATTAGCTAGAGAAGTAGTTGTTTCAAATTAATTTGTTTTGTAGTCTTAGTAAGACTCATTGTTGTAGATTCACGAAATGTTTTCGTATTTTTAAATTTATTAAAATAATATACTTTCATTCTGCGGGCTCTCTACATAAGAATGTATAAAGTTTATATGGAAACAAAAGGAACTATTCAACAATGTATATAACTATAACAGATATGATGCAAGGAGAGATCTCACATATAATTTACCGCAACACAGATTAAATAAATATGAAAAGGGCTGCTTTTATATATGTATAAAAATATATAGTAACTTGGCTAGTGAAATAAAAGATATTTCTAATTTCAATAAAGTCAAATCAATGGATTATCAATTAATCTGTAAGATAGAACCTTACTCGGTGTCAGAATTTTTGCAGTGAAGAGTAAATAGTATAATGTATAGTTTATATTCTTTGTGACATTTACATGTACAAATATCTAATTTATGTATGTTTGTAAAGTGTAAATAAATGATGATTTTTATTAATATGATCATATGGAGACCATTAACAATCAGAAAAACATTGCTTGCAGATCGCGTTCATAAGAATGTATTTCCCTTTTTTATATACAATATATATTTGAAAGTGATTACATCGTTTTATTTATATAGAAGGGATGACGAACTTCCTACATTTATTAGCCTCATCACTCAATTAGAAGGTATTCCTATATTTTTATATATTAATTTACTTCCTGAATATTTAATACAAAATACACTAACTTTTAACTATAGTTTTGTAATTTTTATCATTTTTAATTCATATAAGTCAAATAACCTTCGATTTAATTCGTTTGTAATATAATTCATATTTCAAAAGCAGGAAGAAAATTAACAATAATTTGCTGCCCATGTGGCAAAAATAAGTAAAACAAATTTATCGACGCAATAAATTATAATTAAGTTCTATAATTAATGAACAGAATATTAATTAAAATAGAAACGAATCCATAAACCGAACAGTTATTTCCATATTAATTAAATTAACATCATAGCAGCGATTTTAATCATTAATGTCAGCACAATAAAAATAATTACTAAAACCCAATTTAAATTATCGCTACGAAATTAATAATATCAATCAAATAACCGATTTTCGTAACCCTATCCGTCAAAACAACAGCACGTAACTTTCAATTACGATTTATGATTATAAGCGGCGATACCATATTTGTGAAATATCACCGAAGGATACATCCGTGATGTTTGATTATTAATAAATATAGAACGATATTTGAGATCGATACAAATTTTGCGTCACTTTTTTTAGTTTGTGTCAAAAGGTTTCGTTAATTTTTCGAAATTTCAATTTAATATTTAATTTTTGATTTTGACCATTTTTAAATGCAACTATGTGAACCACAAAAATAATTTATTTAATTATAATTTGCATCAAATGTATGCCCGTTGGCGGAGTATACTTGGTTTGATGACAAATTTAAATAACACTATATTTTAAACAGTTTGGAAACGATCAGTTTGGGATCGAAACTATCACAGTTTATAAAAATATATTGATAAAATAAAGTGTTACAGTTTTTTATTCAAATTCATTTGCACTAAAAAAAAATTAATATACGTTATTATACAGGGTTGGGATAAAGTATGAAACATTTATTTACAACTAAAAAGAAACTGAAAATAAATTGAAAATAAAATGTTAAAGAAATTAACTAAACAAATTGTTTTGTTTCGTACTGTTATTAATTAATCTTAATTTGTTCATATTATTTCTTTATAATTCATCAGTTAATTTATATTTTATATATTTATTTATATAAATAATTTATTTTATTATATACATGTCAAATGTAAATTTATTATGTAAAGGAGTTTTCCGTAAATAATAATAATAAAATTAAATAATACAAAAAATATTTAAAACTAAATTTGATTAAATACTACAATTAAGAAAATTAAATTATATGAACATAAGGTCTTTTTATAACAATTGAAAGAACACTGAAACAAATTGAAAGATTCGTAAGACACTGCCACCATATTAGCCAAACGCATCATCCTAGTAATTGATTTGTTTCTTCCATAATTACAACGACCAAACTACTGCGTGTTGCATTAGAAATAATAAAATTAAGTCTTGCAAGCTATTCACCACAATTAATCAAACCATTTATAATTTTAAAAATAAAACATAAATCAAATATAATTCTGCGTTGTGTGAGTGGTTTTAAATTTAAAAAAGTTATCACATGAATACGACTATAGGTCTCACCTTAAGAAATCACTCGAAAAGATATACGTTTTAGAAATTTATTCTGAACACGTTCAATTTGTTCGACTGAATTAACCAACTTTTAACCAAAGTACAGAATAAAAGTTTCAAGAAATCAATTAAAAAGTCTCTCCAAATCTGAAAATAAAACCTTTATGAAAAATATAATTTCTATGTCTGTAAAATGACTTTTTCGAATCAAAAGTTATTCTAAGATCCCGAATGTAATCAACAGAAGAAAATACATGATCATTAATAGAGAAGTTGAATAGCGATGATTGACTTCTAGAAAACTGAATATGAAAACATTTGCTAGCATTCAAGTGTAAACGGTTCAGATTGCACCACTCATTAAGATTGCAGAGATCCTCTTGAATTAACAAGCTATCGTTTAAATATGATATTCAACGAAATATTTTCAAATCATTAGCAAACAATAATATTTTACAAGCCGATATATCACTTAAACAGTAAAAATAGAATAGGCCTCAACAATCTGAATAAAGACATTAAAAAACTAATTATGGAATATAAGACGGACACATGGATTAATAGCTGTAGAAAAATCAATGTATCAAGAGGTAAAACGTTTTGGACAGAAATTAGGAAAGTTAGCAGATACAAAAAGACAGATAAACTACAAGAACTGTACGACCCTGTTACTGACGAGACTATAACAGACCTAGACATTATCACACGTACATTTGCAGACCATTTCAATACTATTTATTCAAAGACACAAGACCCTAATTTTGACCAAGCAACGTTTTAGCTCGTAAACGACTGGTACGATTTCTTTAGATTTAATGACAGTTCAAAACCGACGGACATTTTCACAGAAGAGGACTATTTTAACACATTGAAAAAGGGCAAAAATATAGCCACTGGACACGACCTAGTACATAGTCATATAGTAAAATCCTTACCACACCATATACACGTTCATATCTTTAATATCCTTAATTTCATCTACCAACACCAATATTTTCCTTCCGAATGGAAACTTGGTATTATCATCTGTATCCCAAAACGTGACCATCCTCCATCCCTAATATCCAGCTACCGTCCCATTACGTTACTTCCCGTCCTAGGTAAGCTCTATGAATCACTCCTTAAAAACAAAATACTATCCCACGTCCAAGACCGCATCCCGAACTACCAATTTGGCTTCCTTCCATAACGTTCCACTACCTTCCTCTTACCATCCTTACCTCAAACTTTTAATCCACACACCTTGAAGGAAAGTCATCAGCCATCCTACTACTGGATGTTCAAAAAGCCTTCGATTCTGTCTGGCATCAAGGTCTGTTGTATAAATGTTACCTCCTCAAAATTCCTTATCACAACTCCTACTCCCCTCCTTTTACACCTGTCCAAGGTCTACCTCAAGGATCCCCTCTATCTCCACTACTTTACAACATCTTCTGGTTCGACATCTACAACCCTGACCCTCTTCACTTTAATCCCTTAAAATATCTCCTACAATTTGCGTACCTAAAGCTCTGCAATCCCTTCAGCAGCTTATTGACACCCTGGAGCACTGGTTTGCAAAATGGCGAATTAAAATCAATCCCCACAAATTCCAGCTTCTAATTCCCTATCACCGTAACAACAATCCTACACATAATATCCATATCTCCCACATAATTGTTTTCCCTTCTACGTCCACAAAATACCTAGGCATTACAATAGATCAAAAAGTATACTTTAAATGTCACACAGCTTCAAATAAGGCTAAAATCATTACAAGGGCCAAATTATTTAGGAATCTAACCTACAAAAACAATGGAATATCCATAAAAACAGCCGTTAAAATTTACAAAATGATTTGCCGCCCTTTCCTTGACTATGGTAATGTTCTTTTCCTAAACTCCTGCAATCACACTATCCATAATATCCAAGTTAGCGAGCGATCCGCCCTAAGAGCTTTAACCTAAATCCGCCATCCTAGCAATCCTTTACATAATCCTTCTAACCAACTCCTATATGACACTACCTCTGTTATTCCCATCAATGAACGACTTTTATACCTTAGCGAAAAATTTTCCAAAAACTCCTTCAACCAACACATCCCTTCCCTTTACTGCTTGCGCAGAAATCCTGACCTAATCCCTAAATATAAAACCCCTTCATTCACAACATTCGAATTCATCGAATCACATCATCCATCATATACATAAATATATATTGGACGTGAAACAAAATTATTTATTTTTACATATTGCTTTCTATTACTGATATAACTAAGCCATTTTGTGATGGCATGACTAAAGACAAGGTATGTTGATTTGTTAATAAGTTTGTTGTGACTAACATGATCAAAGGCTTTGGCAAAGTCACCATACACTGCATCAATATAGTATCTAGATTCTATAGATCGTAAAATATAAGACTGATAGCATAAAAAAATTCGTTTCAGTAGATTTTCATGCTGCTCTTTACAAATTAAATGTTTACTAGAGCAAATTAATTGATCAGCAATTAATGATTAAATAATTTTGGCATTACCGATTGAAAACAAACTATTCGATGGTTTGTAATATCGTCTCTCTTTCCACTTTTATGTAAACAGAGAGCCAGAACTATCCACGCAGACATCTCAAAAGTAGGCCGCAAAGAGATTTACGCAATCATCACCATTCTCACTAGTTCTACCATAGAACTGCATATTTTTGGAATAGCCATCAGTTTTACAAGACATTTTAACAAAGTTCCAAATTGACTTCGAGTTATACTTAATTTTATTAATATTCTCCCTATATAAATGTCCACTAAGTAGATGACATCTTGAAAGTAAAGATTGAAAAATCTCATGATGAGTTAATAGACCGCTTGTCTTATAATTAGAATGCACTATTTTTTTGCTTTATTAAGAGATCTTAATTTAGCATGGTTCGGATACGTATTAGATTTGATATTTTTAACAGGAACATATTTAGACACGACAAACGAACAAACGACATAAAATTTATCGACGAGGATATTAACATTATCATCATTCAAATAATCACGCCACATAATATTACATAAATAGTTATTAATAGCATTAAAATTTGCAGAATTAAAGTCAAGTGGAACTGGAACAGAAAATTGAAGATTTTCAAAAGGCTCAATATTACAAACACAAATATAATACAGTGTACGATGCATACTTTCATTAAAAAAATCCGACTTGGAAACACTTATATTACGTATATTAGTAAATATTAAATCTAAATAAAATCCCCTATTATTCGGTATATAATTATATTGTTGCAAATTACGAAATATCATAGTTTCGACAAAAAATTTCGCATATGAAAAAGTATCATCAGAAATAAACATTCCAAATGGCAGACGGAAAACTATAGTCACACAAAATCACAAATTTATATTCAACATAATTATCAGCAATATAATCAATTGAGGCCCAATGCAGTGCATAACTGCTTAATACTTGAATTAGGCGGAACATAAACCGCAGAAAAAATCATTTAAAACAATTATATTGAACTTTGACAAATAATTCTTCAATATTTGAATTAATACTTAAGCGATAAGAGTAAATTCGGCATTTGATTGCAATTAAAACACCACCACCACGGCTTTTCACACTAGTTTCAGATGATCTATATTTTCTAAATATAATGTAACCAAAGAGACCCAATTCACTGTCCAGAATAGAATCATCCAGCCACGTTTCAACGATAACAATATTGGCACACATTCGAATTCAGTTTTAAATCACAAAGTGTGGTACGAATCCCTCGTAACATCGTTTTGGTAGTAAATACCTAGTTTCTGGACTCCTTCCAGATTCGATGAGACAATAGACGGATAACCATTAATATAATTTATACTGAGCTCTTCATTATTCCTTCTTCGATCTACATATATATCTGTCATGCTGACATAAACAGCCAAAAAATTATCTCCAAAAAAGGGGACTAAAAACTGAACGAAAGCAAGTATAGAATTTTGTGGATGTCGAAGAGGATACTAGCTCCCTCATCATCATGATCAAGAAAGGGTTTGATTGGAAGAACATATTGAATTGTGAACTCCGCCCGTGCTTCTTTTGACCAAAATTTTATGTATGTTTTTTTATTTATGTTAATTTGTTAATATGTATTATTTTAAAACGAAGACCAAAGATGGATAAATAAATAAATAAATACAAGTTCATCATTCAAATCTTTCAAATGATCCCGCTGCATTTTCTATCATTAGCAAATCTTACTGCACCAGAATTGAAATTACGAGATGCTTTAAGTAATTTTGGGTCACTAAAAATTAATTTCACTGGTCTAGGTTTAGCAGATAATTAACCAAGTCGAATAACTTTTAGAGGATTGAAGGAGTCGGCATTAGTTTCAACTATAGATTTTATCGCAGCAGTGTCTAATAATTTTATCTTCCACTATGCCTAAAAACTCTGAAAACGAGAACGTGCTGTCGATCTTTTATTTCTCTTACAATTGATAACATCGAAGCATTATTATTATTATTATACTCAATAACTTGTCTCAATTTTTATATTTCATCTCGCAATGATTTGTTCTCGTCTCTTAAGTATCGAATTTCCATTGTTAAATTACGAATATCAGCCCGAATGGAAGGAAAATTACGTTTTTGAAAAATTATTAATTGTTTGTCAGGAATGGATGCTATGGTTGATCTGAGAGATGATAAAGTAATCACATTATCATTCGTTACAGAAAAATACGTAAAATTATTCCTTTTTGTCTGCATTATTTTTCTCGTTAAATTAAAACATGAGAAATATTTCTATTCGTTGCACTTATTACATTCCAGCGCCGGTCTTCGTTTATTAATATTACATTTGCAAACAACACAAACATGAGCCATTTTAATTCACTATAAATTTTATATTAAATCAGAAATAAATAAAGAGGACTAAACAAACAAACAAAAATAGGGAACACAGGGGCCGATAAGGGTGACTAATTAATACAAAAAATTAAGGCCACAAAAGGGTAACATAAATTAGATGAAATACAGAGAAATAAAATATTTGCTCGAAATTAAATATACCGTGTGTCCCGTTTGAAGACGCATCATAGGGAATTCCCATGTAAAATTTTCAATTGCAGTTTGTATCTCTATTATTGAACGAAAATGATCAGAATAAAATTAACTACTAAAGACATTTTGGAGGTTTTATTTTTGTTTCATTTTCATTTTTAGTCAAAATATACCTTAAAATGTGTAAGCAAATTTTTGAAAATAAGATCCTAAAATAGTAGTTGCTGTGAAAAGTCAGTGCGTGTCATCTAAATTATATAACCTACAAATAAATAATTAAATTCAAAATGAGTGTTTACAACACAGAAGGAAAAGTTCAGTGCTTTGAAAAGTCAGTGTATAACATCTAAAATTACAGATGGCGAGTTCAAAGGCACAAATTCATTATTCTTGTTGAAACGATTTATCTTAAAGGTAAAATTACCCGAAACAAAATAAAACTCTTTTTAGTATTTCCCATTTATTTTGTACAAAATTTCAAAACTGCATTCAGTTAAATTATAATTATTATACTATTTCAAATTTAGAAAGAATGCCTATGTAAAGAATAAACATAAAGTGAAACCGATAAAAACTTTAATTAGCTTTCAATAAAAATAAAACTAACCACGCTATTTTTTAAAGCCCATACATTAAGTTTTTGTGGATATTCACTTCTTGATGTTACAATACGAAGAATATTTTGAGACCATTGACGATTATTTTGATCGTTATTTTCAAACACCAAATAGAAAGTACATTCTTGTGTAAAACACACACTATTTGGAAATCTCTTATTCTCGTTATACTTTTCCATAATAATTTAACAAAATCCACTGCTCAGTTCTTTATGATTTTGTCTTTTATAGGATCGGTAACTATAAGCTTACACTTGATGTTAGATATACTATTATCCTTGCAACAGATGTGTTACAGTTTCTTCAGATTTCCTCGCTTTATTCCTAACAATATGTTCATCGTGTACACAACCATTATCCTCAAATTTCTGATCAATTCTAATAATTGTTGATTGACACGGCACTGCAGAGGTTTCAAAATTTATACTAAATAAATCGCAAATGTCCGCCAAAACTCAATTTTGATGATCTGAACTTTTTCTTTTATGGTGTAAGCACTTATTTTGAATTAAAATATTTGTCTGTGGCTTAATCAATTTAGATGACAAACACTGACATTTCATAGCAACTACTATTTTGAGGATTTTATTATCGAATATTTCTACACACTTTTTAAGCTATATTTCGATTAAAATTAAAGATTAAACAAAAATAAAACCTCCAAAATAATCTTAGTAGATAAAGGAATCATTCTAATTTTATTTTGATAATTTTCGTTCAATAATAGAGATACAAACTGCAATTGAAAATTTTACATGGGAATTCCCTATGATACGTCTTCAAACGGGACACACGGTATGTATTTTGAATTTTATTTTAGTACAATGGATAAATAAATACTATCTATCATTAACCATGCAATCTTATTAAATAAATTAAATCAATATGGTATTAGAGGATTAGGTAATAAATGTTTTGAATCATATTTAGTTGGCAGACTTCAAATAGTTGAATTAAAAACAAACAGAGCAACAGTAAGATCAAACAGTACGGTCCTCACGAGAGGAGTAGCTCAGCGAAATGTTCTGGGCCCGATATTGTTTGTGATCTACTTGAATGGTATTTTCTTGCTAAAGTGTTTCAGAAAACACCACATAATGTGTTATGCGGACGATACTAACTTAATAATTTCCGCCAATAGTTTATGTGACTTACAGACGGAACTAACACTAGCATTGAATGAAATTCAGACTTAGTGTAGAGCAGCAACCCGAGACAAAGATTTCTGTCAGTCTCACCAAGGACACCACCGTGTTCCAAGCAGAGGCGATAGCTCTTCACCACTGCACAAGAGAAATAGCAAGACAAGACACCAAAAGCAGGTCAATTGCTATATTCTCCGACAGCCAGGCGCTACTAAGAGCACTAAGCTCCACACAGGTCGAATCTAAGCTAGTGTGGGACTGTATACGCGCTCTTAACCAACTTGGCTGTCAGAAAAAAGTAACAATCACATGGGTCCCAGGACACGGAGGACATCCGGGGAATGACATAGCAGACGAATTGGCCAAACAAGGCTCGTCAAAAGCAGTAATTGGCCCGGAACTCTCTTGCGGAATCTCCAAAACCGCAGTCAAACGATCCATAAAAAAATGGGTGGAGACACAGGCCCATACCTGGTGGACGAACTCACCAGGACAGAGACAGGCGAAACAGTTCCTTAAGAAACAATCGCCAAAATTCACGTCCGAACTGCTGAACCAAGACAGGAAAATGGTCAAAACAATAGTAGGCCTGATAACAGGACACTGCAAGCTCAACAAACATATGAGCAAAATAGGCCTGGTGGAAGAAGCATCATGCAGATTCTGCCTAGAGGAAGAAGAGGACTCGTTCCACATCCTATGCCACTGCGAGGGTCTAGCAAGGATTAGATATCAAAAGCTAGGCACTACATACCCAAGCGCGGAGACTTATACCCAAGCCCCTCTGGCAGGGCTAATAGGACTAATCAAAGAGGCAAAGCTAGAGCTGTTCATCTGAGATAAACAGGGATCCACAATAGACCTGGAAAGGTCGCGGTGGAATAGGCGCTGGTGCCACCCATACAACATCTAATCTAATCTAATTTATCTAGTGTAGAGCAAATCAAATGATTCTGAATCAAGAAAAAACTTATTTCTTAATGTATAAAGCCAGTAATAAGACACTAGTCTTATGTGGAAGATACACATTGAGAATCTGTGTAGTAAATTAAGCGCACAATGCTATAGTATACGAAAACTAACGGAAACCTTCTCCATTAAGCTTTTTGTTAATGCATATCATGCCATATTTGTCATATATTAGATATGGAATAATGCATTGGGGTGGATCAAATGACATTACGCAGGTGTTTATGATTCAAAAAAAGTGATAAGGATCATGTGGGGAATCAAGTATCTTGTCTCGTGTTGAGGATACTTCAAGAAGCATCACCTGCTAACAGTTCCGGGATTGTATGTGTTTGAATGCAAGCATTTGATGAAGATATTGGGAAGGGATACTTCCAGAAATAAAAGAAATTTAATTTACCCTTTGCATAAACTCACACTCTCTGAAAATCGGCATTTTATGTGTCTATAAAAAATTTTAACAATTTAGAAAGGAAGGCTTTGATATGATACTACTTTGTACTTTGTTAATATAGCAAATGAGCTTTTAAAAAATGTACCCACTTAGCAGTCAGCAAACCGAGACACATGTGTTAATTTTAATGTCAATGTGTCCTTCTCATTTAAAGAGACCACACATAATAAAGTACGCGAAGCCATAAACAAATTAAAATCTAGAAAAAGTTCTGATATATATGATATTACAGTAGATCTTATAAAGGGGTAAAGAACTTACTTATATCACCTTTAACCAAATTAATTAATAGCATTATCACGTCAGGCATATTTTATTCCTATTATTTCTAAGATAGTAGAAATGATATTTAAGGAACAAATAGTTGAATAACTGGAAGCAAATCGAATATTAAATACCCAACTATTTGGTTTTAGGTCCCAACGATCAACGACTGACGTTATCCTTGCTTAATATTATCTCAAATTGTTTCGAAAAGAAAATGTTCTATGTAGGCTCTTTCTTAGACATGAGTAAGGCTTTTGATTGCATATCGCACAAATTGTTATGTGATAAATTGAAACATTATGTTTTTAGTTATAACAGTTTAAATCGTTTGTCATCCTACCTTTCAAATAGGTTTCAAGTGGTAAAGTATGACAATAAAATATCAAGTACATTACCGTTACAGAATGTCGTTCCCCAGGGATCAGTTTTAGGGCCCATTCTATTTAAAATATATATTAAAAATATGCCAAACTGTTTCAATTCGGATGTAATATTATTCGCAGATGATACAACTGTAATCAATGTAGCTACTACTGTGGATAATGTCATGGGCAGTAGTAATGATACCCTCAACAAAGTCACCAAGTGGTGCAATAATAATAGTCTAATGTTGAATGAAATAAAAACGAAACAAATATTATTTACCTTAAATAAAACTGAAATCACCCTTGAAAATACTGTAAAATTTTTAGGTATTCACCTAGATTTTAGACTTAAATGGGACATTCATGGAGAAAATCTAGCTAAGCAGTTGTCAAAAAATATTTATTGTCTGCGCAGTGTATCATACTATACAAATTCAATACATACATTAAGAATAGCATATTTTGCATTATGCGAATCGTACATTAGAGGCACATCAAGGCACAGGATATTCTCAATACAACGTAGGGCCATAAGGCTAATTTCAGGTGCCAAATATACAGAAGATTGCAGAAGATATTTTATTAAATGCAAAATATTAACGTTACCCTGTTTATATATTTTGGAATGTCTTATGTATATAAAATTTTTAAATTGTGAAATTATTATTTAACTAGTATTTTATCAAAAGATATTTATTTTATGCATTGAATTTGAAATCACTTTAACATGTTTGTGTATATACTTAATTAATGTTTTATCGTTTTTAACTTGTTTTCTTTTACCACTTTTAACTGATAATTTTTAAGTGTATTATTTTAAGTAATTAGGTTTGGTTTGTTTTAAAATTATTTATTAATTATTTTATTTATAGATAACTATTTATTTAATTTATTTATTTTACTTATTCTATTTATCTATCATTAACTAATGACTAAATTTACTTACTTGTCTATTGGTTAAGCTTTGTTATAAACTCGACTAATATTTATTTACCATATTAATTTTCTATATTACCACATCACAGATAATCACCTGTATGTATTTAACTTAAGTATTTTATTTTTACATTATATCACATCTTATTATATCATATTTGACCTGTGTAAACTGTATATTTGTTAAACACCAATAAACGTTATGAATTATGAATGAATTATGAATTACGGTTGTAGTGTCTTCGTATATGTTAATTGTGTGCCCTCTCTTGAATAAATTTATATTATTATTATTAGATATTATAAGTTGGTGTTACCTATAATAATTGTAGATTTTTGCCGTTAATAGTAAAAGATTCTTCAAAAACAGTTTATAGTTTCCATGTTGTCAAACATTGTGTTGTTTCTGTAAAATATTAGGTCAAATAATAGTAAGGTAAAGTTGCGATCATTGGATCGGCGCTTTAGTAGGACCACTGCTATATTTAATAATTCCATTTGAAGATACTTACGCCTAATTGAAAGACCATTTGATTCTGTGCATAACTTGTACATTGAACATGTATCAAATGTTTCAATTTTATCTGGAACTAGAAAATGTAAAATTATGCATAGTTGCATTGAACCACCAAGTAGTTTCTATCATTGGACCTATCCAACTACGATATAGCGTTAGACCAATTTTAGAATAAAAATGTTTAGGCTACAATTGCAAAAAGAGGTCAATATTACAAGTGGGATGCGGCAGACATTAAGAATGCTTTACAAGAATTGAGGACAACACAAATAGGCTAAAGTTTGTAATTGCGAAAGCTACTTTGAAACGTAGACTACATGGAAAAAAAATAAACAAGGAAGACCTCAAAGTTGTAGGTTCTTTGGGGGATGTTCCGTTAGAGCTTAAAACCCAGTTTTGCGAACATATTCTTGAAAAGTAGAGCTGTCTATTTGGTTTGACATCCACTAAAGTTAGGCAGTTGGCATTTCAATTAAACATCGATTTAATGAAGAAAAACAAATTGCGGACAAAACATAGTATTGTTCATTTCTGAAACGGCGCCCAGGGCTAAGTCTTCGACAACAAAGTGCTACTTCTTTTAATAGAGCAACAAGGTTTAATTATATTGCATTTAAACAGTTTCTTTTTAAATATTAAATAATTCCATAGACACAAACAATACTCATGAGCCAGAACGCATATTTAATATGGATGAAACTGGGCTCTCTGCCATACAGAGAAAAACAAGAAAGATTTTAGCACTAAAAGGTAAACAGCAAGTAGGGACAATTTCAATTGGTGAGCGGGGTACAACAACGACATCCATATGTTGTGTTAATACTGTTGGATGGGGGACACCCAGTATCTGAAGGAACACTAAAGATGCCTGCAACGGCTATTGTGTCTGAAAAAATTGCGGAATCAACGAACAAAATATTACCAAAACAAAAGCGAATAAAGAAGACAGACAGTTTAAATAATTGGTGTTGTAAATTGTGTGAAAAAGCTGCGATACCTTGTTCGTAAACACTGGATTCATGAAGGTGGTGCAGATTTCAGCAAATCTTTGAAAAGGTATATTTGCGATACTTGCAGATCTTGAGTATTTATCTGGTCAAAATCAAAGAAAAATATTCCGATTTAAATAAATTCTTTATTACAGAAATTGCAACTAGGTGAAATCACCAAATTTGCAGTAGTCCAATGATAGCAACTTAGTGGCCCAATCAAGGTGCCAGTTGTCCAATGAAAGCAATATTTAAAAAATATTTTTTATTAAATATTGTAACAACTGTTGATTTAGAGAGAGAAAACATATTTATTATTAGAAGTAAGTATATATACAGTTTTTATGAAGTGAACAGAGTACAGACTTGAGGTTTATTCTAATCAGCGGCTATCGACCCGCGGTCTTTCGGCCTGGATTTAACTGTCAAAAACGTCATGATTACTAATATTAGTTAGAAGTTAACTGTATTCTGTCATTCGAAGGTTATGATCGCTAATGTCATTATGAGCTGATGAGATGAATTGATGAATGGTGATTTGTGGATGTTTTGGCTTTTGGTTGACTAAAGGGTTACGAGGATTACACAACTGGTTAAGGAACTGTTGATTTATTTATTTGTTAATTAGTATATTACTACTACAACTTGACGTCTACATAGATTACTTATAAAGAGTTTTTACTAATTCCAGTTTATGTGTTACTTAATATTAATATTATAATATTAAACAATTAAGTGTGCAATGATCGCAATCATACCTTAATAACTTTGTTTTTGCCATATAGTATTTGAAAAATATAAACTATAATTTTTTAAAGTTTGTAAATATACTACCAAGTAGACATTTCATTTTCTTGATTTTATGCAACACATATTTAAATGTTTAATTATGGAGGCGTTTACTTTGTGATACATCTTGAATATAATAAAGAAAGAGAGGCGATTACTTTGTATTATCACTTTATTTCAAACAATTTAAAAAAAGTGGTAAAACAAAGTGTCTTCTTCTTCAACATCTTAAAATTTTATAATATCAAGAAAAATAACGTATATTATGGGCAGAAAGACCGATGGTCGATAGCCCAAACGGACAGACTAACCATTATATACCATTTAATAAAAGAAACCGGAAGTGCAAGAGGATATATACTCCCTCGGCATCATGGAAAATGAAGGGTTTGAGTGGAAGAACACTTTATAATTGTGAACTCCGCCCGTTCTCCTTTCGGAAAAATTCGAAGTATGATACATTTTTTTTTTTAATTT
Source organism: Ontholestes murinus (assembly GCA_963969525.1). Taxonomy (NCBI): domain Eukaryota; kingdom Metazoa; phylum Arthropoda; class Insecta; order Coleoptera; family Staphylinidae; genus Ontholestes; species Ontholestes murinus. The sequence continues at coordinate 26,965,034 of OZ018390.1, read as the reverse complement.
TTGTAAATATATTTGTTTAAAGAAAGGAGTATAAAGATGTATAAATAAATAAATAAATAAATAAATTTGTAAATGTTTTAATTATGTATATATCTGTATGTAACGTATATTATATTTTATAAGACAATTGAATTCATACCTGCGATATTTATGGAAAGTAGGTTTAAAATCTTGTTATTATTACAAAATTAAAAATTCAAAACATTGATTAAAGTCCGTATTTTTAATATAGTATTTGCGAAATATGAAAAAAATAATTAATAAACTGACTGACAGGGGCCAATGTTTATTATTAAAATTTATCATTTAGTGTTAATGAAATTGACCCTTCATATCAATTCGTCAATTCTTCAAAGATGTAAGCTATGTAATCATTGCAGTGATAAGCAATTTTCATGTGCTCATATAAAACATGTTCGTAGGCTTTCCTAATAAATCGTGTTTGTGCCGTCATAACGAGAAGACTGCTTTTGTGTAATAAGTAAAGTTAAATTTTGGTTACAAAAATGAGAGTCTTGGTAAGTTAATGTTATTTATTACCAATTATTAAGAAATTATAATTCATCCCTATATAGTATATAAAGGGGAAGTATTGTTTCTGTAAAAATAGGTATAACGGCATGTGTCTGAATACTTTTAGCCATTAGATTTACCTCTTAGATATTGTTAATTACATCCCAAAACCTACGTATTTTCCCTATTTTTGCAATTGATGCTTTCTACAACATTATCATTACTATCCATTAAAAACAATTAAATTATTCTAATTAAACAAACTTAGATATTATAATTATTTTATTAATTAATGTGTGTTGTGAATTCGCAAACTTGAATATTTGTTTATTTGTATCCATTCATATAATAATTAATATGTGAATTAATAGTGCATATTTTGTTTACTTATGCGAAACTATAATTAATGACATCATTACTACTACACAGTTATTATAAATAGACTATTAACTCGATTAAAAACATTTGATCAAAATAACATGATGAATAGACATCAATAATATACGAATTATCTGTACATTTATTGAGAAATAAAAATATGCATTACGTATTTAATACGCAAAACCGTTCATTTTAATATTAATAATATTTTTGTTTAGCTAAAATGTTTGCAATAATTCCAATGCTCCATAAAGCTTAAACAGATTTAAATAATATGTTTTAATAAAATATTTTAATTTAAATTAGTCATTTATATCAATATTCCACAATTAAAATGGAGTATACGCTAATATATGTGCAGTGAACCAAATAAAAGGAAAAATAAAATTTATAAATTGTATTCAAATTTTGATTAATAAAAGCAGCTTAAATATAAATCAACTTCTATCTCTACGTAAAGGCTTTATATTTTTGTTGATTATTTTATAAATTGGATGACACAACATTTTCTGTCTCTCATTGTATTTTTTCTGTATTTCTATATGAAGTTTACATAAAAAAATATATAATAAGTAAATAATCTTTTATAAGTTAACAATCAATATGATTTTTATTCATTTATAAACATTACAATTATTATGAACATGTATTAATATATTTTCAATTAGGCTATAATTACACATTTTATTTATAATGTAAAGTGGCCTTTTTCATTCTATTATTTAATAACTAATGATACCACTATATGGGCAATATTAATTAACAAATGCTCTCGAGGTTATTATAAATTAATTAATCCAAATGTCATAACCATTAAATCCACTACGTACAGAGAATTCTTTGCAATAATTATATCAAAGTTAATAATTAATTATATTTGTTCTAATTGCTACTGATTTAAATGAATTATACTGCGTTTGAATAAATATATTTATTAAAATAACGGTGTAATTAACACTGCGCAATCATATTTAATAATAGTTTTCACTAGGTTATTTTAAATATTTTTAAGTAGTTAAAACAAATAGAGTACAATTTAAAGTGTGCGAATACCTAATCTCATAATAAAAGCATAGCTCCACTAATGAGCTGTGATACAGCGAAACACGTGTCTGAAGGTTGTCTTAAGCAATATCTTCGTGAAGTATTAAAAAAACGATATCAACACAACAATTCTGCTTAAATCTTCGAATTCGAAAAATAGGTGATACTGGTAAAGAAATATGTTTCTTTGCAAGTGGCGGGTAGTCGTTGCGCGTCGTTACGTTTGTTGAGATTATCCAATGTCCTGCTCATTGACTGAGATTATCCGACTTCGCAAGTTTTTCACAGGGGTCCGGGGATCGAGACTAGTCTAAATCTTAGAAAAATGCCTCTAGGCGGTTATAAAAACGGGTGCAGTTTATGGTTTGTTTCCATGACTTCATTAAGTTTTTTTTGATATAAAATTATTTCATAACATTTCCTCTTTTCTAAATAAAAAAAAAACATTATTTTCCTGAAGATAATCGAATTATAATTATATACTATCCGTCCTTAGAAAATGAGAAGGACATTTGGTTATTGCATCCTAGGTGGTTCTTGTAGATTAAGAAGCTTTACATTTATTTTTTAATATTAAAATGTAGACATTTTGTTCGCTCTATGTTGATGTCTATGAACATGTTTTTCATAAAATTCTTAACTTTCGAGAAAAAAAATAAAAATAAAAAATTTTGACATTTTTTGTCACTTGCTAATAAACTGTTGGAGTTACATAAAATTAATATAACAAATAATTGTAGAGAATTCAAAAATGCCCATATTATTAAGAATAATATTTTTGCGTAAACCTCATAGTTTTCGAGAAAAATATAGGGAAAGTACTATGATGGCCACATCACCATTTTACTATATAGGGAAAGTAAAAATTAATGTTCCCTATGTAGTTAAATATACCAGTTTACATGAAAGTATTCAGAAACGATTTTTAGGATATTTGTACTATGTGAAATCCTCCTAGAATGTTTTGAAATATCGTATAACCATGTGTCGATGGACGTTATTTATATATCGGTTCAGAACATATATACGTATAATTTTCTCTGCCATCTATACAGGGTGTCCCGTTAATGCGGGGAAATGGCTGGACCATAGATTCCTGCGGTCGAAATATGACGATTTAACGCAACTTATCTATATCCAAAAATTTACGGTTAAGCCGGAATTGGTCTTCAAAGTTTCAAAAATGTTTATTTCTTTTGTTTATAACAATTGAACGCTTTATTTGATTTGAATAAAATTTATTATTAATAAGTACCATAATATCATACATCATTTCAGTTATTGTGGCCATTAGTGATTGACAGGAAGTATACAAAACAGTAGTACCACCACTTAAAAACTAAAATAATTTTTTATTGGTGCATCCAATGAAATCCAAAAAAATTTACTTGAAAGGGCATTAGATTTAAAAACTTTTTTGACTCTTACTAGTTTTTGATATCTTGTACGGTTTTTGCACAAAAAAATTCAATATGAATATAGTATACAAATTACGCACTCATTAATAAGTAAATAAACTTACTCAATTGTATAAATATTAAATAATATCAATTAATAAAATAAATCAAAACAACATCTAACACTTTTCAAACAATTTTCTTTGCAAAATCCCAATACAAACAAGATATCTGTTTGTTCCAAATATGAATATTTATAAACTATAATAATGTTAAAAATTAATTGTTAAAAGACACTAAATAATCATTATTATACATAATTTACATTTTTTAAACAAAGACGGCCACGAAAAACATTTATTTTTAATTCTATGAAACAATAGATTTTGTTTTTACTAGATAAAAAATATATATTTTATTTTTTTGTGGGAAAACCGTAAAAGATATCAAATATTATTAAGAAAAGAAAAAGTTTTTAAATTAAATGGTCTTTCAAGTAGTATTTTTTTTTAGTTTTTATTAGATTCACCAATAAAAAAATATTTTAGTTTTTAAGTGGTGGTACTACTGTTTCTTATACTTCTTGTTAACGAATAATAGTCATAATAACTGAAATGATGTATTGTATTATGGTAGTTATTAAAAATACATTTTATTCAAATCAAATAAAGCGTTCAATTGTTATAAACAAAAGAAATAAAAAAAATTGAAACTTTGAAGCCAAATTCCGGCTTAACCGTAAATTTTTGGATATAGATAAGTTGCGTTACATCGTCATGTTTTGACCTCAGGAATCTATGGTCAAGCCATTTCCCCGCATTAACGGGACACCCTGTATATGATAAACTTACTCAATTGAATTCGATGTTTTTAAAAATGTTTAATATTTGAATCCCTACATGAAATTGCATAATCATCGATTATGAAAGTCCAATTGACAGAGGTAGGTGGCTTAACAGATGTTTGCCGATCAGTAGCCTGTTATTTTAAATGTGTTTTATATTACGTGTCGAGAGTTACCAGTTTAGGTTACTTATTCTATTTTTTCCTAAAATGTATAACTTCATTTTAACATCAGGTAAGAACAAATGACAAATCAATATTACTTTGACAATTGAAAATATTTATTTTATTTTATTTTAAATAAATTCACACAGAAATAAAGCCCAAGAATATAAACAGAAAAATAATCTTAGATTCAAATGATGGATTCCGCTATGAACACTAAATTAACGAAACGAAAAAAGAGAAGAATAATAGAGGTAGAATCTTCATCAGATCAGGATATTGTTACTGAGATTCTGCAGAACAAAATTAAGGAAAATATATGCAACAAATAAACAAAATTCAGCGAAATACTGGACAAAAGTACTATACAAAACGACGAAAATTCATTCCAGCAAAAAAATTTAATCCAAAGAAATGTATAGAAAGTATTAATGAAACACAACGTATAGAAATTTTTGATAAGTTCTGTAATATAGGTAATTTTAATAACCAAAATGTATTTCTATATTGTAATGTTCAACGTGAAAATGTCAATAGAAGAAGGCCTAGAAACAATTCGGGCACTATGAGGGCATATGCTTATAAATTTTACCTGGTCACTTCTGATGGAAACATTTTAGTATGTAAGAAGTTTTTCATTGATACTTTCCAAATATCTCCTAGACGAATTGATCGTATCCTAAACGCGCTTGAAAATATTCCTAAAGACATGCGTGGAAAAATGAATGGCTCTTGCAGAAGAACTAGTGAGCTAGTGACGAATACAGTGAAAGAACACATAAAAAGCATTTGAAAGTCACTCGCTCCCAAAATCCAGAACGGATGTTTTTAAATCCTGAAAAAATGAAATATAAGAAAAATGTATATTTTATGCTTATAAAAATTCAAGCAAAATAACTTTAGTTCAGTTAATGAATGGACATACAGGAAAATCTTTAAACGAGAATTCAAGTTACACTTCCATTTGTCGCGTAAAGATAACAACTTATGACGAAGAAAAAACGATTCTTGTACAAATACATGATGTTGGAATTGCATGCAAATTGTTGCACGTTTGTGTTCTCCTCTTTTAGGTTTGTTACTAATGATGCATGGTGATCTGAATCTAATTGCAAATATGGCTTTAAAGATTTTGCGTTTGAATGCCCAGTTATCTTTATTATTTGTTGGTCACTTACTCCACTTTTAGCTAATTCAGATACGGGACTAGCACGATTTGAATGGTTAGTAATCTTTTTAGATTGAACATCAAGCCCAATTTTCTCAGCAGATGATCTGGTCCATTTGGAAATCTCGTTAATTTCTACTGGTGTATTCTTGTACCAACCTTTTCCATTAGTATTGTTCCCGAATGGATTAGGTGTCACATATGATCTGTTGTTATATTCTCATTGTGTTTATTCTACTACTATCGGTACATTTTTTTTTCACCTCCTTGAGCTGTTTTTGAAAATATTGAATTTTATTCTATCCTTTCAGTCAATCATCCATCGTTATATATCTCGTTTTTGAAATAGTATGTTTGACACTTAATACCTTCTCCACCTCTCCAAGCCAACTCAAATGATACTACATGAAAAAAAAAAATTTTGAGACCATCCGGTGTCTCTTCATCCAATATTCTCATCATTCTCCAAATTTCTTCTTTTGTTCATGCTGATGAACTTTGTTTTCTCTTTTCACAGAGTTTTTGTAATTGATTTCGTTTGGCATTTGTTGCCTCGCGTGCGCTTTCAAATATTAAATCCGAAGTAATATTCCTGTATCATTTTTGCTGTTACCATTTACTCTTTTCATATTGAATGCCCAGTCTTCTAAAATATCAGCAATTTTTTTGAATGGCGTCGACTCTTCTAGATTATACGATTTTTCGCCACAAAAATGTTGAAACTGTTTCCAGATCGAATTTTTCGTTTGAATAGTGTTCTTGGGGATACTGCACGTTTGATATCGATGGATGATTCACTCCCGAAACGAGTTTGATTCATAATTATTCTCACTATCACGATTCGACTGACGTTAACTTTCAAGAAATTGTAAATTTAAGGACCGCTCTCAAGGTGAAGGTAAATATATATTTGTCCACTTGCAAACTTGTTTCCTCCCTGTTTATCCGCTTGGAAACCTCTAATTCAACTATTTTAAATTCATATTTTTATACATTAATTGAATAATCGAGTTTAATAAATTTCCAACATATAGCGTTTTAACTACTATTAATTACTATTTTCACGTACTCGAATATTTAATCAGAAGTAGAAACATTGCTAGACTCCATATAATTTGCCTAAATTTTTAAATGAACAGATATTTCAACCTTTAATTTTCTTGAAACAAGAGAAAATGGACTTAAGCCACTTTCAAAATAACATATATAAAATTCTAAAAGAGCTTCTCCACTTTTTACCTTCCCTCTACGAAGATATTTTTTAAATACTCAAAAAATGGGAAATTACATAAATTAGATTTTAATATAAATGCTTACTATAATCAATATAGTTTGAAATTAATGCTAAGAAAGAAAATGCATTAAATTATTTAAATAGTAATTGTAATATATTTGACGGGCCATTATTGGAATCAATACATTTGCACAATAATACAAACGCACACATTTATGAAATTACTGTATATTTGTTAGAAAAACAAGAGCATTGTGTTCGCAAATAATTAATTATAAACAACACACATGTATAAATGATAATAATTAGTAATTATTACGACTTTTGTAAAATAAATTAATGTTATCGGAAAGCCGAATTCTCTATATTCATAGATAAATTTAACAATTATATATATTTATATATATATATATATATATATATATATATATATATATAATTTGCGTCGAGTTTTTTGATAAACATTACAAATCCAGCGTCACGTTTCACTCTGCTAATCACATTTGACGTCCGAAAATTATTCATGATGGATAAAGCGGCCTATAATAATAATAATAATCAGGTTAATATAAATATTGCACGCATTAATTTCGCAAATGCAAACAATTGGCGCGTTGATAATATCGATTCGAATTTTGTGTGTGTGTATAATTATTGTTGGAATAATTGTTCATCTGTTTTCGTGTTTCGTGTCGGGGATTTTGTAACACTTGCCGGGGTTACAGAAAGGTTAGCGCTGTTGATTGTGTGCTTAATTAGGTTATGTATTTATAATGTAAGGTGGATGTAAATATTTTATCAGCAAATATATGGCCTTTCTGTTTATTTATTATTACAAGCGGTAATAGAATGTGAGGATGAGAATATTGTAATATTGTATACATAACGGTAGCTTATTCTTTATTGATATCATCAATCATCATTTCTATTTTATTATGGTTAATATTGGATTATGTTTTATTCTAATTAAAAACATTAGTATCAAATACATTTACGAAAAACAGAGAAAAAATAATATATGCACTAGATACAAATATAAGTATACATCGATACGATAAAACCATAATCGCATTGATGGTGCACCCGGAGAGTTAAATTATTTAACTTAAATACCTCCTAAGTGTATCTCGATTCCCTGTCTCCAACTGCGCTACGCTGATGAGATCCAAAAAGATCGAAACCGGTCCGTGGCTGTTGTTGACGGGGAACAATATTTAATAAGTACACATTTTTGCAATTATTCTTTGATTACTATAGAGTACCAATATTTTTTATTATGTCCTTTGCCCTTTTGCATATTTTTCCAAAATAAGGGACAGACGTGTTATACTTTCAAATTAAATAAATTTCATAAGAATAAATAATATAACTGTGTCAAGAGAACCGAAATGTATGCATTTTTACCTCAATTTAGGTTACAGATTTAAAATTTAATGTCAGATTTAACAGAGTTAATATAATATTTTATTAATATATTCTATACAAACAAATATTTACTTTACGCCTATTTTTTTCCTTCTAAAAACACCATTACTTTAATAGAGTGACTTTATCAGGATAAATTGAATTCGATTGACTGAGTCTAATATTTTCGATAGATTTTCCAAATTGTTATTTTTATTTAAGGCAATTAATTTTATAAGTCTAATCTTGTCAAATTCATCGTTTAATCATGTTTATCAATAGTTACCTTAGGATTAGAATGAAATTATCGCTGGGACTTACTGATATTAGATATTCCAGTACTTTCTATGTGAGTTTTATGATAGAAACTGAATAACTTTGTTAATTTATTTTTGGGCAACTTATCATTTTAAAACATAATGCAACTTTAACGTACTAGTTACAGGTATATGTAACGTATTTCCTTTTTATATTTTAAAATATATAATGAATAAGAAGCTTTAAGTACTAAAAAATTAATGGCAAGCTGTTTAGATAATGAAGGTCATACTAGAAAATATTTGTATTTGTAGATCTTAGTGATGTACGATATTTAGCAATAGTCTGACAACGTTAATCGGTATTTTGCCCAGCGTTCGGGATAACTGGCGGCTCACAGAGTATATGCTGGTTGTGTTAGATAGTGTCTAACCTGTAGACATCACAGGTATCTACCCCTTTCATATTCAATTAATCAATTGATCAATATACGTGGAGAGCATTGATGATTAATCTTTTTTAATGGCCGAGACCTAGCTTTGGTATATATATCATTAGCCATCAAACAAAGATCTCAAAAACTAAAGCTAAATCTATGTTGTCATTCACATCAGGGACTAGACAGGGTTATACAAAGTCTTCTTGCCTGGGGGCTCATCAAGACGTTTTTAATAAACAAACTGAATTAAGCCACGGTTCATTTGCATGCTTACATCTAAGATCAAAGAATTGCAATGTTTTATACAATCATTTTCGTTTTGTATATGAATGTTACAAGTTTTTCATAAATAAATTTATTTCTTGACAAGAGAATGGCAAAGCTAATTTGGGAGAAATTGCTTTAAAAAAGATGTTCCTTGCATTTAAATACTTGGGGCATATAATTATTATATGTTCGAGGATACCTGACGCATTCACAGAAAGTAAGGTTTGTTTATAGAAAGGCACTTGGTTGGTTTCACAATTTTTACGATTTATTCCGACTAGTTTCGATGTTTACATCATTATCTAGGAATAGTACAGAAGGTAAAATATTTTTGCTTAAATACTAAAATTTATACATTCAGGTAATAAGGTCGGTCATAATTGGGGAACTCCAGATTTCATCGTTTTCGTTTACGAGGTGTTTTCCCCGTTTTAACGCTTTATTAATTTCTAATCCCTCTCGGAGATTTAGATTACGGCTCTTGTTACCTGCATGCAAAATCTTAAAATTATTTTCTTTGAAGAAGTGGTTATGTACGATGCAATGTTTGGAGAAACCGGTGGTGCCTTTATTGTCTAATATGGCTTTTCTATGTTCTTTTAATCTTATACTGAAAGTTCTTCCGGTTTGGCCAACATATGTGGCATCACATTCACCACATTGGATCTCATATATGCCGCATTTGTTGGATTTATCTATTAATTTTTTTGTTATTTATTAAGAGTTTGCCGATATTCGTTGAATTTGTACATATAATGTTAAATTCATTCCCAGTTACGCAATTTTTTATTTTATTAGATAGATCATTAACATATTCTAATTTAATCCAGTTTTCGTTTTTTGTTCATATTGTGGTGTATAAAAATATCTTAATATAATTTATAGTTGTGTCTGTTTTTTCTTGTATAGTAATTTATCTATTATTTTTGTCTTGTAGCCATTATTTCTGGCTATTGTTTTTATGATTGATAATTCTTTATAATAATTTTCTTTATTTTGAGGGATATTAATTAATCTATGGAGGTATGCATGAAACGTGCTAAATTTAATTTGATTTGGGTGATTCGAATCTACTGGAATGATGGTATCGGTAAAAGTTTCTTTTCTATATATTTTAAACTGTAATTTATAATTTAATTTAGTTATGGTTAAATATAAGAAGTTGAGGGAATTGTTGTTTTCTATTTCTGAAGTGAATTAAATGTTGTTGTTAATTGAATTTAAGAAATTTTCAAATATATTTAGTTGTCTAGATGTCCCCGTCCAAATGCAGAATATGTCATCATAAGACATATAGCATCAAGAGGGGAGTTTATAGTTTTAAATATTTTCATATCGTCTGCATACAGGAGAACTTCCGATGATAAATTGTCAACTATGTCATTAATGAAAATTCTAAAAAGTAGAGGGCCTAGATTAGAACCTCGCGGTACACCGCTAGAAGGTATATATTGCAAGGAACAGCAACCGTCATACTGCACATAATTGCTCCGATTGTTTAAATATGAGTAAATTAAATCTAAAATTGGGCCAAATACACCAAAATTTCGTAGTTTTGAGATAATTAAATTGTGGTCAATAGTATCGAATGCCTTTCGAAAATCATTGTAAATGACATCAATTTGTGATTTATTGTTTAATTTATCTGAAACAAATTCAGTGAAATTCGGTAGGTTTGTAACAGTTGATCTTTTCTTTACTTATTGCTGGTTGTGATGAGGAAAAATTTTGATAATGATATTCTACATATTGGATTAACACATCATGTGGAATTGAGTATACAAGGTTTGTCTCAGGTTTATTTAATTTGGATTCATACGGTTGTAACATGTCGATTCAACAAGTAATGGTGATTTCTTAAGAATCCAATATCGAGCTGATAAATCACTTAATAACTATTGATGATTTTCAACTTTTTATTTTACTCACTACACAATTAAGCAAATAAAATTGTGCTGATAAAATTGTTTTATATAGGCCAAACTGGAAGAGCATTCGATGATAGAATAAACGAACATCAAAAAGCGTTTATTCATCAGAAAAACACATCTACAAATTCAAAGAAAACCACCGCTTTGACAACAATTTTAAAATCCTCCACATTTCCAACAAAGGACGGAAACTAAATTTATTGGAAATAAATAAAAATATTCACTCAGGGAATTTGCTGAACGATCAACTAGAACTCTCCAACTCCCCCCTACTCAAGTTAAAAAAATATACACCCTCCACCCACACTTCTAAAATCTGTATATAATGTAAATATGTTTGTAAACATTTCTGTATTATATTTCTTCACCTGAAGAAGCTACAGTGTAGCGAAACAATTGTAGTGAGTAAAATAAAAAGTTGAAAATCATCAATAGTTTACTATTATTATTATATTAAGTGATAATGGATTTTCAAAATATAAGTGCCTCGACAATCAACGAGAGCTGATAAATCTTGCAACGCAAGAACACATATATTTTTCAGTAGTTTAGAGTTTTGAGATATTAAACATAGCAAGAATTTCAATCCTAAAAATTTAAGCCGAATATATAGAGGCTTCTAATTACATTCAACGTATAGAAAATTAATAGTTGTGCTTCACAGTGTCCCGATACATAATCTAAGGCATTTATTTTGTACCACATCGATTTTCTTTAGATGGCATTTACTAGCATTGCCATAAAAAATGCACCCATAGTCAATCACTGAACGTACCAAAGAACTATATATTAATAAAGAAATCGCTGGATCGGCACCCCAGCTACAACCTGTCATAATCCTTAAAATATTTATCACTTGTTCCACTCTTGTTGTAATGTAGGATATATGCGAGTTCCATAATAACTTACTATCTATATACATTCCTAAAAATTTAGTATGATTATATATTTTCTCATTAAATAGAACTTAATTAGTTTTAGTAATTAGTGGAAAATTTTTGATTTTTCTTCTTAACCCATTATCCGATAAATATGATTTTATTCCATTGATAGTTGAAGTTAATGTTGGAAAACAATAATTTATATTTTTGTCTTTTGTGTAAATACAAAAGTCATACTAATTTAATACTGTTGCTAAATATTAGTTCCAGGTCATATAAAAATAACATAATCCATATAAAATGGAGCTTAGAATACTACCCTGAGGTAGTCCTATGCTTGTAGTTTCTGGATAAAACACCTTGTTATTTACATGTAGAAAGACTCTACGCTTTGAAAATAAATTTATGATCAATGTTACAATGGATTCAGGGATGCCCAATTGAAGCAACTTTTTAGCACTTTGCTATTTTATGCACTTTGGATGTCTATAAAGTATGCAGACATATGTTTGTTTTTTTGAAAATGCAATTTGGATATCAGTTATAAGTGTGCCCCAAGCATTTTAAGTTGAATTAAATCTCCAGAAGCCAGATTATGTGTTAGGGAACTTATTTTGTAATTCTACCCCCCATTCTATCATACTTTTTAAAATTCTTTCAAATGATTTCAAAACACCTAACGAAAGTGCTCTAGCTCAATAAGAAGAAGCTAGAGTTCGATCTTTAACTGGTTTTAATAAGGCAATAACTTTATATTCCCACCATGCAGTTGGGATATTACCATTCATTAATATGTTGTCAAATATGCAGACTAGGTACTGTTTTGCGTTCGATGGCATTCCTTCCAACATCTTATAATTAATATTGCCAAGGAAGGGACATTAATGCTTTTTTTGAACAAAATCCTTGCGTTTCTGTTTACGTAAGTTCACAATCTTCTGTAGAATAGGGAGGATTTCTTTACAATTTAAGTTATTTTATCACTACTAACCACAACTCCAGAATATGAGGATTGTTGTTTATTTACAGTCTCCCTTTAAGATAAGTTTTCAATGCTCATTAGATTTTTTATTGATTTATGTTTCCTAAATTCGGGAGATTATGATTTGTTGGGACGTGGGCACCCCTACACTGAATACACTTAATTGGCATTGGATTTGAACATTCGTTAGAGTAATGCTCATTGAAACAGAGAACGCAACGTTGCTTAGCTATACATTTTGTACTAATATGGCCACATCTTAAACATCTTAAGCATTGGATTTCCCGCTGGATAAAAAGTTCTACAGGACAAATTACACGAAAAATTTCGACCGCTGTGGGTATTTTTTTTCTCTTAAAAGTTACCAAAATTGATTGCTTGGGTTTATATATTACATATTTTGTTATCAATGTTTACTCGTCTACTCAATCGTTTTGTCGCTAGTATTGAAAACGGTTCACCAAAAATCAGTTTAATTATATTAACAATTTTAATATCTACGTCCTTGTGATTTGAAAAAATTAATTTTCCAATGGACATTCAATGTAAATTTCCCTCAAAAGGGCCGATAATTCTATCCCAATGGCCGAAGGTACCGGTCATCCATCCAATTGCTGGCCCGGACCAACAATGCTGCACCATCGGCGTTTAGGTTTTATATTTTATATTAGTCTGACAAATCTGTCTGAAGAAATTGTGAATTGGTCATAAAATATTATTGATTCCTCTTAAAAACCATCAGAATGGGGATGATGGTCATATCAAAATTCAATGATTTAATTTCTACAAAAAATTTAATCTATGTCTATATATATTGAGTTACATTGAATAATAAATATCTCTTTTTTAAATGAAATTAAATAAAGAGATGTGTTTTAAGTAAATTGACGAGGCGAATATTTGATGAAACTCCATTTGAAAAAACACTATGAAAACACTCTTTGTGTTGAACACTGCAACATGTTACGTCACACAGTAGTTTCGCCAGGCAAATGAATAATTATTCATTATTTGTGTTTTTTTCTTATATAATAGGAGTGATTATTTACTCGATAGCACGACACGCATCGTTCTCGTTTCCCATGATTGACATTTTATGCATCTCACTAATTCCGAGCACGCTCTTCTTAACGCTGATAATACGTATAATTCAATTCTATAGAAAACTGTTCAATGCTACTGAAATCTGCAGTACACTGAACTAAACATGCGCTGCCTGTTAGTCAGCCTACTTAACAACTCATGCGCCATCTGTTGGTCGGCCTATATTAGTGACTCGCATTTCCCCATAAGGTGACGTATAAGATTAAAGTATTAAAGTAAGTTAACTACACTTAAAATGCTACTGCTAAAACCATGTCATTAATAGAAATACAATTTGGCAATAAATAATCTAGGACTGGATTAATGCATATTGCATATATTAGAAAGTAAATAAAAATACGTTGGGCGTTTTTGTAAACGGTGGTATAAAAACATCGAAAGTATTAATTTACTCTCTAAAACGAACTACCAAATAGTAACACTTAACAATTTCATCTACATTAAATATATTAAATTTGTTAATACTAAACTGTATTTATAACATATTTTCTAAAATCCCAACCGATGATTGCAAGCAACTAATAATACTTAAAGTGGACCTTTTAGCACTGCTTGAAACTACTGAAAAACTTGTATAATTGTTTCACTTTTAATAATAAATTCCATAACCAAAACAAAAGTCTAGCTTAGCTCTTTTTTAGGAAAATTTTAACAAAACAAATATTAAATTCTAGATTTTAACAAATATAAACTAGTGGTTTATGTATGTAAATCATTGAATTATCAAAGGTACTGAAAGAAATATTGACAAATTTCTTAACTTAATTCATTTTATTCATTCATCAATAACTACACCTAGCAACTACTATTAACCTCCTCGATCTTTCTATTAATAAACTAATAGACAAACTTAACGTTAACATTTAGAGAAAACTCACATTCAAAGATTCATTTATTGACTATCCACACACCAAAAAAACGCAAATTAGCTAGTTTTAACTCTATGATTAATAGAGTTTTTAATTTACTGAACTATCCCTTAGTCTAGAAGCACCAGAAGACAAAATCTACACATTAAAGAAAATTGTTACCAACAATCGGTACACAGAACAAACAAATAAATAAATCCTAGATTAGAAAAGGTAAACAAATATTTATTTGTAGAACAAGATTCCACTGATTAGAATTGTACAGAGTAAAACATATTTGGAAATTTAAGATTTAAAAATGTATAAGCCAATGACTATATATAATATAATATATAAATATGAAAGCTTGTACATTTGCAGTCTAGTTATTTCAAAAATAGATTAAACGAGCATGAGAAGTTAATTAAACATAAAATATAATTCAACTTTTGCAATTAATTTATTAGATTCAAACTATTTACCATATTTACCTTTAACATACAATATTTCAATACTTTAATAACACTAGATGTAGATTTATTTATTTATTAATATCTTTGTACTCCTTTCTTACAAAATAATACAAAACTTATAATATACACTATGTAAATATATTTAAAATTTTAGTTGGAAGGAGAATGGGCGGAGTTCTCTTCATTGAAAGATCTTCCACTCAAACCCATGATTTTATAATCATCAATTCTGCTTCAGAATACCTTCTGCAGAATCTTTTTATATTTTATTGCTTGAATCAGAGGAAATTCAATTATTCAATATACAATATAGTTTTAAGATTATGATAAGTAAATTTATATGAATGTAGCTAATATTTAAGTGAAATTATGATGTTATTTAGATCTTACTAGTTCACTCTTTAATATTTTGAAGTGATCACACTCTAGCTTAATTTTATCACCAGAAAAATTTTAATTAAATAGAAAATTAATATATTGATTTGTATATTCCCTATATAGAATATAAAAGGAACTGTTTTCGTGAATGAGAATGTCTGTACTTCTGTAGGCGCTATATCTCAAAGACGATAAACATTCCTAAACCGGAAGTGGATGTTTACTCGAGGCGTTATTTTTTGATTTTTCTGGATATTTTTCTAAAATAGAAAAATATGACTTAACTAAAAATATGAACAAATTTTATAAAAACATGTTCTTCATAAACTAACTACATAATCGTTGATGATTATGCTGCTTACAAAACAATAAAACCGTGTATGTAATAAAAAAATAAAGCATAATCCAAATTTAAGTTTAAATATAAATAACATTCTATAGCTAATCATATTTAAGCTTGATTTATAGCCTTTCCACGTATCATGTATATAATTTTTATTAATTTACACAGTCAAAAATTTGACTCTGTCAATTTTCTTTTATTCAAATTTTGTAATAAAAGATATTGCAAACCGAGAGGCGATCAGTAATTAAAGGTAATATGCATATGTAGGGTGAGTGACCTCTAAATTTAAGAAATTTTGGAAAATAAGGCATAACTTTTCAAACAAAAGTTAATGAAAATGAAAAACTGAACAAGTTTTATTAAAATATGCTATTCATAACGTTCTTAACTTGCGAGTAAAAACTTAAAAATTAATAATTTTGATATTTTTACCTATTGCTAATAAACTATAGGAGTTAAATGAAATTTATAAGTAATTGTAAACAAATATAACAAGTAATTGTAAAGAAATCAAAATTGAGCAAATTATTAGGAATTGCCTTTTTGCGTAAACCTCATAGTTTTCGAGTAAAATATAAAAAAAAATTACTTGATGGCCACATAACCATTTGTTACAATGACCAAATGTATATATTAAAGGTGCGGGGATGGACTCTAACCCCACCCTCCAATTAATTATATAGAAAATTATGAAAGTGATTAAAATAAATTCCTAATTCATTCTTTTAGCGTAAGTTTTTTAATTGGAGGGTGGCATAGTAATCGCCCACCCACCCTACATATGCATATTAACCTCACCCACTGATTAGCGTTTAGTTTCCAGGGCAAAAAACAGTGGAAACGTTAATTAACTTACCAAAAGTCATCAGCAGTGTTACAACTAAAATAAATAATAAAGTATGTGTGTGGTTGGTGGGTGGCCTCTGACACACTTTACAATCAGTAAAAACGCGAGTGTTTTGCAATTTAATTACTTAATTATTACCAAAAATATCGATACAAATGTCAGGTGAATGACTTCAGTTGTAAATTGTTAAATTACAGAATTATGAAACTAATTAAATGAAATTCTTAATTCACTTCTTCTCACGAAATTTTTGGATTTGGAAGGTGGGATAGTGAACACCCATCCACCCTACATATCCATATTAACCTCATCTACTGATCAGCGTTTAGTTCTCAGAGAAACAAACAGTGAACGCGTTAATTAAATTAGCAAAAATCCCCAGCAGTGTTACTTACCTAAACTCAAAGTGGGTGGGTGGCCTCGGACACCCTCCAATCACTAAAACATGCGTCAGAGTTTTCCTATCCAATTAATTAATTATTAAGAAAGAAAATCGATAAAAAATTCTTAGATGCATATTTTCATTTGTGATGGATATTTTTGTAAACTCTTGAGATAATTAGCTGGAAGGTGGATTATTCACTCATCCAACCTACATATACTATTCCATTCCCACCCTAAATATACTATTTCATTTCATATTTTGTAACAGCATAAAAAGGAGTAGTGTTTGTTACCAGGTAAACATAAAATACAATAGAGGCTTGAAGGCTAAATTTAAATATTTAAGTTATGTGGGTGGATTCTAACCCACCCTCCAATTAATAATATTTAGGCTAAAAAATGAAAAAGATACAGAATTAGGAAATTAATTTTATTAAATTTTTAATTCACATTTTCTCGCTTGAAATTGGAGGGTGGAATAGTGGACACCCACCAACCCTACATATGCACATTAACCTCATCCACTGATCAGCGTTTAATTTTCAGAGAAATAAACTGTGAAAGCTTTGATTAAACTAGCAAAAATCATCAGAAGTGTTGTACCTAAAATTAATAGATAGATGTAGGGTAGGTGGGTGACCTCGGACCTACCCTCCAATTAGTAAAGCCTACGCAACGGTTTTGCAATTTAATTAATTAATTGTACAAAAAATGGATACAAAATTTGTCAGATGCATAATTTCATTGGTAATGTTTTCTTTTTAACGTTAATTAAAATGTATTAATTGGAGGATGGATTAAAAGCTACGGACACGCCCTACTTATATATTATAAAAAATGGCTTAAAACGCGTGGTTGGACTCTAATCCACCCTCCAATTAATAATATTTAGGTTAAACACGTAAAAGATACACCCTCCAATCATAAATAATTATTAAAAAATAATAATAAAAAATGTATCTGATACACAATTTCACTTGTAGTTAATCTTTCTACTTTCCCTATATAAAATGAAGGGAAAGTATTGAATGATCTTTTTGAGATGAAACTTTAAACTTAAGGTTTTATCGTTAAAAACTGGAACTGAAAAACTTTTGGTGAACATTTATAAATCTAAAGTGGTTATTTACGTATTTGTTTTTTCTCGATATTTTTCTAAATTTGAAATATTTTTCTAAATTGGAAAAATATTACATAACTTTTCAAACAAAAGTTAAAGGGAATGAGAAACTGAACAAGTTTTATTAAGACATGTTATTCATAAAGTTGTTAACTTGCGAGAAAAAAGTTAGAAATTTATAATTTTGACATTATTTGCCTATTGCTAACAAACAATTTTATTTAATTGTAAAGAACCCAAAATTGAGCTAAACCTCATTTTATGATTCATTGTGTGTTTAAACTCAAGGAAGAAGAGGAGCCAAGTTTCTTATTAAATCACTTTTATTCTATCATTAATTAATTTTCTGTCAAAAGAAACAATTTAAATCTTAGGTATCACGCTGCTATGCACTCATTATGCAATTTATCATCAATTACCTCCATTCTCAGAGATATATATCATAAATTATGCATTTCTACGATTATTGATGTTCAGTTTATTTTATTCATTGATCATAAAATGGCCCCTATGATCTATTGTGTCCAACCACTACAGCCATTTACAAGTCGCTGACTTTCTGCACCCTCTTCTGGGGACACTTATCCATTCATCTACATATTTACTTTTATCAATTAATCAAATATATTGTTTTCTTAATTAACTTTATGTTAATACCAAACTTAACTCAGTATTCTACAATTCCTAATTTACAGTTTATTATGTTGTGTTCATAATTAACTCTATGTTATATACGTTGGAAATGCCAAAATCAGCTAGGTATTCCGCAATACCTAATTTACAGTTTATTCTATTTTGTTTCCCTAAGCTTTATCAATACCTTTTATATACAATATAATGTTGTTTATCATTTAAGTGGCTTATTCTAGTAACATTTTCTTTATAAATACTTTGTTTTCTATCATTCCTTTTTAAACGACACTCTGGCCGTACACTAAGAGTTAAATTTAAAATTTTGCGATTACTTATCAAATAAAAAATGATAAAAGTTATTAACGTAACTCACCTACTCTAATGATTATTTCAGACCCATCCTATAAAGGTGCTGGATCCTTCTGAGCTTCTTCGGCCTGAACCTGTCTTCGCCAAACAAGATGTGGCCCAATTCAGAGACTATTCAGTAGATGAAACTGATCCAATTAAGGAAAGAGTGCGAAGAACGTATTTGGATATGCATACGCACCAAACCGTCGATTTTGTTAAAGGTATGTAAAACACATAAATATAATCTTTATACACCTCACTATAATTTATAATTTCACTGTTCTATAATGCAACGTGCATTCTTTATTTGCGTTAACAATTTCCATTTATATATATTATGAATTATTATAAAAAGCACAATTTTTATTCTTTGGGAATTTAGATTATTTAGAATTACCAAAATTATAAAATCCTAAACTATTAAAAAGCTTACAATTAACTAGTTCTCACCATTACCATTCATCTCAAAAATTATTTTCAAGCGCTACTGTATTATTATAATAATATTAATAATAAATTAGCAAAAATAAATGCTGTTATAAAATAATTCTTAACAGGGTAGGCGAAGTTCAGGTAGTTCATAGCCAACTACTTCTGCTCCTCCACTTAACCTACATTAAAATTACAACTAAAATGAAAATTAAAACTACGTGACGTGACGAAAGGAAACAAAAACACTATTATATAGTGAACTCTATTATATTATATCAAAATTTAGAAGAAGACTTTTCAGTTACATACCAAACGATATAATTTTAAATATCTAATTTGTCTCATTTCTATTTTTAATTAAATATTTTTATTGATTATTGGATAATATTTGTGTCTCTTTTATGGCCTAATGTAAAAAGTTAAAGTGAAATTTTCACATGATTTAGCCCTAAACTTTATTGCAGCCTATAATTTATACAGAATAGTCTATTTTAATTTTTTTGAATGATCTGCCCGAGGCTGCGCTACTCAACTCGTAACGTGTAAGCCAATGAAGTGAAACAATAATCAAAATCCCCTGCAGTGAATTTAAATGTAATGTGCATACATAGTAAATTGTAATATCAAATCTGAATAATCCTCCATCAAATATCACATACATACCAACACTAGAGGAAAAGTAACAAATTGAATACATCTAAAATAAACAACTACGAATATAAATATTCGCGCGAATTAGTAAAACCGAACTAAACATAATACAGAATGTTTGCAAATGCGAAACTAGGAGAATATGTACAATTATTCCATGAATATTATAAATACATGGATATTATTAATAAACACGTACGTTAATAAGTAAAATAAACATTATATGTATGCAACCAAACATACGTTATAGTTATTGTTTATAAATATAATAACATCTTTATACTAATACGTAATATTTAATATATTGTATTTATTTTGTAACATTTGTCTTTATATTAATATACTAATTAATAATAATTTCTGAAATGTTTTATTTTTCTACTGAGCAGAGGCTCAATGGTCTAGGGGTATGATTCTCGCTTTGGGTGCGAGAGGTCCCGGGTTCAAATCCCGGTTGAGCCCAATTTTTTTGTTTTATCATAATATCTGCATTTTTCGCCCCAATATGAAAATATAATGCCACCCAATTCGCCGTTTTTCAATACAAGGTAGCCATTAAGTAAGATATTAAAAATAGTTTCAAAATCAAGAGTCAAATTATATTTAGAATTGGTAAGAATTACTTTACAGAAACGAATTTCAATTATGAAATCGTTGTGCCAATTTCAAGCGAACCATACAAATAATATTTGAGTACAATTCTACAGTAAATTTATAATATATCACTTAAATATTGAAGAAACGTTTGTAGAAATAATTAGAATTCAATCTATCAATTGAGCATCCGACAACTTCATAAAGACAAAACTCAAGAGTTGTAGAAATTTTTATTTAATATACTAGCAGAGGATCATCGTAATAACCTTTTGGATAAAATTTTATGGAACTAAAAGCAATTTCACGTCAATGATTACAATTGTGCCTATTTTGCTTATATGAATCCTCATATTACAATTTAAAAAAAAATCATTTTAAAAATTAATGTTGGGCTGAATTTCAGAATGGTGAAATTATTAGCTATTTTTATAACTAAAAATGTTAGTACTTAAATTTAAATATTAACCAGCATCAAATTTTACCCTAAACTTTGGGAAAATATCACCGGAAAATATTTACCGCCTCAGTATGCTTCATCAGTTTTATTTTCGTAGTTCATGGATTGGAAAGACGAACAGAAGATAACTGAAAGCCTCTTATTCATGCGAAAGGCGTCAATTTATTAAAAACATGTAGGAGTGGATTATCAAGTATAAATTATATAATTTGGCCTTGGGAATAAATATTTAGTGAAATTTCATTCTTTCGATTTGCGATTTCTCCAAATATTTAAATTAGCTAATTAAATATAAATATGCATAAGTAGTGAAGTGTTTGGTAAACTTGTACCCAGTTTTGTGTTACTGATTACTGTAATAATTTTATTTACTTACTTTGAATTGATATTCATCAATCATTTCTAAATTAGAATTCATTTGTAAATTGGAACCATAACCTTAAATAACAGCAAACTATTACATTTTTTATATTTCCATTTGTTCGTTAAATTTAATTAAATATGAAGATCATTTAAAAAAATACAAATAATGTTTAAATATCCCAATAGTATATAATTTGTATTTCAACAGTAATTTTAACTTCTAAAAGGTTGAGAATAGCAATATTGGCAAAATTATTACTCTCTCTTGATTAATAACGAGCGGCATTAACAAAGTTGTCTGCATGTTTAAGTTAATGAAGAAATCTTTCTTTTGTTCAAACCTCATTCATTATAAAAATCATTAATTTTTATAATCATTATGAGAAGTCACAATCAAAAACGTAGAGAATATAAAAGTTTAAAGAGATATGTAAAAAATTATTACCTTTATTTTGAAGTCATTAAGTTTTTACAACTTCAAGTTTAATCTCGAATATTGAATTCTTTTGTAATCTTGACTTCAGCAGGCTTAGATCTACTTGTCCAGTTCTTACTATTACTTTCGGTGTAATTTTTAAGTCATTTAATGATGGTCATAACTGCACTGATTTGTAACTTTTTGTCAATCAACAATAATAAATTTCATCAAGATAGAATAAAGCGTTCAATGGTTATAAATAAAATTAATAATATATTTTAGATCTCTGAAGACTAATTCCAGCTTAATCGTAAAATTTTGGATTTTGGATAAAGCTAAGTTAAATCCCAGGAATCTAGCCACTTTCCCCATATTAATGGGACACCCTGTATGATATCAATAACAAAAATAATAATAATTTTTACGAATTCCAGGGAAAATGGGCAAATGGTTGAAATTCAATCATTTCCGATCGAACATTAGGGACGCCCTGGAGAAGCTGAACGAATTAGTGGACGAGAGCGATCCGGACGTGGACATCCCCAACATTATACACGCTTTCCAGACCGCCGAACGCATAAGACAAGATCACCCCGACATGGACTGGTTCCACTTGACAGGACTCATACATGATTTAGGCAAGGTAAACAACAATAATCACAATGGCGGCCCCTCCTTGACCCACTTTAACCCAATAACGTTAACATCAAAACAGAGCAAACAATAATTCTGTGCCCCCAAGACATCCACCCGTGAAAATTCATTAAACACATTTCACGTTGCAAATTTAATTCATCCTATTTTCCCCTTTAATAATTGTTGCGTAAAATGTTGTGAAAATGATAATTGCAAAGTATGTTATGGACCTGCGTTAAATATAAACCCTTTATTAAATTTAATGCGAAACCTATTACATCCTCACCAAGAAATGATTTGTAATTTTGATGAATTAAACGATGGAATAGTATTACTAATAAATATTAATTACATTTTAGGGACAGATTATAAATATCAATATTTAATATCACATCGTAAAAATATAAAGCTTTATATATGTCTATTTAAACCATAGGTCTTTTCCATTATGATAAGAGATTATTGAATATTAAGGATGAAATTAAACATTAAAGTTAAATTATAATGTTTCATTTCATTCTTAATATTACCAGCAATGGTCTTATTTAAAACTAACACTAAATCAATAGAGATAGAGGCAAAGACAAATACTTGAACATGGTACAATGCTAAGGTGCTATATTTTTCACTACCAATAATTATCATTTGGTTGAGTATTAAATAAATTTCAATCCATACACTGTTTACAAAATACCACTACATACAAAACATGCACAGTTTCAATATCGATTTAAAAATAAAGTACATAAGTTAGATATTATTGTGCAGATAACAATCGTACATTGTGTAATCGCAGACGGTGTGCATTGCAGAGCCTCGACGAAGACTACTTGCGCTCGGTGTTCAATTGAAGCTCCCAGATTGAATTACATGAATTACTTGCACACATCAGAAACACGAGGCCCCTTTAAGCCCCCTCTCTCCTTTATGAAACGCCAGTGTAAATATCCCGTGCCAGCACTTTTTAGCCCGCAAAGAGATCTAGAGGGTGCAACAAACGCTTCCGCGTCGCATCTATGCACACTCCATTCAAAATTGGCATACAGTTTCCTCGCTCCGGCGTATGCAAGCAAAGAAGCCCCCCGGAGGAAGGCTTTATTATACGTTCGCGACTCCAATTGCCGAGATTAATTATGTGCACTAAATGAAGACGAGTGAACGCAGTGGAATTAATTCACTTGCGTTTGTTTCTAAAAAAAGGAGAGGACTCGACGCTAATTACATATGATGTAATAATTCTGTTGCGGAGATTTTGCTTAAGATTTGCTACATAGCGAAATTGAAGTGTTTTAGATACGACATTTGAAATTACCTCACACATATAAAAACTGTTTCACGTTTTATTTTTAATCATGGTCCTTCATTATGGCCTTTGTAAATCAAATATTTGAAGTATACCTTTTATAGGGTAAATTAAAAATGAACTACCGCATAGTAACGGTCGCTACCATCATTTTCATTCCTTTTATAGTTACTTATGACGTTTTCTAGGAATGTACTACTTTTACTAGATAATTTCGTTGCAACTAATCTTTCTATAGTAAACGTCTTATTATTTTCATAGACATTTGTTTTCATAGAATAACAACATATTCTTTTAATATATTGTTTTACTTTACATTTTATACAGTAGTAACAAAATCTATCAATTCATCATCATCTATTTGTCTCAATTTAAATAAAATTCGGAATCATATTTACAAACTTTAATAAATAAGATTGTTTCTACGTTAAAAAAGATAGTGTGAGAAAGTCAAGAGATTTGGTATCAGTAGAAAAGGTATACAGTCCATCTGGACTTGATGAAAGAACTTACCCAAAGATTTGCTAAATTGGCACCACAGGAAATACACATTTTAACATTAATTATTTGATGGTTTCAATTACTCAAAAGCTTAAACTTATTACTAGTCGAACTTCAGTAAATGTTTAAACAGATTTGTATAATAATTCAAAATATTGAATTAATGCTTTCCTGTCAACAACCACATATGTATTTTAGATCACCTCAGCTTCCCGAATACAGAAAAATTCTGACTTATAATAATTGGAGAAGAAATCCTTTATGGATAACATTTTGGTAAAGTAGTAAATGATTGCTACCGACTAAACCACTTCCCAAAAATTGTTATTATTAGACTAGTCCAAGACCATAGGTCGTTTTTATTCTGATCGAAATTATTGCTTAAGACTTTGAGATAATGTCGTGTAAGTGACATTCTGAAACCGATTTCGGCGGCCCAAACTGAGTACCAATTAGAACATTAAGAAACCTTTTCGTCGCCAGCAGTGACATTGTACTTTGGAAATTTTGTTCTGAAAAGGATACTCATCTATTTTGTTTAAGTTTATAGACAACTTTTTGATAACCTGCATCATAGCATATAATGCAGAGTATTGAGTACGAATCTACGAGGGTAGATTGAAAAGTTTCCGGAATGGGCAAGAAAACGCAGTAATTAAACAGGTTTTTTTTATTTTTCAACATAGTACCCTTGCAGGGCGATACACTTTTCCCAGCGATGCTCCAACTTTTTTAAGCCTTTAGAAAAATATGATTTCGGGAATTCTGCAAAATAAACTTTAGTGGCGTCGATGACCTCCTCATTTGACGTAAAGCGCTTGCCTCCGAGCCAAGTCTTCATGTTTGTGAACAAAAAGAAGTCCACGGGGCCAGGTCTGGAGAGTGCGGGGGATGCGGCACCACCTCGTAGCCCAATTCAACCAATTTAGCATAGGCGATTCGGGATGAATGGGCCGGCGCGTTGTCGTGGTGGAAGAGCACTTTTTTCCGCTGCAAATGAGGCCGTTTCTCCTTCAATATGCCGTTGAATTGATCCAATAAATCGCTGTAGTATTGTCCCGTGATAGTTCTTCCCTTCTGCAAAAAGTCGATGTGTATCACACCTTGCGAATTCCAAAAAACGGTGGCCATGATCTTTCCAGCCGATGGGAATTTTCTCGTTTTAACGACAGTGTGAAAAACCTTTTTTGAAGCTTTAAATAGTCGTCTAGTATTACCCTATACGATGTATCATGAGATATAGACTTTTAGCAAAAAAACCTTTTTGCTTCACCTGATGTATTGAAATTTAAATTCACCTGATGTAATGTCATTATTCTGGTTTTCAAGAAAACAATATTAGTGTTACTGTTGATGTTATTGGAATATTGGCAGTTTTCTAAATATATTATTTTAACATGAAAACTACCAAAGTAAGAATATTCAACATTCAGATATATATTTTATACCAGGCTTAAAAGTAAATGGTTATTGTCTAGAAATAACGTTACAGTCGTTTATTGCCTATATATACAATTAGATTTTGAGAGCTAAGTTTTAATTGTCCACTTGAAAGATAATTCTGCTAGTTATATATTGAAGAAAACTGCAGCAGTATTGTGTTTAACAGCAGCCTTTCACCCTTGTGTTTCTTTAAGAAAGACTCGAATTTGACACAGCAAAATGTTTTTAACAAGTTTGCTTAAGATATATTTATTATGAATTTTATAACTATATTTTATATAACAACAGTGCTAAATAAAGTTTATTATTATTATTACTATTATTGAGCAAGGCAAAATACTTTATGTAAAAAAACAGATTTTTCTGCTTGGAGGATGCTAACTACTGCGGCTACTACTTATGAGAAACATCCTAAACGAATTATAAAATTTGCAATATTATGAAGGACACATTTACCTTTGCAAGTGAGATTTTTCACATCGTTGTGGAAATACCATCGTTACCTGGGTGTTTTACTGTTTTAAACTGCCTAATGTAAAATGATACGCCTATCTTCGATTATTGATGGAAGCACTGACTTCAGAATTATAATAATCGATGTTTTCCCTAGGGTTGAGAATAAAAGATAGTTTATCTAATCAAAACGTCGTTCCCAGCGTAATTTATACAATTCGACTTGATAAGAATTATAAAATTCTGTACATTGAGTGCTCTGTAATCTAAGGTGGGTGTTTTTTGCCATTAACAATAAACGGAAACTCTGGAAAATTGACAAAGGAGCTACCTGAGAAATAATTCTGCTGACAGATGCCTAAATGTCTGCTTTCTATCTGATTATTAGTAATGAAGATATTATATACCTTTTTATAGTATTTTTACCAGATGATCCAAAACTGTACATTGGTGCTCATCAGAAAAAAATAAAAATATAAAAAAAAATTAAAATATGATTAGAGTTTAAGGGATAGAACGTAAGACTTAGATTCAACAGCTCTGATGTTATGCTCAAAAAGAAGTTTACGACCATGCTGCTCTCAGTAAGTAAGTTTAAATGTTAGCTTTCTTGCTAAGCAACACAATCTTCAGCAGACCGAGATTAGTGTTAAAATGATCTTAGTTCGCGAAATCGTCTGAAGGAAGCTGGAAATGATTCAATTTCCCACATAAATGGAAGTTTTGTATTAGGTTCTTAATATAATCTCATTGTCAATAGAAAATATACCTAAAACTTTGAGATCTCTGGCAGTTTCCCAGATTTCACTCACCAGCATGATATGAATATCACTTTTTGTATGAAATGCTTTAATTCACGGATTTATTCAGAGAGAGTTAGTTCGTTCGTTTTTTTTGCGGAGACATGACATTTAATTCACTACTTAGAAGTAAAAGGTTTGGAATAGGCAAAAGAACTACCTTTTGTTACTCTCAGAATAAAGAACTAATAAAAAAAAATTGAGGACCTCACTCAAAGGGCTGGCCACTAAGGATGAAGAAATGACGAAGGTAGGCGTATGTGTCTAAGAGGTACATAACGCTTGAGGATAAGACTGTCAGTTTTGTCATTGTTGCAAGTAGACTAAACACCCGTTACAAAAAAAATATAGCCTGACAATGATCAATTTTCTGACAATAGTAGCATTGATTGGAAAGCTATCCTTATAAGTAATAGCGAACCTGAAGAAGCAAGACCATCAGGTCCTATTGTGAATTCATTGATGACGTTATGTTAATTTCGCTTCGTGCTGTACAAAATGTTATTTGTTGCTATTTTACTAATATTATAAATGAATTTGACAATTAATTTAGAGAAGATTTACATACTGACATGGAACTTCATTCCAGATTCAATACAATTTATTTATAGAAAACCCATTGGTTTAGTTTGGTTTTTTGTTACTCACACACTCTTGCCAGATTGAAATTAATTTAAAGTTTAGAAATTATGATTCCATCCGTACATAGCTTTTCATTAAAATATTATAATTTGTTGCTCTGCGAATAAACTTTAAGAAACTTTAGAAACGAAAGAAAACTACAGCGATTTTACAAGGTATCATTTTTTAATCCCCTCTTAAAATGTGGTAGTTATAGTTTCAAAGTAAGCTTTCGAAAAGAATCGAATCGAAATGTATGTAAATCGAAAGAACTGAATAGCTACTTAAATAATTACTTTTTTTCAACAAAAAAACATCAAATAGTTTAAAAAAAAATTATTTTCTATTTCTTATAGGTAATGGCTTTTTATGACGAACCCCAATGGGCTGTAGTTGGAGATACCTTTGTTGTTGGATGTGAATGGGCTGATAGCATTGTCTACAGAAACACATCATTCGTGAATAATAAAGACGGCAACAATCCAAAATACAAGTAAGATAAAGTTAATTACGAAAACAATTAACAATAAATGTGTGTTATTTCTAGTACAAAATATGGAATGTACAAACCAAATTGCGGATTAGAAAATGTGTTGCTTTCGTGGGGACACGACGAATACCTCTACAGGATTTTGATGCACAACAAATCAAAACTCCCCAAAGAAGCTCTGTACATGATCCGTTTCCACAGTTTCTATCCATGGCATTCCGGCAATGATTATAGCCACTTGACAAATAAGTATGACGAAGAAATGAGAAAATGGGTACTATTATTTAAGTAAGTATATTTTCTGATAATCAAATCATTCAACTTACGAGTTTTGATTTATATTAAATTACTATTTAATAAATCACACTTAAAGTAATTAAATACTTCTGGGAACGTTTATTGTGGGATATTTTATTAATTCAGCGTGTAATCGTTTTTTTATAATGGGGTTGAAATATTTTGTATGAATTCCAACAAAATTTAATTATGATTTAGGGGTATTGAATTAAATCGGCGCCATCCGCCTAGACTGGGACAATGCGTCGCTGATGAAGAGTTATGGGTCTCTTATGGTTGTGGCTATAGTAGCGTGTAAATGTGTAGAGCATTGCAGGGGCAAGCCCTCGTGACCATAGTGCCCTTAATTCATTTAAAAATTTTACGAAATTACGACGCCCCATTGTTGTTCAAAAGAAAGTCACGTGTGGGAAAACCTCATGTGAGCCTTCATTCGTTGGTCGGATTTATAATTTAATCAGCAAATTTAACTACGGTATTACATATTAATATTTATAATGATTCCAAGGTCTTAAATATTATCTGTTCTCGATTTTATTTATCGAACTATTTATTCGCGTATTTCCATTTTATGTAAACTAAACTGTGTAAATATTGTTTCAGTCAATACGATCTGTACACGAAGAGCGAAGTTGTTCCAGACATTGAGAAACTGTGGCCTTATTATCAGAGTTTAATCGATAAATACATTCCGGGAGAATTAGAATGGTAGACAATAGTAGAATATCGGTTTGCCGGTGCGGTAATGAATTAACATGTGATTCTATTTAATATTAATTATTCTATTATGGAAAATGTAGTTTGGATTATATTGTACTATTGTATTTGATTTCCTGAGTAAAATAATGTAACTGACATATTGTGGGATTTAAGATAAGTTTTATTTTGAGTAAATGTAAATCAATAATGTATATTAGTGTTAAAATGTAAATCGTTAATATATTATTATATTAATACTTCTATTGAATCCAAAATAATCCGTAGATATGAGATATTTATGATTGTAAATTGATTAGAATATCTATTAAAAATAACAAATTAATTTTAATAAACATTTTTAGCCACAAATAAATTTGAATTTACAAAATATATGTTTGAATTAAATATTTTTTGTTTATTTTGTATACATTCTAAATAAAATAAGAAGTAATCACATTGTCTATCCAATCAAAGTCCACTACACTCATCATTATACATTGCAGGTGTTTATTAAAATAAATATTCATTATCATTTCCACCAATACATAACCTAAACCTGTACATTTTTAATGTAGAGAAACAGTATTAATTTGAATACCTACCATAATTAATAGGACTAAACTATCGTTAGTTTAAACAAAAATATAAAATAAGGAAAATTAATTGTTTGCAATGTACCTTTTTATTTTATTATTTTTTAATTTTAAATATGATAGCTTTTTTTAGTCAATAGCTAATGTGATCCATCACCCTAGTCCAATTCTTAAGTGAAAATGACTAAGAAATTAAATATGATACCAAAGTATTTATTATTGTAGTATTTGAATTTAGTTAGTTTTTCTTTATTGGGTTGGTAGCACCGAGACGGTAATATAGATTCCTGTAACAGAAGTGTAACGGTTGAGTTTTTTGGCGAAAATAAACGTGTGCTTTTAAACCGAGTTATCTTTTCATTTTCACAAACCAGAACAGCATAGTGTTCTCAAAAACACAAAAGGTTATGGGACCAGTATCGCACAAGTGAGAATACGTCGAGAAGGCTGTGATTGTGAAAATACAGACAGTCTACCAGTGTTGGAGGTTAAAGAAGTTTGTAAACCGGTGTTGAGGCAGGAGAGAGTGCTGAACACGTGAAAATGGACTTCTACAAGCAAATTAAACCTTTGGCAGGTGAGCTAGATTGGCCTGTCTGGAAGAGAAAGATAAGGGACTTGCTAGATTATCACGAGGGCGCTTTAGAGGTTATAGATGGCAAGTTAGTCAAGCCAGAGCCTATAGAAGAAGCAGCACCCTCAGAAGCGATGATCAAAGAATATACACGTAAGTCCAATATGTTTAGAAAAGCGAATAGTTACGCAAAATCCATGATTGCATCGTCAGTGACTGATGCCGTCTACCAGAAAATAATGGACCAAGACACAGCTTTTAACGCATGGAATGCATTGAGAAAATTGTACGAGGCATCCTCCAGAGACCAGCTGTTTAAAATCTGCACAGATTTTTTCACATTCAACTGGAATAGCAGCGAAGATGTCACCATGCATATTGCTAAACTAAAGTCACTCTGGAATGAATTGAATAATGGTTTGAAAGCTAAAAATGAAAATGAGCTTCCAGAATTGTTGATAGTATGCAAAATACTAAACATTTTGCCAGAATGCTACAACAATTTCAAATCAAGTTGGATGTTATTAAAAGACGACGCGAATAAAACTTTTGATGATTTAACTGTCCAACTGAGCTCATTTGAAAGAAATTTTAAGAAGCAACAAAATCAAAGTTCTAATTCGCAAGAAGCATTTGTAGCTGATTCGAAAAAGCAGAGTAATTTTAAGTACAAAAATAGTGTATGTAATTACTGCAAGAAGACGGGTCATTGGGTCAGAAACTGTCACAAATGGAAAGCTGACGGCAAACCAAAGAAACCACAAGAGGCATCAAAAGCCGATGCAGTAGGTCTGGTTATCGACGCAGTGGGTATGTCAGCAGAGACGTTTAGCTCAACAACTTGGTATATAGACAATGGTGCAACAAAGCACGTAACAAATACTGACAAGTATTTTCTTGATTTCGAAAAGTTTGAAACTCCATCTGGAATTAAATCCGCAGGAACAGAGATCCTACCAGCGATAGGAAAAGGGACTGTCAAAATCAAGACTGTTCCTGGTGGGAAAGAGTTTCTACTCAACGAAGTTTGGTATGTACCAAAATTGTGTAGAAACTTGTTTTCTGTTTTAGCTGCACAAGAGAGAAATCAAGAAAGTATCTTTGAGTCAACAGCAACGAAGTGCTGGCTTACAAACCAGGGAAAGTTATTGTTGTCTGGGTCTAGAAAACTTGGAGCCACCCTGTTTGAGGCAAATATTGTATCGTTACCGCCAGTTAGTATAAACGTAATTGATCAACTTCAATTATACCACGAGCGGTGGGGACATCAAGACAAGAGGCATGTTCAGTCAAAAATGCAGCAAGAGCTAAACATAAAGGTTCCTAGTATGGAAAAGCAAACATGCGAGCCATGCATTTATGGTAAAGCCCACAGATTGCCGTTTGGGCATAGAGAAAAGTCGACTAAATCAGGTGAGCTCATTTCAGCAGATGTCTGTGGACCTTTTCCAGAATCATTTTCAAAAATGAAGTATGTAGTTGTGTTTAAAGATAGCTACACTAAGTTTAGATATGGTTACCTGATGTCAGAGAAATCAGAAGTAAAAGATAAATTAAAATTAGTTCTAAAACACGCCAAACAGTTGGGCCACACCATAAAAGAGATCATTAGCGATAAAAAACTTTTAATAGCATGGTTTGTAGACGATGGATTGGTAATGGCTAAAGATCCAAAAGAAGCAGAGGCTTTTATGAACGAATTGAAGAAAGAATTCAAGATCACCGTTAAACCAGCATCGTATTTTCTGGGATTTCAGATTGAACAATTCAAAGATGGTTCAATAAAAATCTCACAAGAAGCTTATGCCAGAAAATTACAAGAACGATTCAATTTTAGTGAATGTAAGCCTGTATCAACACCAATTTTGAAGTGTGATGTTCCAGAAAACGAAGAAAAGAATCACAACTTCCCATACCGTGAAGCTGTAGGTGCTTTAATGTATTTAATGGTAGGCACAAGACCAGACTTAGCGTACAGTGTGAGTGTCTTGTCAAGAACTTTAGATTCCCCGAGTACACAAGACGTAACAAGACTTAAAAGAGTGTTTCGGTACGTAGCAGGGACAATTGATTTCGGTATAAACTTTAGTGCGGGCAATGACAGTAGCTTAGAATGCTATAGTGATGCAGACTTTGGGGGCTGTAACAAGACAGGTCGATCGACTTCCGGAGTAGTCGTAAAGTTTGCTAGTGGAGCAGTGTCGTGGCTCAGCCAAAGACAACAATTGACGGCTACATCAACAACTGAAGCCGAGTTAGTAGCAGCAAATGAGGCGGTCAAAGAGGTTATTTGGTTGTCAAGATTGTTCCAGGACATGGGTTGTCCGAAACAAGTGCCAGTTCTCCAGATAGACAATCAAGCAACGATTCGTCTCTGTCATAATCCTGAGAATCATCATCGCACCAAGCATATAATGATAAAGTACTTTTTTATTAGAGAAAAGGTGTTAGAAGGTGTGCTTAATGTCCAATATGTGCCAACAGAAGAACAAGTAGCGGATATTATGACAAAAGCACTCCCTAAACCAAGATTGATTTGTTTAAATAGTAAATTAGGCCTGTATTAGTTATTATATGTATTAAAGAAAAAAGGGAAAGTATTGTAGTATTTGAATTTAGTTAGTTTTTCTTTATTGGGTTGGTAGCACCGAGACGGTAATATAGATTCCTGTAACAGAAGTGTAACGGTTGAGTTTTTTGGCGAAAATAAACGTGTGCTTTTAAACCGAGTTATCTTTTCATTTTCACAAACCAGAACAGCATAGTGTTCTCAAAAACACAAAATTTATTACCTTTATGAATTAATTATAGGTATTTATAGTATTAACAAACAAAAAAGTAGAATGGGAATTAAATTGACGGACATCATAATTTGAATCATTTGCTTCAGTGTTAAATAACAGTGCATTTATTTCGTATAATTCGAGTTTTATCAATACAAAACATAATTTAAAATGGCATCTATTAACAGGTTGACTGCGTTATTGAAATCGGAATACTTCACCGCTGTCCTCGAGGGACCTTCCATTCCCGTTTGTTCAAAATTTTTGGGACCATGCACCACGTTACCGGTTCCCCGGTCCCGGGGGGGGCGGTAATGCAGTCAACCTGTTATGAAAACTATTATAACTTAACTCTGCACCACATTTTTTCTTTACTTACCTTAATTGGAGAAAATTGTGTATTCGAATGGTTTAATTATAAAACCTAACAGTCTACTTACTCCTTATCATTTTAATTTGCTTAATACTTTAATATATTTGAAGACGCAGGCTTGCTACTTTCTTATATATTTCTTCATACATTCCGATTTTCATTTTTTTGCTAGATACCTTTTTTTGTCTCTGAATATTGCAACACGCGATCATATAAGTATTTTGGGTTGCATATAACCACTTTAAAATACCATAATTTATGATTAAAGTACAAATATTAAGGATTCTGGCCATAAAGGTAATATTTGATAGTGCCATTTTCCTTATTCGAAATGCCACTACCAAAGTTTTATTTTGAGCTCTTGTTGATCACATTGTACAATAATTACATATCCAATATAATTGTGTTTAAAAACATCAAAATAAAATGTATACAGGGTTATTCACGCTATACGGCACGGAATATTGTGGCCAAAATACGTGACTTTCAAAAAGTTTCACTTTGGGGATATATGGGGGTCTATTAGGGCTACTTTTTAAAATTACTTTCATAATATACAGGGTGTCCCAAAAACCCTAAAAGTATCAAAGTTGTGTTTTTTTTTAATGAAACACCCTGTATTTTATTGCATTTTCGGATCCTTCGATCAAAATAAGTGTGTGTTTTAATAAGGTTTTTATTACTTAAACCTCAAAGTTTTTGAAATAATTTGAATTTTGTAAAAATTTAACCTAATTTTCATGTTTCAAATACTTAAAAAGTAATTAAGTTATGCATACCAAATTTACACTGAAATGTAACAATAGATCATATTTTATTTTCCAAGTATAATAAATTTGACATCTTATACCGGGTGTAAAAAAATTGGAATTAAACAAATGAGAACTTTAAATGGCTATAACTTCATTTATTTAAATGGAACGCTATATTTATTAATGTATCAGCAAATGCACGTTTTAATTACCTATCGAATGGTATTTATATCTTAAATGTTAAGTCTTCTCGTTTTTACAGAAAACGCCAAAATATTGTTTATTGCACCGTTTTAGTACTTTTTAAGTAAAAAATTTAATGTATCTAGTTTTCCATCGTATTTAAAAACGTAAGATAATTAATTTAGTCTGTTACTCTAGTTTAAAAAGGCTGTCTTTTGTTATAGTTGTGTTATTTTGCGTTTTTGTGTTAGATGGTTAGTAATCGTTATTGTTTGAACATTGTTGTTGTATTTAATAGTAAAAAATGAAAATTTACACAGAGATTTTCTTATACTGGGGTTTTTATAACTGGCACTTCCAATTTCTTTAAATTGGTTTAATAGTCTCTCAAAAATGGCTGGCTTGGGGTGATTTCTTTCGGGAAACCTTTAAGTATAAACTCGACAAGCCAATAAACAATTTTGATGACATTCTCCAAGCATAAAGATAATGCCATTATCCCCTTCTTTTGAGTAAATCTTCAGTTTTTACCAAAAAAATACAACAGCGATGTTCAAACAATAACGATTACTAAGGATCTAACACAAAAATGCAAAATAAGACAACTATAACAAAAGACAGGCTTTTTAAACTAAAGTGGCATATTAAATTAATTTTCTGACGTTTTTAAATACCATAGAAAACTAGACACATTAAAATTTTTACTTAAAAAGTACTAAAACGGTGCAATAAACAATATTTTGGCGTTTTCTGTAAAAACGAGAAAACTAAATATAGCGTTCCATTTAAATAAATGAAGTTATAGCCATTTAAAGTTCTCATTTGTTTAATTCCAATTTTTTTACACCCGGTATAAGATGTCAAATTTATTATACTTGGAAAATAAAATATGATCTATTGTTACATTTCAGTGTAAATTTGGTATGCATAACTTAATTACTTTATAAGTATTTGAAATGTGAAAATGTAATTTCGTATTTCGCGCCCTAAGCTTGCGCCCTCTAGGCGGAAGCATCCCTGTACTACTTTTGTATAACCTAACATATTATACAGTTCCTGTTTAGCCTTGAAACGAGCAAGACGTTTTTTATTTTTCCTTCAATATCTAGGCCATCCTTCAACAGGTTATGGGCCCAGTACCCTAGAATTGAAGTGAATAGACTGTTCAGTAGTGCGCGAGGTGTATATTCGCGATTGTGAAAGTGTTTCCCGGCGAAATTGTAAAAAGTGATAGTGGTACCACGTGGCAAAGGCTGTAACAGAAAACACAAAAATGGCAATTAATTATTTGTCAAACTTGCCCCGTTTAGTTGGCAGAGAAAATTATGAAGACTGGGCGTTTGCCGTCAAGAATTTTCTCGAACATGAAGATTTGACAGGGTGCATAGAGGGCTCCGAAATAAACCCAGAAAAATTAAGAAAAGCCAAGACAAAGCTTGTCTTAACCATAGATCCGAGTGTATATGTGCACGTAAAGAATGCGTCTACAGCGAAGGAGGTTTGGGAAAACCTGAAAAAGGCATTCGACAGTGAAGGATCTACTAGAAAGTTGGGGCTGTTGCGAACAGTCATGAGCATGAAACTTGAGCATTTTGACAAAATGGAGGTCTACGTCAACACAATGATGGAGAAGTTACAAAAGCTACAAAAAATTGGCCTAAATATCGACGATGAGTTGGCAGGTTCTATGTTGCTGGCGGGGTTGCCGAAACGTTTCGAGCCAATGTTAATGGCTTTAGAACATTCCAACACACAAATATCTACAGATCTTGTGAAGACAAAGCTCCTCGACATGCAGTTGGAAAATCTACCGGAAAATGACGCTAGTGGAGCATTTTTTAGTACCAATTGTCGGCAGAAGGGGCGTTATAGTCAGGCAAAGCCTCAAGATGGCGCCAAATCAAAAAAACAACTCAAATGCTTTATATGTAAAAAACCGGGACATTTTGCTTCAAAGTGCAATTTAAAAAACAGTCAGAGTGTGCAAAAAGGAAATGCATTTAGTGCAGTGTTTTCCAGTGGTGTTTTCAACAAAGGCGAGTGGTATGTGGACTCGGGGGCCAGCATACATCTAACATGCAATGATAACTGGCTCGAAAAGAAAAGAAAACCAACTGTGAATAATATTACCGCAGCTAACAACGAACAATTACATGTGGAATGTGGTGGTGATGTCAAAATCGTAACTCAAGTTAATGGTAACTATGAAGTGGAAGTTAAAGATGTACAGTACGTTCCAGGATTGACAACGAATTTGCTATCAGTCAGCAAACTAGTAAGCAAAGGAAATAAAGTTGTGTTCGAAGGACTGAATTGCTTTATTTACAATGGAAAAGGAACATGTATTGCCAAAGCATGTTTAAAAGATGGTGTTTACAAATTAGCGAAGCGAAACAACGTCGTCGTGTGATGCAGAGTTATGGCACCGAAGACTAGGCCATATAAATTCTAGTGCCTTAGAATTAATGAAAAATTCACTGGTGGATGGCATCAACTACAAGGGTACAGCAAACATTAATTTGACAAACTGCAAGGTATGCTGTGAAGGAAAACAGTGTCGTATGAAATTTGGCAGGTCGCAAAGCAGAGCGACAGAAATTTTAGAACTTATACACACCGATTTGGCAGGGCCAATGGAAACACCTTCAATTGGTGGCTCAAGATACTACATAGAGTTCCAGGACGACTTCAGCAAAATCTCATTTGTGTATTTTTTAAAACACAAGGACGAAGCGTTCAACAAGTTTGTAGAATTTAAGAATTTTGTTGAAAAACAAACAGAAAAATCCATCAAATCTATAAGGTCAGACAACGGCAAAGAGTATATAAACTCCAAGTTTGAAAGTTATCTGAAAAAAGAAGGTATTTTGCATCAAAGATCTACCTCGTATACTCCAGAGCAAAATGGACGTTCAGAACGATTAAATAGATCGTTAGTGGAGAAGGCCAGGTGTTTGTTATTCGAAGCGGAAATGGAAACAAGTTTTTGGGCTGAAGCTGTCAACACAGCTTGTTATTTACGAAATAGGTCTGCAGTCACAAATCTACCAAAGACACCTTATGAAATGTTTTACGGACGAAAACCAAATTTAAAACACGTAAGAACATTTGGAAGCGTAGCTATGACCCATATACCAAAAGAAAAAAGAAGAAAATGGGACAAGAAATCCATTCAACTTAAATTGGTTGGTTTTTCAGAAGTGGCAAAAGGGTATAGACTGCATAACCCTGAAACAAATGATGTTATAGTCAGTAGGGACGTAAGAATAATGGAAAAACCAAGTTCTAAAAATGTTCAAGAATATTTTTTCGAACAAGAAACCAATCATGACATTGAAAATAATGAAAATGATACTTTTTTAGATGCTACGTCAACGTCTCAGGTCACCGATACGTCAGATGAAGAATATATTCCAGCTGATTCGATGGAACTTCCCGAAGAACCCATAAGAAAATCAGAGAGAGCAAGGAAACCGAAAACATATGATGACTACGTAACATATCTTGCCATAGAAGAGTCTACAAATTCAGTGAGAGACGTCGAAGACCCTACTACAGTCGAGGATGCGCTAGAAGGCCCGCACAGTGCCCAATGGAAAGCTGCGATGGAAAGTGAGTTGCAAAGTTTTCAAGATAACAGTGCGTGGAGTGCAGTAGACCTAACAAATGGTCAAAACGCAGTAAAGTGCAAGTGGGTATTTAAAAAGAAAACAAGCGACAATAATGTTATTTTTAGAGCGCGGCTAGTAGCTAAAGGTTTTAGTCAAAAACCAGGCATTGACTACCATGAGACATTCTCCCCAGTAGTCAGACATTCAACTCTAAGATTATTAATTGCCTTAGCAGTGCAATATAATTTGAAAATCACACACTTAGACGTGGTTACAGCTTTTTTAAATGGTAAACTGGAGGAGGAGGTCTACATGGAGGTGTCTGAGGGTTTAAATGTAGAAGGCGGCAAAGTTTTAAAACTGAATCGCGCAATTTACGGTTTGAAACAATCTTCACGCGTTTGGTATAAGGAAGTTGAGTTATTCTTAAATGATTTAAATTTTGTAACAAATGTACATGAACCGTGTGTATTTTCAAAGCAGGGTAAAGATAATATAGTCGTAGTGGCCGTGTATGTCGATGATTTCTTCATCTTTTCTAACTCAGAATCAGAAACCAAATTTTTAAAAGAAAAATTGAGTGGAAAATTTAAAATAAAAGATTTAGGTGAACTGAAAAGTTGCCTCGGTATGAGGGTTCGAAGAGATGAAAATAAAATCACTTTAGACCAAGAAAAATACATAAATGATGTATTGAGTAGATTTAATATGCAGGACTGTAAACCGGTAGATACACCCTTAAATAAAAACGAGCTTGTTGGCGAAGAGCAAAGCGTTTGCGACCCAAAGTTGCCGTATCAAAGATTGATAGGTTCTTTAATGTATTTGTCTATCTTAACAAGGCCCGACATAACGTACGCGGTAAATTATTTGAGTCAGTTCAATAATTGTTATAGCGAGGTTCATTGGCGGCAAGCAAAGCGAGTTTTGCGGTATTTGCAGGGTACTAAAACAATGTGCTTAGAATTTGCCAAAAACGATAAGATACTGGAGGGTTATGTTGATGCGGATTACGCAACAAATGAAAAAGACCGAAAGTCTTATACCGGTTACGCATTTAAGTTGGCAGGCGCGTCAATCTCGTGGGAATGTAGAAAACAAGCCACTGTAGCGCTTAGCAGCACCGAAGCTGAATATATGGCAATATGTGAAGCTTCGAAGGAGGCTGTGTTTTTACGGAATTTTTTGAAGAGCTTAATGGGCATATACGAGAAGATTGTACTGTTCAATGATAACCAAAGTGCGCACAAAATTGCCGAAAACCCAGTGTGCAACAAACGGTCAAAGCACATTGACGTCCGCTATCACTTCATTCGGCAAGCAATTGCAAGCGGTGACATTTCTTTAAAATACATGCCTACGGAAGAAATGATCGCGGATATATTAACGAAGGCTTTGGCTTCACCAAAGCATAAAAAACTAGTTTTTAGTTTAGGCTTAAAAATACGAAATTAAGGAGGAGTGTGAAAATGTAATTTCGTATTTCGCGCCCTAAGCTTGCGCCCTCTAGGCGGAAGCATCCCTGTACTACTTTTGTATAACCTAACATATTATACAGTTCCTGTTTAGCCTTGAAACGAGCAAGACGTGTTTTATTTTTCCTTCAATATCTAGGCCATCCTTCAACATGAAACATGAAAATTAGGTTAAATTTTTACAAAATTCAAATTATTTCAAAAACCTTAAGGTTTAAGTAATAAAAACCTTATTAAAACACACATTTATTTTGATCGAAGGATCTAAAAATGCAATAAAATACAGGGTGTTTCGTTGAAAAAAACACAACTTTGATACTTTTAGGGTTTTTGGGACACCCTGTATATTATGAAAGTAATTTTAAATAGTAGCCCTAATAGACCCCCATATATCCCCAAAGTGAAACTTTTTGAAAGTCACGTATTTTGGCCACAATATTCCGTGCCGTATAGCGTGAATAACCCTGTATATTCATATTATTTATAAAAATTTGATTAAAACTTGGAATTTTAATAATAACTGATATTCAAAATGTGGTATTTTTTTAAAATCACTAATGTTTCTACTTTCCACGATTTAATATAACAAATCCAAAATTTTGTACCAAAAACGTCAAGTAACAAAATTCACTGTATCATGATAAATAATAAACATCGGTTAGTAAAAAATAAGTAAACTAGTTATCAAAAAATATTAATTCATATCAACACAATAATAGCAACCATGGTACTGTAGCAACAACATTAAAATTATATCTTAAAAGAACTACCAGATTCAAAGCTGTGCATCTGCATACGTTAACATGCTGGCAATATAATAATCTGGGCTGAATGGCCTCCAGCTTACTTTCTGACTAGTACTATTACATGTTGCAAATCATAACTACTTTAAAGGACATTCGAATCTTCAAAAGGTTATAGATATTAAAGGTATGATAAAATTATGAGTTATATTGATAACAATACAATAAAAAATATATCTTGAAAACTGTTCTAAATATATTGTTTATAAAATTGATAAAAAAGGAAAGAGAACATAAAACAAATATTGTTTTATGAAAATAATGTACTTCACAGTAAAACAAATAATCTAAAGTCAATAATAGTTCTTAACAATACATTTAGCTTTCATAAAATAAAGTATACTATAATATCTTCTCTTGATCAAGTTAAAGCAATTAAATCTCTTTTATAAAATACATCACACTCTATGCAAGATCTTAGGGTTGTTTATTAGATTTTCACAAAATTTATATTAATTGATGGGTCTTAATCATTGTTTATAAACAATACAAAATATACTAGTGTAAGGTGCAATATAAAAAGATCGGGAAGACACCAGTATGACGAAGGGTCTTGCATAACAAGATGTGTTAAATAAACCTAAATTAAAAATATATATTGATTTAGATAAATAATTTATGACTACATTTTAATGAAAACTCCAATCACATTTTATTAATTATTGTTCTATATGTTAGTGAAGACATTAACTTAGTCTTATTATAAACTGTATTTGCAGATTATTATTATTAATATTTCATACATGGACACAGATTTATCACCTCCATCATAAGCTAAACAAAAATTATTTCAACACTGATTATCAATATTTTATATAACCCATTAGTTCACTACTCTAGTTTATGCCCTGAAATTTAACGGCCAGCAATGCGTCTGTTACACTGTTAATTAAATTTCAATAATTAATCTTCAGAGTATAAACTACCACCACTTTATCACACATCAAAAAGTCTTATTTTATTAATTTGACTATCAAGTAAACAAATAAATCACTTAAGAAAAATATAGGTAAAAAAATGAATTGAAATAAATGCTAGTGATATGTTGTAAGTACTGATCGAAACTTACTGATTCAAACAATTGAGCAGGGTGTAGAATTATTTTATTTTGCAGTAGATATATGTGTAATCATTAAAATATTCTATCAATCAACTATATGTGGAAAAATACGGATATGCAACAACAAAATTATAGAATCACTCTGATTAATCAAATATTTAAATTTTTATTTATTTTTAAATTATTGTGAAATAATTAAATAAAATAGTCGTGCATTTATTCTCACTTTAATAATTGCCCTATACAATACTTAAATCAATATTTAATATATCCTAATATTACAATATTGATTGAAGTACTTTGACAATTACTTTAAAGTTAGCAATAAATTTGTTTAAAATATCAGGACTAGGTAACCTTTAAAATTACAATAAGAGATTTATATTTATCACATTGCTTTCTTTTTTAAAGCCTTTTCTGTTTCCTTTTTATTTAAAGTAAAATCCAGATTTAGTTTGGATTTGATGAAACGAAAATATTTACTGAAAATAAATGGAAACACTTAAATAGGTGTAAAACAATTTTAGAAAAAAATGTTAAACACAGCACAAACATAAATTTTGTAAACAATTTTTTTTAATATTAAAATATCAACCTACTATTAAAATTATTGTTGCATTATAAAAAGTCTACACCCTGCACGTGTTAAGATTGATCGATCCAGCACAAGCATTTATATTACTTGAGTATATAATTTAATTATTCTAATTTGTCAGTATTTCGGAAAATACTAAACATTTTAGATGTTAAAACAAATGAGAAACATTTTACAAAACAAATATATCGAGTACATAAGGTATAGTCTTGACTATCACCAGTAAAATGAATAGGCTTAATTTATTTAGTCGTTCGAATCTTACACCTCCGGCGAGTCGTCAGGTCTGTCTGCTGAACTATTAACAACAACCTCCTCCTGCAAATTTCTGTAGCGAATGCGTCTGTACAGTGCAAAAATTCTTATAAATACGACTTTAAACGTTACACCGTTGTACAGACATGTTCCAGCCAGCAATGCGACGAAACCTAGAAGCTATAGAAAAGGATTGGTTTATTGTTATTTTGGAATTCGTGTACTAAGTTTACCTGGAGCCAGTAGAATGGTTGATGCCAGAAGAGCAAACTGAAAATCCATATCACTATCGTGCGCACGCTGTCTAGAACCATACGCGTAGTCGCCGAGAACTCCTTCGTCACACTAATTCCAGCAAAATTGAAGAACGCGATTGAAATAATTGTTCCTGGAAAATAATATAATTATTATTCTATTATTTATCTTATTATAACCCAAGGCAATTTTTATTGAAATATATTATAACACTCATTTAGTGGTCCCAAAATTTTTCAATTTATACACTATCTAAATAAATACCAGAATTTACTAAGGGATTGCCTTAAAGTAACATAATATTCACTATTCCTGAAATTACCTCAATTAAGTTAACTTAGTGTGGACCAATTCAAATAATAT
The DNA here is from genome assembly GCA_963969525.1 of Ontholestes murinus. Classification (NCBI taxonomy): domain Eukaryota; kingdom Metazoa; phylum Arthropoda; class Insecta; order Coleoptera; family Staphylinidae; genus Ontholestes; species Ontholestes murinus. The sequence continues at coordinate 26,921,807 of OZ018390.1, read as the reverse complement.
AATAATAATTCAGTGACATTTCATTTATTTCATATTGTCTAAATTTACTGTCACATTCTCATGAAGAGAAACGTAAAATTGTATTATATTAATTCAATTACTTACCCATAAGAGCAACCACCAACTCAAAATTATGAGATAGTTGTATAAAGGCTTCAATGGTATCCTCCAGAACTCCACGTGAATTATTACTGAAAGGTGCACCGATCTTGATGTAATAGAACGGAATTTGAAGAAGAGCGAGAGTGGTAAAGCCAAATACACCTGCAATGTAGTATTTTCTATTAAAAGCATGCTTGTGTTTTTATTACAATAAGAACGTTTAACAAAAGTCGACGTTTAAATTGATTGATTTCATTGATTTGTCATCAGCTGAAATGATGAGTGTCTCACCTTGCTTCCAACCTTTTAATATTTCTGAACCTTAGCCAGTAACAATTTGGCGCCCAAACTGGAGCCATATGTTATCATATCATACTGTACCACCTAATATATGTGTCATTGATATTTCATGTGATCTTTTTCTTTATAACATCAACTTTGCCGTCAATTTTTATTATCCGCTGGTTTCAAAGATTTCACTTTAGAACCATATTTCATATTCAAATTCATACTGGTGTACAAGAAATTAAAAATTAATTAATAATTATTTTTTTAGTAACAATATTAAGTGTGGAATATATTTATGTCATTTACCTTCCCAACCGACGGCTTGTAATGGTGGAATATCTTGCCCAAAAACAAATTTCTCCTCGACGACCATTTGAATTGCGGTGATAATTTGAGCAATGATGATGAGAATGTCACCGGTGATGATACTGTTCCTGCCCGGACCACTGCCATCTGAGGGTTTTGCTATAAAGTCGGCCACACCGACTACAGTCAGGCCTATGATTACAAAAAATATCCCCGTCCATTCGCGTTTCTTCAACACTCTGTCCAAGAATCCCATGCTTAGAATTCCAACGAAAATTATCACAGAGCCTGAAATAGATTTAAATATGTATGTACTTAGAAGCAATTGTAAAAGTAATATGGTAATTATAATACTTGATAACTAACCTATATACTTAACATAATGAACTCATTGACGAGGCACTTAGGTTGAAAACCCATATTATATCTAATTAATAATAAGCAGTTGATTTTCAAATTTATTATTTAACTCACTACAATTGTTTCGCCAAACTGTAGCTTCTTCAGGTGAAGAATATAAATGTACATGTACAAGCTAATAATTAGATGAAATGTTAAAAGTTCTAACCAAAATACCTTTGTCTAATAAAGAATTACAAAATATTAGATACTTTCTTATAAACAGGATAACTTTGTTAAAAGTGTGATACTAACAAAGACACTTGTAATGTTTAACTTTTTTATAAACTTGGAGAAACCTAATCGAAAATTAGCAAGCCATATAAAGTTTTGCTTTTATAGATATAATTTAATTAGGAAAAAAATTGGTATACATTTTTTTAACAATTAATTGCAGTTTATTATTATTATCATGGATCTCATTAACTACAACTTACTTTAATTGTGGCACCTTTCCTAACACATTTTGGAGAAGAAACCTTTATTTTGTGGTTTTTAAATTAAATATACCAATAAAGGATTAAATTCATTTTACACCTTGTAAATGAAAAAAAAATGAAATATTTACTTTAATTACATTAAAATGGAAGTAAGATTCCATTGTTAGTTTTATATAAAAATTTATAAATATACATTAAATTACTAAATTTAAAAAAAAAAATTATAAGAGAATAGTAAGTTATAGATTTTATGCGTATGAATTATAGTTCACATATTTAATACAAATATTTCTTGTACATTGAACGCAAAGAGTAATAAGAATATATGGTTCAAGGACCTTGACACTACATTATCAAGTAAACACATAAATTTGTAATGAATAGACAATATGCAAAGAGTTGTTATCAAATGAGTTAATATTCTGACATGAAGCCGACCAAATCATATAAAGGGAACAAACACCAATAGCTATTCATTCCGAATACTTTTAATCATCTATTAAAAATTTTAACTTGTGAAATACATAATAATGACAAAATTATGAATACTTTCATTATATATACAAATTAAGTATTTGCATTAACCTCAAAAATTTTGTAAAAATAAAAGTTAAATTATGGTCATATTAACCACTTGCGCTACGATTAATAATATAACATACGTAACATTGACGTGTGTGACACGTCTTTATAGCGCAAGTGGTTAACATACTATTAAACTTCTCAACATAATTATTTATATTTACGTATGAAGTTTTTCATAATAAAGATTTGGTTTAAAACAAAAATTCAACCTTACATTAAAGTTTCTATTTTAATGAACTAAAATAATTAACTGCTTATTTGAACACTATTCATATCAAAAGCATCATATTAACTATTTTTCAAAATATATTTTACAAATATAAACAAGAATACATAATATAATTATTACCAAAATAATTTAATTATGTTTCACCAAGTAATGAATGAGCTAAAAAGTTCATAATTTAATACATTATTTAATATTCTTTCCTATCTATAATATTTTAATAAACAGTTAAAAAGAAATAAATATAGTTATTAGGAATGATACAAACCTCTGAACATCTGGAAACTCGATGCATAGGTTAATGTCAGTCCTATATACATAATGGAAGTAGCCGTCATGTCACACATAGCTGGTATGAATAATATCAAAGGGTTAAAGTTCCGGTTGCCTTTCGTCAACTCTTTCACATTCTCGGAACCATCCTAAAGACACAGATCGGAAAGAGATAATATTAAAATAAAAGTAAAAGACTTAGAGTAACTCACACCACGTCGACTGTAGATGAAGTAGAATATTTTAAATGTCAGCAGACACATCATTTCTCCCAGAAACATGCAACTTGCTTGCATGAACGGGTGGTCAAATTCACGCAAATTCCCATCTCTGTCTATAGATTTTAGTTCATCGGCCCATCTGTAAAAATTTACATCAAGGTCAATTATTATCTATTCCTAAAAAAATTAAGTTACATACGGGTTGTTAGCATAAACAAAATTAGTTTGTTGTGATTAATGTACTTGTTTTGTTTGATAAATTTATTTGTTTTTACATGAAATTAATTTTTTTAAGAGAAGTGTGTATCCATTTTAATTAAGGGTAGGTTTTCACCATTTGAATTTAAAAATACTAAATTTATAATGATTAACTCAATCAAATTTCTTGTTTCACTTATTGTTTTATTTAATTATTACCAGATGTACATATCGAGTACTATGTGCTCATTCTCAATGGCTTATTTATAATTTTATTGGGTTCATAAGTATACATTACTCAACCCAAAACTTAGACACTAAATTTATGTTAAAAATCAACAATATACCTTAAGCAAATTCTACAAATATAATTGAAAAGAAATCTGATGCAGTGCTTATAATGAAATATAAATATGTTGGTTATAATTTGCAAAAATAAATAGATTGGCAGACTAAATATAATAAATATAAACTCATTATGAGGTTTCTTATATGACTATTTATCTATTTTCCTATGAACACAGTTGATACACATCAATAGCCAATGAAATATTTTATACAGGCTTCATGCAGTATTAACCACTGAGTATTGAATTTTTAGAAAGCTGGAACACTTTCCAAAAATTTAAAATTTAAAGTTTCTTTAAATATTTCGGAAAACAATCCAATATTCTGCAATTTATAATAAATTTTACACTTTTTACTTTACTCTAGATCAATTAAAATGAATGAAATTAAAAAAACTTTTAATTCCTGAATTATGCCCATTATTTCAAAATAGATGGAATAAAATGATAAGTCTGTCTGCTTTAATGGCAATAAACATTAGAATAGCTTCACAAAATATTTTACATTGTACCAGAAATTTTAATTTAGTTTAAAAAATAAAGATATAAAACAATCAAAAATTAAATTATTACTTTTTTTATAATATTATGTACATTGCGAAGAGACCACATAATACTAGATAAAATTTGACCCACTTAATTAATTAATCTGCTTCAAAATAAGGAATATAAACAACTTTAACAAAAATAATCATTTATCAAATCGTTTATTTTTTTTATTACAATTCAAAATTGTGGTATTTTAAAAATGTACTTTTATTACTGTTAACGGTATTATAGGACAAATAGGTTTACTCAAAAATTTTTTTTTAGTTGCATAATAATAATCTACAATATTTATATTAATTTTTTTTAACTTAAATTTTTTTCAACCAGTTAATAATGCTTCAACGAAGAATTATAAAATTATATAAATTAATTAGTGAGGCTTGTATATTGATCATCACAGCCTATTATAATACATATATGTAGCACTTATACAATATAATCCTAAAAGAGTAATATATAAAACATGATTGATTTATTGTTTGCTCATCAAATTAATATATTTTTATAAAGTTACTAACGTTTTAAAATTTAGTGAAAAACTTACTTTGTACTGAGAGTATTAAAACTGCCCGATATGACCATAATAAGGGCCAAAAGCAGTTGATAGGGGGACCAAGCCATATTTCCAGGCACTTCCCTTTCAGCACTTTGAATAGAAATAATCCAATGGTCACACTTTTATGAGTCACCAACCGCTAACAGCATTATACATACGTTTCTTGAAATTTGATATTAAACAGTCGCCGCTTATCAAAGTATCCCCAATCAGCTGTTTTTGTTTGACAAACACTGATTGACGTGTTGCGGTGAAATCTCTAACTGAATCGTGGTTAGTTTAGAATGCAAAGTGCCTCACGAAGAAAGTGTTTTTTTAATTGAGAGAATGGTTTATTATGGGTAATTGCTGTCAGATTTGTATTATTCACAAATGTTGCAAATGTCATGATAGAATTGTGGACTATCTGGTTGGTTGGCTACACTGAAACCTGATTTTCGTGAGCATAGCCGTCTTGTTCGGATTTTACAACTTATTAAAATTTACAAAATTAATTTTTAATAGCCAATTCCATATCCATCTGCCTTATTTTAAAATCGTTTTGTAAAGGTGAATAATTATTTTTGATTTCATAACTTTATCTATGGAATGAAGTTAAACATGCTGTTGACACATAAAACTCCAATTATTATTATTAATTACTTGTTATTTCATATGTAGTTTCATTTTTTGAATATTCTAAAACAATTTACATTGATTGAGGTTTGAGTAAAATTACGTAGAAAGCACCACAGGAATATCTTTTAAGGAAGGCATAAAATGAATGTTTATTCTTTATTCTTTATTATATCTTTGCACTCCTTTCTTATAAAACAAATATTACAAAAAATATATTATAAAATAGTAAAATATACACACAATTTATTATTTTATGTTCGATTAAATCAGACAACCAAATAATACAAATTACCTAATTTGAATATTGTTTAATTTTGTTATAATTTCTTAATATAACACACATTATTTTATTGTATATTCACTGTAAGCTACGTGAGTCTAACTAATTGTCAGTGAACATCCCCAGTTTCATCTGAGAGTATTGTACGCCACTGCATAATCTGAAAAAAAGTAAAATACAATATTTTTATATTTACCTATTCAGACGTTTTGATTAATATTTTAAAATATATAATTATTAATATACATAATTTCAATTATAATGTACATTATACTCATTATGAATTACAAATAGATAATTTATGTTGGCTATCATTCCATCTAACTTCAGGCAGGTATTTCGCGCCGAAAACACTCAACAGGTGGTGGAGACTTTGGAGACCACCACACTGCCCTTTTAACTTTTGGTTTAAAAATACTGTATTTATTAAAGCAATGGTGGAGTCTGTTAAAATAGAACCTGCTGGAGAAGAGGAGGAAGAGAGCGTTCAGAAAAAGTTCAAATCGAATGACATTAGTGTAGCCGTGAAAAAGGAAATCGACTTAAAAGTTCCAGTGGTTAAAGCGGATAAATGTTCCATTTGTAAACAGTATTCTGATGAAGTGCTATTGTACAATGGGCACCCAAATAATTCTGTGGAAGAGTATATTGCTCTAACAGATGAAAAGTTATTATTGTTTACTGGAAATGAGGAGGCGTTAGACCAGCAGGATGAAAGACCAACCAATAAGGTCAGTGAATACTGTAATATATATTTTTATAAATCATTTTTTCGTCTATATAATGTAAAAAATTATTTAAGCAAATAAATCAATAGACAAGTGTAAAAATTCTTTCACACCAATTTTTTAACAACATTAAAATATAAAAGTTTATTTACAATTTTGCAATTTATGGATGTTCTGTTCATTCTCACATTAAAGTTTGTGGATATTTAGTCCCGTCTTAAGCTAACTGTTCAATTTTAATTTATTATTTAGTATTAGATTTTTAATTCATACATTTACATTAAGTTATTAAATTGTTTGATTGTTTTGCTTTTTAAGAGGCATGTGAATAATTGGTTTTCAATTGTCAGTAAAACACTTTACGAAAGCTTCTTATATTCAAAATCTGTCTGTTTTTATTTTATTTTTTGTCCTTCATGGATTTGTTGTTGCCTAATATTTTTAATTTTATTTATATAGATTACATACTTCAGTATTTATGATAAAAATGGACACTTGTGTCCATTTGACTCTGGGCTCATTGAGGACAATAAGTTGCTATACTTCTCTGGATATATCAAGCCAGTTTATGAAGAGGATGATTCTCCTGAGGGTGGAATTCCAGCCCATGATCTTGGTCCTATTAATGCATGGTAAGTAATTTTTTATTTATAATCCGTATTTATTATTTATTTAAATATTTTTTGTATCATTACTTAGGGCTTTTTCTTTTACGTTAATTTAATTTTTTGCTGGTCAAAAATATGGTTGTTATTAATTCAATCTTTTGCAACATACACCTTTTTTAAGAGTAAATTTTGAAATAAGTAAATACAAATTATTGTAAATTTAATTATTAATTTATTTTATCATTAATATATGTTTTACAATGTGATGAATGAGGAAAACATATTTGTTTTTGTTACTCTCATGATTATTTTAAACAATTTTTGCTTAGGTATATTGCTGGATATGATGGCGGAGAAAAAGCTATTGTTGGATTCAGCACAGCTTATGCGGAATATTATCTAATGACAGCTTCGCCAGATTTTCAACCACTTATGAAAGTTGTTAATGAGAAGATTGCACTTGCAAAATTAGTAATTGAATTTTTGTTGGATGAGGCCTGGCAGTCACCCACATATGAAGATCTATTACAGAAATTGCAGGCTTCAGGACATGAGGATATTAATGAAGAGTCTCTCATGAGACATGCTCAATTTATCTGTGACCAGGTAATAATTAAATAACTAATTAATGAATTAACGAAAATATTAAATTAATTACTAGGTACATTTTCATATTAACCAAAAATAATAAAATTAATTTACTAGTAGCATTTTAGAGAGCTCATACAGAAGCTTATAATCTTTCCGTTAAGGAAATTTTAATTTAGGATTCTATAGTTCATTTACAATTCACAGTATAAAGATAAGTTAAGTTTACAGTAAAATCTTTATTGTAGAGATAAGAATAAAAGAGATATTGCTTAAAATCATCAAAATATAATTTTTGTACATATTAATTAAAATAAAATTATTATTTATTTAACAGGTTGTTAGCTTTGATGCTGCAGCAGAAACCACTGCAGATGAGAAACCACTAATAACAGCACCATGCATGCGTTCATTGGTAAAAATGGCAGGTGTTACCTTTCAAAAGCGAAAATGGGTTTCAAGAGTTGATAATAAAGTAAGATTTTATATTTAAACACACAGGAATGTGCATGAAGTATTGTGTAAAAACAATTTTAGGGACTTAAAAATAAAACAAAACTACCACGCTGGAGTAAAGCAACGACCACAAATTTGGTTAAAGAAGTATTTGAATCTTTCTTCACAGACCAAATTGCAAATGCTGGCACTGATGTTAAAGGGCCGAAAAAGAAGAGGTGCGGTGTTTGTGAAGCGTGCCAACTTCCAGATTGCGGATCTTGCAATCATTGCAGGGACATGTTGAAATTCGGCGGCTCTGGGCGATCCAAACAAGCTTGCAAGCAAAGACGGTGAGTTGTTACTAGGCAACACAGATTTCCTCTATTTACTATATTTTGTATCTAGATGTCCTAATATGGCGATTCAGGATGCAGACGAATCTGATAATGAGGATGAAAATGATAGTGATCCGAAATCAGAAGTTGACGATTCCTTGCCATGCTCCAAAAGAATTATACACTCTGTAAAGTGGTTAGGAGAACCTGTTGAAAAACATAATGGACGGACATATTATTTAATGGCACAAGTTGGTAAGATCATTTATAATGAGTTACAAGAAATAACTGGAAATAATATTAAAGTATTAAAAGTATTGAAATATTGTTGTTGTTGTAAGTAATAACATAATATTCAGATAATTTAGTCCTGCAAATTAATCGTTTTACTTTAAAAATGTAACAGTAAATTTATTTTTAATATATTTTTTAGGCGATTTAATAATTTCATCTGGCGATTATGTAATGCTAAATCCAACGGTACCAGATCATCCATTACTAGTAGCCAAACTTTGCTACATGTGGGACGCACAACCGCAAGGACCGACATTCCACGCGCATGTTTTTATTCGCGGATGTGACACGATTCTCGGAGAAACGTCGGACCCTAGAGAAATTTTCATGATCGACAATTGCGAAAATTGCCCGTTGGGAAGCATAGTCCGAAAGGCTGAAGTTGAACGGCGATTTTTGGCTAAGGATTGGGCCATGAATGGCGGACTCGATTCGTTGCCACCCCGTATGGAAGATGATGGAAAATCGTTCTTCTTTTCAAAGAGATATGAACCTGCACATGCCAGGTTCGAAGATCTAAGGGAAATTGATATGAAGGTGGAATCAATTTTATCTCCATGTCCAGCTTGTAGGTGAGGTGAATGGTTTTAATGCACGAAAAAATAGTGTTGAAAGAATATTATGAACTTTTTTGTATATGTCATTAATTCATTTATTTTTACGATCTATTATGTTATTTGTAAATTATGATTATTATGTTTTCAGGCAAAAACAATCCAAGAAAAGATCAGATAAGCCAAAAATAGAAAACGGCACCGTTTTGTATCAAGGTGTAACTTATAAAATTGGAAGCGGTGTCTACTTAAAACCGCACGTTTTTAATTTTGAATCCTCGCCAGATTTCAGTGAAGAGGAGTCTAATGCTAACATTGACGAAGATCTCTACCCGGAGTATTATAGAAAAACGGCAGACAGTATAAAAGGTTCGAATCTCGACACACCACAGCCGTTTTGCATTGGATTAATAGAAGATATTTTCGAAAAAGGCGGTGACGTTAAAATTAAAGTTAAGAAATTTTACCGACCGGAAAATACCCATAAGGGAATATTTCTGACATATCAATCTGATTTAAATTTACTTTATTATAGTGAAGAAGGTAATGAAATGTAATACTTCTCATTGCTTTTATTAATATCTGTTTTTATAGAGGTGACAGTGTCTTTTGAAGAGGTAACAGGTAAATGTTATATAACTTATGGGGATATTTTGGATGTGCCAGCTAGTGATTGGATTCAGTTGGGGCCAGACAGATTTTACTTTACTCAGGTCTATAATTTGAAACTGCACAAATACGAAGATGTTCCTGCACATGCTGCTAAAATAGGATTACCAGGCAAAGGAAAAGGTAATTTCTATTGCAGTACTAGGTTTGCATAATATTTATTTATATTATAGGTAAAGGAAAGGGCAAAAAGACGAGTAATGTGAATGCAAATGTTCCTGATACCGCACCTCTGTGGGAGAAAGTCGAGGAGCCGTTGCACTGCATGGATGTGTTTGCTGGCTGTGGGGGTCTTTCTGAAGGTTTACATCAAGCAGGTGTTGCAGTAACAAAATGGGCGGTAAGTGAAATTTATATATTAAATTTGTTTTCATTATAGCTTTGTAAAATGTGTAGCAATTCCTATATTGCCAGTAAAAATATAATCTTTTTTAAAAATTATTAAAAAATAATCCCTATTATAAATGATTTTCATTATATGTATGTATTTCATTATTAAAACAATAATAAATAACTTAAAAATTATACATTAACTTCATGTGTTACACTAGAACTAAATAAAATAAATTTATTACATAATTAATAATAGTATTAAATATGTCTAGTGTAAGCTTATCTAAGGTTTCTGTTACATTATTTAAATTTAAAAATTTCAATTATAGATTGAGAAGGAATCTGCTGCAGCCCAAGCTTTTAAACTCAACAATCCAGACACAAAAGTCTTCACAGACGACTGTAATGACATCCTAAAACAAGTAATGGAGGATCAGGGTAAGGAACGTGGCCTCCCTTGCAAAGGAGAAGTTCAGCTACTAGTCGGTGGGCCTCCATGTCAGGGTTTCTCAGGAATGAATAGATTCAATGCTGGACAGTATTCCCTTTTTAAAAATTCCTTGATTGTTTCCTACTTATCATTCTGTGATTATTATAGGTAAGTTACTGTTGCATTTTTTTATACTCGTAAGTAAATATATTATTTTAGGCCTAAGTATTTTATTTTGGAAAATGTTCGTAATTTCGTGTCATTCAAAAAGAGCCTAGTATTAAAATTGACACTGAGATGCCTTGTTGCAATGGGGTATCAAGTCACTTTTGGAGTGGTGCAAGCTGGTCATTATGGAGTTCCACAAACAAGGCGTAGGTTAATTATATTAGCGGCAGCTCCTGGACAAAAACTTCCTAATTATCCAGAGCCACAACATGTTTTTAGTAAAAGGGGTTGCCAATTATCAGTTCAAGTAGGACAACATAGATACACAAATGGTAAGCATTGTAGTTTGAAATTTTCTATTCTATTTCATATTTTATAAAAAGGATCATTTTGTTGTTTTATAACTAATTTTTAGGTGCAAAGTGGGTGACATCTGCCCCATTACGAACAATTACTGTCCGGGATGCAATGTCTGATCTCCCTGATATTAAAAATGGTTCTTCAAAACGGGAAATGCTGTACGATAGTGAACCAATGTCCCATTTCCAAAGATTAATAAGAGGAGGTGCAGCCACAGCCATGGTAAAGGAACATATTTGCAAAGATATGGCTCCTGTAGTGGAAGCCAGAATGGCCAACATTCCACTAGCCCCAGGAAGCGATTGGAGGGATTTACCAAATATTGTTGTTAAGCTCAAGGATGGCACATACACAAATAAATTACGATATCCCCATAAGTAAGAATTCAATTTTTACTTTAATTATTAATGTATATACTGTATAACTGGATTATACAGACAAAGTATTAAGTATTGTTATTATATAATAACATGTATAATGATGTAGATTCCTCACGAATCAATGATATTAATGTTTTATTATTATCATATTTTTTGTCTATAGGAGTAAAAAACAAAGCAATAAAGAAAAACCAAAAGGTGTATGTCAATGTGCAACTGGTAAAGGATGTGATCCCTCTGATCGCCAGTTCAACACATTGATTCCATGGTGTTTACCCCATACAGCTGACAGGCATAATCATTGGGCTGGTCTCTATGGACGTCTGGAATGGGATGGATTCTTCTCTACAACAGTAACCAATCCTGAGCCAATGGGTAAACAGGGAAGAGGTGTGTACTCATATTATTCAATGCCAACCTAAGCTAAAGTACATGTGAACTGCATCAAAATTTTTCAAACTAAAATGAAATATTTCTTTTCCCAGCAAATTAAATTTTTTAATAATGTGTAACTATGTATTCAAATTTACTCTGTTCACACCAGCAGCTCTAACATCTTAAAGAGATATTGTTTAATCTAAATTCGCTGTTATCTCCTGGGATATATTAGTATTATCAGTTGAAGTTTCACTGTAATTTAATTACTTGCTTTATAATAATGAAAATATCTTTTTCTATAGTTTTACATCCTGATCAACACAGAGTAGTCAGTGTGAGAGAATGCGCGAGATCTCAGGGATTCCCAGATAGGTACCAATTTGTGGGAAGCATTCTGGACAAACACAGACAGGTGGGCAATGCGGTACCTCCTCCTCTTGGTGCTGCTTTAGGAAGGGAAATCAGGAAATCGTATTATCAGAGCCTCCAAAATAAACTATCAGAAACGTAAGATATGTGACATACAAGTAATATTGATATTTTATGTAAAATATGTGCTAACTTATTTGACATTATTTTGTTTTATATGTTTGATTGTTTTAACTCATTTATGTTAGACCTTTTATAATCTAAATACATTTTTTAAATATAATTTTCCTGTTTTTTTTTTACACAGAAATTATTTGATACATATTGTAATTTGCAACTGGCTTAATTAAAAATATTTTTATTTTTGATGATAAGTTAATCAGCCATATAAATATCAACAAATAGAATTTGGATTATTTCTATAATTACTTATTTTTAGTTATAAAGTAGTTTATATTATTGATTTATTATGTAGAAAATAAAAATCAATATTTATTTACCAATAAATAACAATTACATTTATTTAATCGAATAAATAAAATATAATAATTAATTCTAGTTTAGATCAAACAATAAAATACATCACATAAAAACATTGACATTCACAATTAAATGCATTGTCTCAGTCAAGCAATGTTTAAGAAAATAATACTGCCACTGAACTGATTAAAAATTGCACATTTTGAACCGTATAGTATTAGATAATTATGTTAGTAACACAAACTTTGTTGATAATGTGAAATTGGTTCTAAGATTACAAGATTTGAATTAATGATTGTAATTGAGTTGATTTTAGTCAGTTCTAAAAAAAGTTTTTTAAAAAATTACATTTTAAGAAACAGTGTTACACCTTTGATAATTTTCAACTAACACTTAGTAACAATTAATTAGGGCATGTGTTAAATAAGAAGTTAATGATAAAAATACATTTACAATCATTGTTGTAGATCCTGGATCACATTAAATTATTCTCTTTGGTTTTTAAAATATAAGAATAACCATACGTACATATACATCTAAATGTAACTGTGGCTATTTTTTTTTAAATTTCACTATCATTTAAGCCGAATATGTTGGTGAACTTTGTCCTGCTGATGTAATAATTTCAAAGGCCAACAGCTCCATTAGTTGTAAGTTTGTATCTTGATTAATTTTCTGACTTTGCAGTGACTCCAGCAGAAGCCTTATTATCGATTTTACTGAATCTTTGTTCATAACTCTTGTAAAGATACCTAAAAATTATAAATAATGTAATTTTTGAATCGTAAAATATTACACAAAAATTTTCAGCACATTGAATTTCTTCTTTAACTTATAATTACAATTGTTATAAAAATATACATAGTCTAGTAGTAAAAATTATTTCTAACTTGTCATTTTTAGATTATACATATGCTTTAATTATGGAACATATTAACTTTAATAATGTATTAACAACTCACTGGGTACAGAATCCAAACACAGATCAACCATTGCTTCTATCTTCAGTGGCATTGGCAATGGATTGTCATCAAATGTTGGTAAACTGCCAATTATTAGATTAATGGATTTCAGAAGCTTTTCTCCAGCATCATGTAACCAATTTTCCATCACCCTTCCAGACGTCAAAAGTATGATTTTAACAATATTTTCCTTTACTAGAGGAGGGTAAGTGTCTTCAACTAACTCACAAATTAGATCGATTAAAGCTTTTGTCATTGGAATTGTTGTGTCAAAATCATCAAGCTCATCTAAAGATAAATATTAATATAATCATAAAATAAATTAAATACAAGGTACAATATTTCATTATAATAAATAATAATTAGAAACATTTAAATGGCACATTAAATTACAATGAAATCACTGTTCTTCAACAAAATTAAGGGTTTTGGAATTGACCTACCATCAAACTGCCTTTCTGTTAAGAGTAGAGAAGAATCCAACTGATCACCTAATTCCACTGCTTCTACTGCTTCATAGGCGTTATCCACTGTGCAAAATACTCTTCTCTCATTCAGAAATTTCTCCATGTGTGCACTTAAGTCAGTTGGCTACAATTTTGTATGTGAAATATACGTCACAATAAATGTGACTTTCATTATCACTATAAACATAACCATAACAAAAATACCTGTGGATCTGATTGTACAAATAACCAAGGTTTGTCATCAATTTCAAAACCCGTGGGTCGTGAAGCTGTCTGCGTTTGTTGTACTTCTGATTCTCCTGTATTTCCCGGAAGTGCAGTTTTTAGAGTGTTGAGAGTGTTATGGAAGACACCTGTTGCTGTTTTTGCAAATGCTTTATACATGCTGGGTAATGCACTGTCTACTTCCGAGTATTCCTCAATTCCCCCACCAATTGAACCTATTGGTGTGTGTATTATTGACCTGTTATAAATAAATTGAGTTTTGGAATCATTAATCAGTAACATTTCGTTTCAGATTTTAGACAAAACTAATACTTACATTGGGCTTGTAGTTGGTGTATTCAATGTTGATTCTGTGGTTTTCTGTGCTAATAAAGACCGCAGTTTAGCTGTGGTAGTTGCCAAATCGGGTGTATCTTCATATTCAATTTCAGGACTTTCAACTTCAAGTGTAGGAATTATATCAGAACTTTTCGTAGATTCTCTCGAAAGTGATTTTGAATCCATTGGTGATCTTTCCTATAAAGAGTATTTTGTTACATCAACTATAAAAATTGTTTTATTAAGTTGAAATTATGTTTCTAATTAATTTTATGATATTTTTTCCTCTAACTGATTCAAACAAAAATGTAAAAATAAAGTGAAATACTTGTAATTACCAATAAAATGTCACCCTCAAAGCTTGGAGAAATATTTCCAGTCTGCAATAGTGGATTAACCCAAACATTATCATTAACAATCTCCTCAGCTTTGATACTATCGATCTTAATTTCATCAGAATTCACGTGACTCATTTTAGCTAACCTCTGTTTACCATTCTTTAATGGTATATCACGTCTTTCCGATTCTGTCCTTGGACGTACCGGCACACTGTCATGGATATTATCTTGTAAACCTGTCAACTGCAATCCCTTACGCAACCCAGCCATTCCAAAATCAAGAATGCCTTCAACCATTCCAGCAGCCTCATCCTATAATTTGGAATGGAAAACAAAACTAGCAAAAAATAACATTTTAACTTTTAAAACTGTTGAATTGTAAAAAGCTAGTCTACCGAATGTGAGATTATTTAATCAACTGCAAGCAAAACATTTGTAACTATTTAAAGAAGCAAGTAAAAAGTGTTGTAATTCTTCATGATTGTTTCTGAATATTATATTAAGCTGTAAATCTCTTCATGCTATGCAGATAAATATTATATTTGTGTAATTTTCATATAGTTCATAATTTGTGCTACTTTTCAAGTATTTTTTATAATTATAAATTCATGCTTTAATAAGCTATATACATAATAATACAGTTTTTAATTTATATGTTTTTTATCAGTAGTAACCACTATAAAATCTACTCTAATATAATAATTGATTTGGTATATTCTCTTAATAAAATAAATATGAACACACTTACAAAAAAGTGGTTACCTATTGATAAACAAACGTAATTGATTAAAAACTGTGCAACTCTACTTAAAAAATTGGAAATATTTTTATGAATTGAAACTTGTAGAACCTGATGTTGTCTGGAAATATGGTCTTTGAAATAAAGATTCAGATTGTAGAGGAAAAGAGTGTGTTTTTGTGTTATTGGTTTCATCCATTTGAAATATTACCAGTTGCTTCTGTTATTACCTGCAAATCACCAATTTTATGCATCGCATTGCTGGTCACCTGTGAAACTGGCTTAACCACATTATTTACCGTGCTTTGCTGGAGTTCTTTCATCGTAGTCGCCGTTGCGTTTCCTGCAAATTGAAGGGACAGATCACTCAAGGCTGTTGCCCAGACCAGATTTACCTAAAGGTTTAATGGTGTTAGTTATGAGAGTCGCGGCGCCCGTAGTTGCCGGTCTTAAAAAGCTCTGTATATTACTCATACCCGTTTGCATTCTGTGGTGGTCCCCAAATATTCCGTGGCACTCTAGCTCCTCCTGGACGTTTTCCTTCAGTACGGGAAGTGGTTTCGCTTCTTCAGCTTCTAATGAATCTGTAACTAAATACAAATTAAGATTTGTAAACTGTTTCTTCAATTTAAGAATATCTTAAAATTATTTACATTATGGTTTTATATCATCTTACCTTTCCAAGGTTTTTTATCTGAATCAGCCATATCTGAGAGATAAAGAATGTCATGGCCCAAGGATATGCAATCCAAATCTCTTGAATTCCGCCAAGTTTTATTAGAGGAACGTGACTCATGTATTTTTACAGGTTCACTAACTCCGCCCGCAGCTTTTATGGGTGTCGTCGATTCAACAACTGGAACCTGTTAAACATTTAATCCCTTACATTATTACCATTACAAAAATAACTTTTAAATCCTACTTACATTCACTTCGAGCTCAGTAGATACATCATCATTTTCCAAAATTCTTGGTAGAGGATCATCCACAGAATCAATGCTTGTCTTTAAGCAATCTTTTTTTGGTGTACAGCCCTCTTCAATGACATCGTGTTTCTCCTCAATAATTTTTACAATTTCCTTTTTCATTTCAGAGTGATCAATGTCAGATATACTAATAAAGGAGTATTTCTGCAAGTCAATTGACTTTTTGTGTTCTTCTGACGCCAATTTGGATACGATTTTGTAGTTAAGGAATCCAGGCGAAGATGAATGTACAAGCAGAAAGGTAATTAGTTTTTTTGATAGTATCGATATCACACATTTACAAGCAAGAGAATTGTACAATTCCCAGTTGATGAAGTGGCGGGATAATTTCATTGTTAATTGAAGTGTGAAATGTTCAAGAGCTTTTGGAGATTTTGTTCCAATGTGAGAATACCTACAAATATTTTAAATACAATATATATAATCATATACCCTTTTACCCGTTAAGAGTGTAGGGTTTCTAAATACAAATATATATTTAATTGTAATTACAATAAATGTTTTTCTTTGATAATATTCTTAATAACAAAAAAATATTTATTGTTTAAGAAATAACTTTGCAATATTCTTGATTATGAAGGAAGTTGAGAATTAATCACAATAAGAAATGAAAAATTTGTGATAGTATTAACGTGTTTTAATTTTTAACCTACTTATAAAAGGAGACAATTAACAATTTTTAACTCACCTGTATTGTGTCTCAATTGAACCACCAAAATTTTTTGCCTTTTTAACTGCTTTTCTATATTCTTTAATGTGTTTCAACAATATAATAAATACCCCGTGAATGATTTTATCTGAATTAATCTGAGGGGCAATTTGCAAAAACCTCCTGACAATTATATCCAGTAAATTTCTTGTTTCCAATAAAAATGTCTCGTCCTTACTTATGTATAACTTATACCATTTTCTAATAAAAATCTTCTCAACATCCGAAACGAATAAATCAATCCGTTGGTCGATACTCTCAGAGGGAACAGGAGGGGAAATAAATTCGAAATTAAAATTAGTTAAATTGAAGAATCGCAAAATGAACTTTAGTATCCTCGAGGGTAAAGTGTTTTGGGACAAATCGAATGGTGTATTTTCGTTGAGTAGCATCTGAAGAATACTGAAGTTCACCCATATTGAAATGAATAAGAGGATTAACATATACAGGATTAGGGCGATTGGGTTCAGTTGTATTATGTTAAATTTTGTATTTAAAGTTATTATTGTGGTGATGATTAAAATGCAAAGCACTGATATTTTTGCAAAGATGTTTTTGTTGTTTAATAGGATGGTCATGGTTTGGCTTTTATATTTTCTGAAAAAAATTAATAATTACATATATTAATAATAAATTTTATTAAAAATAGTGTTCTTTACATTGTATTAGTTTTATTAATATTGCATGTGGGTATTTTAAATATTGAATAGTCTAAAACATTTTGTTGCTTCTTATTTAACTATGAAAGAATATGTTAATAATAATAGAAATATTGTTAAAGTTAAAAATTTAATTACAAAAATAAAATGTTAATTTTAATATGTCTTGCAATGTGTTTATGTAGAAAACATTTCATTCTGCTTAAGTTGAATTGGAAAGTTAAATCAAATGTATAGAACATGTTAAACCATGACAACGGACAACCATTATAATAACAATTTTTTCAACCAGTCTAAATTAAGATATGTTTAAAAATTAAAGCATCAATATTGCTTTAAAAAAGCAGGCTTGTTGAGCTTGAAATCATTGTAAAGTAATAGTTTTTTTTAATATAATGTGAATATGACATAATTTTCTACAGAATAACTGTAAATTATTACCTTTTTAGTCAACATATCTATCATAACAATCATATTATTGATTGACTTGCTGATTCACGTTAATTTACCGCTTTTGTCTCACAAATTAGTTTATCTTATCGTTAGTGTTGATCTTATAATCTGGCGATATATATTTAAATGCATGGCGCTATTTAAATAATATTTTATTGGTTGTATTTATAAACATAACCGCACGTCAATAATAACGGACAGTGTTGCAATTTATAATTATACTGGCTATTTAATTATTATATTCAAGAATGACCAAATGTGAACTGTATTCTGTATTATATAATCTTTTTATTATAATAGTAGTTATATAGATTGCAAATAAATAATATTTAAGTATTGATAATATAAACTTGGCAACATAGTAGGCTGTGGTCATATATTAATAACAGTACAATTTGCATTTACAGTACTTCTTGTGAAAAATAGATGGTGCTATATGTAATTTCTATTAAAATGTTTGTACAGTAGTATATTAGAATATTTTTGATTGAAAGTTGGATATAATAAATAATACTTAATATGTATCAAATGCGCATATTCAAAGAAAATATAAGGTATAGAAGTAAACTGTAATACACTGCCGAATGACTGCTTTTTGCGCCTCTAGTGAGCTTTTCTTCAACTAAATAAAACCGGCCCATTTATGCATATTTAGTCACAGATAAATTAGGACCCTAGAAAATACACTTACTTAGGACATCCTTTGATGGTACTTATATGTATAAATGATGCAATTAGTTAGTTCCAGATCTTAGACACACAAATGTTTACCGAAAGATCCATTGTGAATCTGGGAATGAGAATCTGCATTCGTTCTTCCTAAACCTTTCAAAAGTTTATAAAATATGATTTAACATTCTCCTATCCAATACGAGAAAATCTCATTGAGTCCAGTATGCTTTCAATTTTGGAGAATATTTTGCACCTTCTTATTCCACTTTATTTGAAAATTTAAGATGGAATCACTATTTTTGTCGACCTGGATCTTTCTTATATTACAGTTACATTCTACCGTCGGTCCCCATACCTGAAATTATTCATTACTTGAAAATGTAGATTGTGCGTTATTTATAACGGTAAATTAACGTGTAAGTTTACATCACCACGTACATAACCCTACTTTTTTAGAAACCCCTTTTTTTCATATTGTAGTTGTAACATGATGAAACAAATAAACATATGCGAAAGCTTGGTTAAATAGTAAATAGATAACTTATTATTCCTTGACCAATTATTGGGATTCCCCTGTAACGCAGTTTCATTTCAAAATATTTCACGTCGATTACGATGAGAATTTTGAGATTATCCGCAACAATCAACAGCCAGTTTTCTAACTTCCTTAATTGTTAAATCGAAAAGGATTTCTCTAAGATGAAAGATGTGTTCAGAAATATTACTTAGCCATTAGCTTTCAAGATTCCATTCAATTTGAAGAGACTTAGTAATCATGACGTCAATTTCGAGAATACTACTACGAATAGTAGCGGGTTCTCATGTTGCAACTCTCGCATAACAAATGAATATTACATTATAATATTGTTTTCTGTAATCTTTCGAATAATAAGTAGGCAACAACAGCATTTGTTTTTTCAATTACACTCTATAAATATATAAATATAATTGAATCCTGTGTAGGCCGTCGGGCTTTCTGGTAGTCGAGTCGGATGATTGAATCAATAATTTAGATGCAATCTTGACGGATTGGATTGTAATATTCAAGTATTTTCGCTTCCGTTGCGTGCGGTTGCCTTTGTTTTGCTTTCGGTATTTAAGTGGGAAAGCAGACATCAAATGTGGCCATGTAACATTTGCGCTGTGGGCCGTTGCTCAACCAAATATTGTGCACTTTGTGGATTACTGCCGCAATGTGCGATTAATATGTTTTTAATTGAACCTCGAATGCGCCATTATGTCTGCAATTTGCAATAACCCCGGGGTGCTTCATCATAATAAACTATTAAGTTTACTGCTTTGTATCACCTGCTATTATTACTTTCTTAAACAACGTTTATGGATTAATTTATTATATACATATGAAGAAACTGTGTTATAATTACTTTGGATGCTATAAAAATCTCGATATAATGTTCTCTTCAAAGTAGATTTATATAATATAAAATAAAATACATCATATGAATGAGTATAATTTATTTCAACAATTATTATTACAACCACGTATTCTTTTCATTTTATGATTCTTTGTAGTATGATAGTTATTAAACATATAAATGTATTTAAACACAAATAAAAATAAAGGTTTTGAAGACGCCACTGCATATATATTCTTTAATATAATTAAATTTAAAATAGTATTTGTAGGTTGTTTTCTAATTACTTATTTATTCAAACAAGTACATAAATTTACAACATCGCTGAGGTTATACGTAATAATTGAAGAAATGCTATTAAACCCACTCAAATTTGCTTCAATTGAATATTGATTACGTTATAAAATATTCATTATTTTCGGTTGTTTTACGAATTCCAAGGAGAAATAACTTCTTCTAAATAAGAAAATCGAGACAAGGCCTCGCGCTGTCGTAACAGCCTTCCATCAAGTATATCCGCCCGTTTTTTAGTCTTTAATTGAAACTGAGAGGTGTCGGTGTTTGTGTTTAAGGCGATTTTGTGGTACGCACTTAATTAAGCACGTTTTTATCTAACCTAAAAATTCAAACCTTGAACGCCAACTATGATTCTATTACGTGTGACGAATTAGCAGCGTTAATTAAAGAAACAATTTCCTTTATTACACCTTGTGGTAATAATCATTTTGAAATATTATTTTATACGCCTATATTTAATTAATACAGTTGTAATATAAATTCAATTTAACAAATTTTTCCAAGGGATTCGATTAATAATAATTAAAAACAATTATCAATCGACATAGTTTATAGATTCTGGAATTAGAATAATCCATAATAATAAACTTACCATTTATGTTGAATATAAATGATAATCCAATTAGTACTCATTGAGAACTAGATAAATTATTTAAGTTAGTAAACTAATAATAAAACATTTTTTTGTAAATGGTAACACTAATCGCTATTTAATTGATTTGGTACTTTTAATAATTCAATAATTTCAATAACCCTCCAATTTACCAATTGTTTTTTAATAAACATCTAAAATTTCACCTTTTTTTGAAGTGGCATTTAATTGTTTTTACAAAAACAATTTTCAGTTTATATGCTTTTATCGATTAAAATTAAAATTGCATTTTTTCTAAATTTCTAAAAACTTCAACAGTTTTCTGAATTGTCAATTAATTGACCATTGATGTAATATTTTTGCATTAACTTTATTAAAATAGTTGTTTATTCACGATTTTGTTTTCTTAAATAATTTTTTACAAATTTGCTTTTTTTGGCAGTAATATTGAGTAACAATTTCAACTGTTTTTTTAGTGATATTAATTTATTTTAGCGCTATGAGCAATTTGAAACACATTTTTTGTAGTTTTTAATTGTTTTATCTGCTTCTATCGATTATCAGTTTCCTATCCAAAATTCAAACATTTAAAATTGCTTCAATAATATTTAAGCTTTTAAAAAGTTTTTATAGGTACTATTTTCAATTATTTTTATTTATCTACAACAAACAACTGTTATTTTTTTTTCTCCGAGCAGTTTTTCAACAAATTTTCTCTAGAGCAGATTGTTTAAATATTTTCTGGAATGAGACTTATTATCAATTGTTTTCTCAATTATAGTTTTAACATTTCGTTAATTTTAACTATTAATCGCTTGAAAAGGCAATTTTAACTGGCTTTTTCATCATTTGTTTAATTTTTTGTCACTGCTTTAAACGATTTTAAATTTCTAATTATTATGTTGTTCATTTCAACTGCTTTTCCGTTACTAAAGATACTTTATTAACCGGTAGTTTAAGCTATAATAAAAGGAATATTAATTTAATATAGCGTAAGAAACTTAAAATCACAATCATTATCTCCTCTAGCGTATCCTTGACCTACCACAATAGTTGATACAATGACTTCGTTCTCCCGACCTATCTTAATAAACTAGGCTTTAACCTAAGTTATAAGTAGGCTAGTCCAAGCTTATTATTTATTAAGTTTTGAAGAGTTTAAAGAACGATATTTAATAGTCAATACATTAAAATTCAACATGGACCAAGTCTTGCCTGATATCTATCATCTAACACTAAGCCGTTCAGCGATACCACAGTGGTGGTGGTTTTCGCAAAGTATCGTTCAACGGCCGGTGACACCACAGTGGTGTCCGCGAACGACTTGTCTGACGTTCCAATCGACTTTGACGATTGGGACGAAGACATTGTGAATCCGAAAAATGAAAGTGAAGCAGAATCTTCGAAAGACAGTGAAATACTTACAAGAAGAATTCCATGAACGTTACGGTTGCCAACTGATTCGGATGAACCAGACGAAGAAGACAGTGTACCGTAGTCAGACTTTGATTTGCCGAGGACCAATAATGAATTTGAATGGTCTCTTGGTCCAAATGTATTTACCGAAGCTACCCATCGAGCATCGAGGATATCGTAGAATTATTTATTGGATTGGGAAGGATTTATTTCATTATATTAGCATCGAAACAGACAAGAACTATGCTCAAAAATTCCATAGAGGGTAAGTAGATCAAAAAGTGTCAAATTTGTCGGCTTTATGGCAGTAGAATTTAGGAAATGATTTTTCGCAAACCGAAGTCCTGCAACTGATTCGGACAAACATATTTTGTTTTTTATTTTCCAACAACAATGATTAACCGATTGACTTTTTAAAGAGATTTACGGACTGTATACTAGAATATTCGAGATTCCTAATAAAAGTTTTTGTATGAAGGGATCTTTGACACATACCTTATTATCTATAAAAGCAATAATGTTATGAAAATTAAAAACCACGTTGCCGGATACAAGGAAAGCAGGAAACTCAAACTAGAGTAAGAAAGAGGCAGAAATAAACATATAAATGACAACAATGATCATTACAAGGCAAAGAGGAGATGCAGCCGAAGACATAGGTTTAGATAATCTAGAATAGATATTGAAACAAGCAAGCAAGTGTTGAGATCCCCAGAACAAAGAAGAAGAAAGAAAGTTACAACGCCAACTAAAAGAAATATAAGCAGTGAAGCGAAGAGAAATTAAGACAAATGAAAAAATAGCATCATCTCTTTTAAATAAAAAATAACAACAACTAATTGAAAGAAGAAATAACGCAACTGAGGAAAGAATTAGAGGGAAAGGAGGAGAAGTGGAAAAAGATAAAAATACCAATTTAATGCAAGGATAGAATGTCTTCAGAACAAATTGGGAGGTGCAGAGAGGTGAAGAGAAAACACGTAGTATTGAAAGGTCTTAAGGTGGAAGAAAATGACATAAGAGAGCAAGTAGAAGATTTTATTCACAAAGAAATAAAAGAAGAACTAAAAAAACAAACGGACTGGAAAATAAATAACAATAAAGCAACAGAAATAATAATCGCGAAGATTGAGTCGTGGGAGAAGAAAAAAGAAATCATGAACGCTAAAAACAAACTTAAAGGCAGAAATATATATATATATATATATATATATATATATATATATATATATATATATATATATATATGGTATGTGGTTTTCGGGTATTCGTCCGCGTGGTTTGTATTTTGAGAATACGACGTTTCGATGGTCTCGCTGCCATCATCTTCTCTAGTATATTCGCAAGGAATGACTGATTTGCTCCTCCGATCGTTGCTGTATTTATGTAATTTCTAATTAAAACACTTTAACTTAACACTGTAATTTCTGTTAATCCCCTTCTCCCTGTCAGTTTTGTTTGGCTCCTTGTCATTGGACGTCTTGTTGTGTTTCTTTCTTGTGTTTTTTCGGTGTTTCTATCTCGGTCTAATGTAGTGCTGATTTTTGTTTGAGGTTTGAGGAATTTTGTTATAGGTGGTTCGATTTGTTTTAAAATGAATTTCCATGTATTTGGCAGACGTTGTGGGTCATCTCGTTTACTCATTGCGTGGGGTCTAGTTTCAATTTCTATGGCTTCGCGTGTTATTCTGTTATGAAACTGTTCTATTCTAGCCAGTGTTTTTACATTTTCAAAATCTATTTTATGGCCGGTTTCTAGTGTATGTTGTGCTAGAGAAGAAGTTCTTTGTTTTTGGGAAACGGCATTTTTATGCTCGTCTATTCTGGCTTTTATTCTTCTATTTGTTTGGCCTATATATGTCCGTTCGCATTCCATGTAAAGAATAGTAACATATGTGGGGGCAAACGGATACTCGGTAATTGAATTTGTCATTATAAATGAAAAACCGTGTCAAGAAGTAGAAACATTTAATATAGCAGATAAGGTGGACTCTGATTAGCAGCCACTAGAACTGTACATATCATGCACAGGCTCAAAAATATTACAAAAAGAAGAAAACACGTATAAAAATATAAATATAGATGAAAAAAGTATTACAAAGTATAGAGAAAATCTGCGATAACGAAGACATTTTTCAATCAAAGGGAAGAATACATGTCGAATAGGTGGTGGACTATGAAATGTACGCATATGAAAAAACATGAGTACCGGAGGGTCTTAGAAACATATAAAGGCAGTTTCAAAACAAATAAAACAAAAAAATGTGTTCAAATTTCTTAACTTTGATGTCCTGTAACTTGGTCATTTGAATAATTGTATAATATTTTTTTACGAATCATCATCATTTTCACTCTAGTATATGTGGTTAATTTTATTCCACGATTCACAGATCATCTTGTATAGTTATTATCAATGCAGATGTGATATCTCGTATCATCAGGATCTGTATATAAAAGCTTCTATTAAAATTTCAACATAATCTTATACTTACTGATCAGATCATATCTGACTAAATATTATGATGTTACACTATCCTAATAGGGTAGAAATCCGGGGTTTTTAATTAGCATCAGATTGATCTCCAGGAGAGTTCATATAAATTGACCTCCACAAACCCATATGGACTTTTTCCTGTGGGATTATCCCAAAAAAATATCTATCTCGAAATGGCAACCATAACAGCTTCTACCTGCCGAACGTTAAAAAAAAATTTAGTGTTAGAATTAATGAGTGCCTTGACATTTTAACGATATTGTATTTTATAAATAAATTCACAAATTGTATAGTTTAATAAATAATAAACGCATTTTTTAACTGTTCCACTAAATAGGAAACTTAGGAATATATATATATATATATATATATATATATATATATATATATATATATATGTTAGATCATCTTGTACAGGTCTTCTAGTGTGACAATCTTTTTAAAAATTCTCAAGTCGTCGGCAAATAATAAAGAATTTTTTATAGATCGTACTTATAAAAAGTAAAAATAATAATGAACCAGAACAAGAGATCTGTGGCATACCCCGAAGGAACGTAAATAAGATCTGATCAAAAATAAGAAATTCTTTATCATAACATCTATGTCCTATTAATTAGAAAACTTTTATTCCACTTGGTAAGAAAGGCATGAAACCCGAATTTCGTTAATTTAAAATATCGCGAATTGGGTAAATTAAAGCACTTGTTATGTTCCATAATTTTATTTTCAGTTACCTGACACGTGTTTCGATATTTTACAATCATTCTTAAAGTGTAAACAGTTTACACTTTGAGAATGATTTACCCAATTTGATTCCATCAAGAATGTAGCGCAAGAAGTATTGAATATATTAAAATATCGCGGTTAATCCGATCGAAGGCTTTAACAAAATGGGTGTAAATTGCATAAATGTTTAATTGCAGTTTTGTAAGAAAGAAGATCTGTTGTTGAGGATCACCCAGATCGAAACCATGCTGTAATTACATTCTTAGACATTTAGTTTAAATTTCAGACATTTGCTCATCCATTAAGTTTGAATTTAATATTGAAATAACGTAATACTTTGTTACGTTTTCTTTGTAAGCAAACAGCATTTTTTTTTACGTTACTGAAGATTGAAATAAAATTAATAATGGAATAGCTATTAAAATATAGTTCTTCAAAAAATTGGAATGAACTATTACTGAATTGCAGATGATTGATTTCCGCGAAAATTGGAATGGAATGGCATGCGAATAACTTCGGGCATATCATTAAAGTGGGTACATGTGATAGAAGGTCATGACTGCATACAATTAAAAATATTTAGCAAATAAATTTACATGTTAGGATCCCTTACAATTAGTAGAATTATTATAAATCAAATATTTTAGAAATTCCAGAATAGAATGAGATGATCTAACAAAACTTAAAACTGTTCTGGGGTAATATCTAAATTTTAATTGGCACATACAACATATTTAGTTTATTTTTTAAGTTTTTACACCTTCTGCGTAATAACTTAAAATTTTAATAATTTGTGGAATTACGGTACTGCATATATGTCTTAATCTTTTTATATTGAATTAAATTCATTAGTCAAACAAAGTCGGATAAGTATACGATTTTACACCTTTGATTGATACATATCTCAAATGAATTGTAAATTAGACATCCGATAAAATTACTCAAAACCCCAGGCCACAAAATATCTAATATAATAATAGTGTAGCCATAATTTTGGATATCTTATTCATTTGACATTTTGTAGGTTTGTACATTATTTACAGTGAATTTGTTTTTATAGGTAATATAGTTTCTTTGTGTTTTATGATTTCGCACAATTCTTTTATTGTTTAATAATATATGTTTTTTTAAATATTTGATATTTGTATTTTAAAGTTGAATTACTCGAATTTCGATGACTGTCTAGGAATTAAGTATTTAAGGTATTCACCTTCTTAATAGGAAGTTATAATAGTTATTTAGTCTTGGAGGTTTTCAATTATTGAAATATTAATGGAGTGTTTTGTTTTTTTTCAGGAATTAAACTTTAAATTCAAGCTTTTAATTTTGTCAGAATAACTTTTCTGTTTTGGGTAAAACGCCAGAAAGGGGTGCTTTATTTTATTTTATAGAAACAAAAATGTTTACAAAACTACTGTGTAAGCAGTACAATAAAACATAAAACCACAGCAAACAATTATGTCGCTATGATATTGGATGTAAAAAGTTCTTTTGATATTTCTTCATCGCGTATCCAAAAATCTAAGACGTTAGAGTATTAACATCTGCAAACGCTGGAATTAACCATAACTTAGTAATGGAAAAAATATTTTTAAAACCCAATATACCAAAAAGCAAATATCTATCAAAGTAAGCAAACTAAACATGGAATCACTTACAGTTCCATCAACAAAATTACTCTACCAATAAAGACTTATTAGTAAAATAAATAGTAAACGCATCGAACATACTCAAAGCCGCCGAAGAAGCTGTGGGAAGAAGAATATCTAACAAATCTACAAAACCAAATACAAAACCGTGGTTTACAGAATACGTTAAAGAACTAGCAAATGAAAAAAATCCAATATATTAAAAGAGCACATTGGGAAAAGTTTTCATCAGTCATGGAACACGACCTTTATGAAGGTGAGAACAAGATCTGGGAAATGTTAAGAAACAGGAAAAACCCAATCAACAAATATATAAACATAACTAAAATAGCACTCGGTGATTGGGAACAACAATAATACTCAAAAACCGTGGACCGTCTCTAATGAGAATCTGAAAGAATTGATCACGAAATTAAAAAAATCTCAAGTCGCCTGGAGTAGATGAAATATTTAACGAGCTGCTGAAGTATGGAGGGGATGCACTAGCAGATGAACTGTCTGTATTTTTCTACAAAATCGTCGACTTCAACAAAATACCTGCCGAATGGAATTCCAATATTCAAAAAAGGAAGCAAAAAAGACTAATCAAATTACCGTGGAATCACACTACTAAGTTCAGTGCTAAAACTATTCACCAAAATTCTGGAGGAAACAATATCTTCTTATGGGCTATGTGAAGAACAAAAAGGCTTCAAAAAAAACAGGTCAACTGTAGATGCTATCTTTATCAGACAAATTGCTGAAAAGTCAATAGAATACAACAAAACAGTATATACTCGTATGTGTCTTATTGATCTTATTAAAACGTTTAACTGCGTGAGACTTTCGGATGTTTTGAGGCTTCTAAATAAGAAAAAAGTACACTCAGTCATTATTAACATCAAATAGTTAAATACTGACAACTGGACCCAAATACAGGTAGAGGGCAGAAAAACACGTCCTATCCTTTTTAATCTCATTATGGACGAGATAATATCCAAAGTAAGAAAGGTTGGAAAGGGATACCTATTGGGGGACAAAGAAATAAAAATGATATGCTATGCGGACGATGACGTGTTGATTTCGGAAGATGAGGATAATCTGCAGAGAATGTTCTTTCGCTTTGAAAACACAGCTATCACAATATGGTGATATCGGTGGACAAATCCAAAGCATTCATCATATCGAGGGAACCGAAAAGATGTAAACGGGCTATATTCAACGAACATCATGAGGTTCAAATATTTCAGCGTCAATATCATGAGCAGCAGAGACCTCTAAGAAGAAGTTAAAGCTCAGACAACCAAAGCAACCTCAATATCCGGATACTTGCGAGATGTAGTATAGCGGAAGAAACACATCACCATACAAAGTAAAGTCCGCATATATAAGACCTGTCATTACATGCTGTGGAAACAAGAGTCGTAAATTCCATAACAAAGAGAATCATCCGAACAGCTGAGATGAGAACATTAAGATCGAGAGCGGGATACACTTTAAGGGACCATAAAAGAAACAAAGACATTTGAGAGCTTTGCGACGTTCCAGATATTGTAAGATGGTCCAGAAACAGACGTCGTCAATGGAGGGATCACGTTGAGCGGACGGATGAGAGCAGATTGCCAAGATCGCAAGGGACGGTCTCTCAAGATCTATTAGATCTCCTGGATATTAATTGATGAGGCCGTTATTTGTTGAAAATTCATATCACTTGCGTGTAATTCCAACAAATAAAAGTTTTTGAAAATTAAAAAAGTGATTTTACTTTAATACTTAACAAGATCTCCTGGACGCCCACCCATACAATGGTATAAAAGTTAGAGCTCATAATCCCAGCTGCGACTTTTGCCGAGTACAAGACAAACGCCTCAGAAAAAGAAGAAGAAGAAGTATCCAAAAATCTTATATAAATCATTTAATGATTTTATCAAAAAATGATCTAGATTGTTTTTGGCAGTTTATTAAAATTTTAAGAGTTCATTGAAGTGATTCTGGTGATTTTATAAATAACATTCGTGTATTAAGTGAACTTATTATAAATTATAGTAGTAGTAGTACTCGTTTATTTCTTGCATAACATAACATAATTAATTTCTTACATAACACTAGACATTGTAGATTATTGTTATTTGATTTGCTTCTTCCTTTCTTCTTCCTTATTGGTTTAATTTACTTCTTCGTTTTATAAATCTTCGCATCCCTTCGAATCCTCTTCCGTCTTCTTTCAACACCTCCTTGTGTAACATTTACTCCTCTTTAATCTCATTACATTCTCTTAACAAATGTTTTATAGTTTCTTTATTCTCCTTGCAAATTCTGCACAATTATATCTCTTCATCCATCCAGAACTTATTTTCGTTTTCGCACCTAAATCTTGCAATCACCTTTTGTCAGTCTTACTTAAGTTCAGGTTTTCTAAATATTTTGGGGTGTCGTTCTAAATTATCTTTGTATTTCATATTATATTTAGACTAATACACCCGTCTTCTTCGTTCCTGCAATTGTATATCCCTGTCTCTTTCCACTATTTTGATGTACAATGTCTTCCGGTCGCTCTTATTCTTTCTATTTGTTTAACAGCGAAACCGTTTCTGTTGTAATATATTTCTCTGTTGTCTGTTGATTGTCATAACTAAAGGGCGGATAAAACAGCTCAAAAATGTGAAAAAAGCACTAAATATAGAGAAAAAAAGCATTTAAAAAGAGCAAAAAGCATAAAAGCAGGAAAAGAACTAATAATTAGAAAAATACAAAAATAATTTTTTTATATATATTTTATTCTACAAGTAACTGTTTAAAACTAAAATAAATATACTTTCTTTACGCAATATATATATATATATAGCAGTGGTAGTAGCACTATTAATTGTATCCCAATGGTGAATGGTACCGGTAACCCATCCAACTGCTGGCCCGAACTAACGTTGCTGCACCCTCGTTAACGCTAGTTTGGCCGCAACCGAATACGCCATGTCAATATATAGTATTATGTAAGAGTATTTAAATATTAAATTGTAATTTTGTATACATTTCAAAATAACTAAAATCTATTCATGAAAACAGTTGACCACTAAATGTTGTTCTAACTGTTCAATTGTAGGGCGGAAAAGCTTCACTTCGCATCCACACTTTTTTAAATTTAGCTATTTTAGCTAGATCCAGTTGAAAATTGGGAACATTCAAAATAAAATTTATTTTATTCTATATTAAAAATCATTCATTTTACCAAATACTTCTTCTGGTTTTATTTTGATTTCTTGGCTCACAAAAGTTAAACGCTTCAACTAAATTGTTTTAAAGTTCTTATTTCTTAAGAATTGATTGACAGTCATTAACTAATTTGCTTATCGTTTTGGGAAAATCCTACATATTTTTTGCTTCGTTTTTTTTTGTCGAGAGTAGAAAATTGGTATGGTTGTAGTACACCTCATTATTGGCTATCACTTGGATTTGTTTACCATTTAATACTTACTGCGACCCCTATTTGGGTCTGGTCTAACGACGTTTACATCCGGAATATCATAGTTGTGATTCCTATGAAGCGTTCGCCGGTTTTATATGAATAATAGAGATGAACTATTATATCTACTTATTTATAAATAAATCCATTATTATTGTATTGCAAAATCTCCCATCTTTTCAAAAATATATCTTCGCTTATTATTAGGTATTTAACTAGATTTTTTGATTGTACTGTAGACATGATTCTCTTTTGTATAGATCTTCAGATCTCTCTTTCTCCATATTTATTAGTACTTGCAAATCTTCAGATCTCTGTAGATCGCCTTAGACTGCTCTTTCTCTTCTCTTTTGTATAGATCTTCAGATCTCTCTTTCTCCTTATTTATTAGTACTTGCAAATCTTCAGATCTCTGTAGATCGCCTTAGACTGCTCTCTTTTTCTATTTTTCTAGGTCTCTCCCTCTCACAAACTCCCTCTCTTTATGTTTTAACTTTTTTCTAGATATCTTTATTTTTTTAGAGCGCTTTATCTCCCTCATTTTGTCTAAATATCTTTTTTATTTGAATATTTGTAACTCTTTAGATTTCTCTGTTTATTTCTCTTCATCTTTTTAGACAACTCTCTCCCTTTTTGTATAAATTTCTCTTTCTCCTTGGAAATTTTTGACCTAGATCTTTAGATTTTCTTTTTAAACAGTTCTGTCTAGATCTTTTTATCCTTTTAGGCCGCTCTTTCTTCCTTTGTCTATTTTTTATATTTCTAGATCTCTCTCTATTTTTTTAAATCGTTTTAGATTATTGTCTCTGGAGATCTCTCTCTCTCTCTCTGTACATCTCTGTTTTTTTTCTTCCTAGGTTTCTCTCTCTTTCTCTCTAAGATTTCTTTATCTTTCTAGATCTTTTACTCTTTCTCACTCTATATATCTTTATCTATATATTGTTTCTCTCTCTCCTTTTAAAAATTATACATGTGCTCTTTCTGTATATTTTTTTTCGAAAGAAAAACTCTGATTTCTTTAGATGTTCTTCTCTACATTTATCTCTTCAAATTTTTATTTCTTCTTGGATATTTGTAACACTTGATCTCCAGATTTCCAACATTCAGTCTGTAGATTTTTTATCTCCCTTCTTTTCAAAAATATTTCCTCTTACTAGATTTTTCGCTTTCTTTAGATATAGGTTCCTGTTGTTATAGATCTTTGGACCTCTAATTCTCCATGGATATTTGTAACTGTAGATCTTCAGATCTTTCGAGATCTCTGTATCTTTTTAAATCGCTCTCGGTATCTCTTTGTCTAAATATTTAATATTTCTAAATCTCTCTCTATATATAGGGTGGGCCAACTAGTGGTTTCTTTTTAAATCGTGGATTATTTTGATACTGACAACTTTTTTCCGTTCGAAATCTTGACTGTAAGTCAGTATCATACTTCCGCGGTATGAAATGAGTCGATTTACGCTTGAACAACGTTAAGAAATATTCCAAACTTATTTCCAAAGTAAGTGCTTAAAAATCATTTTTTCTGACGTGGCACATTTTCATCTTGGTGGATACGTTAACAAACAAAATTGACGCATCTGGGGACGGAAAACCCGCACGTTATTGTCGAGAAGCCAAAGCAACTACAGAGATTGAGAGTTTGGTGCGAATTGTGCAGTGATGGCATCATTGGACCATTTTTCTTCGAAAATGAGGCTGGGAACAACGTTTCGGCAATGGTGAGCGTTACGGAGCTATGTTATCCGAATTTTTTTACTGAAATTGAAGACATGAATTTGGATGACCCCTGGTTCATGCAGAATGGCGCGCTATTCCATATAGCCCATGCCACAATCGATCTTTTGTGCACCAAATTTCCAAATCGTGTTATCAGCCGTCTTGGCGTTGTCAATAGGCCGCGTCTGAGCTGCGATTTGATCCCTTTGGATTTATTTTTGTGGGGAACCGTGAAGAACCGATGTTATGCCAACAATTCAGAAACGATTTTAGCACTTCAGGCTAATATCATCCAAGTAATCCGTGAGTTATAGCCCGAAATCATCAACAAGGTCTTGGAAAATTGGAATGACAGAGTGCGCTGCTACGAAGCCAGACGAGGCCGCCACTTAAACAAAGTTGTGTTTCATAATTAATGGGAATGTTTGCTCTTACTAATAAAGCCATAATAAATGGAAAAAAATTAAAATTTGTGCATTTTATTGCATTTTTAAAAAGAAACTTGTATCTGGCCCACCCTGTATATATATTTTTAAGCTATTTATTTATTTATTTATCTTCCTCAATTTAGATCTCTCTGGATCTCAGAATACTTATTCTCCTTGGATATTAGTAACTATAGATCTTCAGATCTCCCTAGATCTCATTATCGTTTTAGATCGCTCTCTTTCTCTCTTTGTTTGAATCTAATTAGTAACTGCAGATCTTCAGATCTCTCTAGATCTCTCTATCTTTTTATATCTCTCTCGATCTCTTTATTTATTATCCTATTTCTAAATCTCCCTCTCTTTGCATCACCTTGGACCTCAGACCTCTCTTTTTTCTTGAATATTAGTAACTGTAGATCTTCAGATTTCTCTAGATCTCTGTATCTTTTTGGATCTCTCTCTCTAAATCTCTTTTTCTTCCTAGATTTCTCTCTCTCTATATTTCTAGATCTTTTACTTTATCTCGCTATTTAGATTACTTTACCTGCAGTTTAATTTCCTCTCTCCTTTTCAAAATTATATCTTTGCTTTATTTTTGGATCTTTTTCTAGGTTTTATCTCTCTTTTCTTAATATGTTCTTCTCTATTATTATATCTCTTCAGATTTCTATTTTTCTTGAATATTTTTAGTTACATATTTTAAGATCTCCAACATTTAATCCTTACAATTTTTAGATTTTTTCTATTCCTCGTTTTCAGAAATATTTTTTT
This sequence comes from Ontholestes murinus, assembly GCA_963969525.1. Taxonomy (NCBI): domain Eukaryota; kingdom Metazoa; phylum Arthropoda; class Insecta; order Coleoptera; family Staphylinidae; genus Ontholestes; species Ontholestes murinus. Next base: position 26,887,873 of record OZ018390.1, on the reverse strand, counting down.
TGCGCTCTTATATTTTAAATACGGTCCATAGGTCTCCAGATCTCTCTTTCTCCTTGGATATTTTAAACTCTAGATATTTCAGATCTCTCTTTAAATATTTTTCTCTTTAGACTTCTTTTTCAGATCTATTTATCTTCCTAGATGCTTCTCCTTCAGTCCCATGTATGTAAATCTTTTCTGTATCAATCTTTAAAAAATTGTAACGACTTTTCGGTCTGTTTTTGCTTCATATTTTTCTTATTTTAATTTCTTTCCCCTGTTGACTTTATGACTTTTTCTATGATTTCAACGAATAGAACATCGTATGATGGATGAGAGATATTTTTCATGCTATCCCGGCGGATAAAAACATCTCTATTGTTGATTGGACGTGTTGCCACAGGGCCAATTGGTCGTAGATTTCCCCTCAGGTCGTTGAGTAAATTAAAGTCTGACGGAATATTTTTGTGCGCGGCATTTGGAACCACAAAAACACCCGGCAAGGGTAAAGTGCACTTGTGAGCGAAAAAGATGATTTGTAGACTCTCTGAAGACCCAGTAAAATTAGCGGGAGTTAGATTACCCACTTTTAGCATCATTACTCTGCTCATTCGAATTGAGTCTTTAATTTGTTTATTAAGCCACTCCACCATATGGTATGGTAGGCAGTTGTGGATTTGTGATGAATACCGAAACTCCTGCAGAATTCCTTCCAAATGTTGGACTGGAAATGCTGGCTTTGATCAGTGATGTATTTTTTATAGTTTATTATAAAAAGTTATAAATTTCAAACAATTATATTGTCAAAAGACACGAAGAAAATATGTCATACAAATGTAATCTCTATTTTAGCACATTCATTCGAAATAAGTGTTAAATGTTTATTAAATATTTATTAGAAGTTTAAGAAAACATCTTCGGTTAGTGTACGCGTGCAAGTTAATTATCTCTATAAATACAAGTTTCTAGTGCTAAACTATCAAAGAAAACCTTCAAAATCCTCGTGTGTGTGCGTAATAACTCGCGGTTCTCTCGCAATGGTAAATGTATTAGTGATTTTGAAATTAGTCGTCCATGTCGTAGACTTAAGCATCATCTAGAAAAGACAGGAAAATTGCTGGGATTTTCAAGTTGCAAGATGGTTCTCATAAGAAGTATATCAAGACGCCAACGTAAGTCGATTTTTCTCATCTTCTATCGTTTCAACTTTTCGATTCAGGGTTTTCCTCTTTAGTTGCCCAAAATTGAATCAGTTTTTTCATAACAAAAAATACAAACCGTTCTTTATTTAAATTCAACGCTTGCTCTAAATGACCCCCAATATGTTTAGGAAGTTTAGCCACATGCGATTCGGATTGTTATATTTTGTACCACTTTTGATGCGATTTGTACCACAACGCTACACTTAATCCCATTTAATTAATAACTTGTAAAAATCTTCTCTTCTTCAATATTGGGTTCATCAAAATGTAACACATCACATATAAATTAATACCTTGTACTTTTTCTTTATTCAACACTTGATAATGACCTGCAAAGGTCGAAACTATAGTTTCAAAAATTGATAATATATGGCAAACTTTATTTGTGTATATTATACAATAAATAGTGGTATTAAAACGTCGAAACTATTCAGCTATTTGGTTGGGACATTTTTAATAAATTAGTGCTCCTCAAACCACTAAATACACTTGTACATGGGTATTATACGAAACAAATCAATTACTATTAATTTTCCAACATCCTCTACAAATAAAACAAGTCCGTATAATTTAATACAATTACGCAATTCTACACATCCGATGAGTTTCCTTATAAATGCAAGGCATGTAATTATCTCCAGGTTTCAATTAGAAACATCGTTTCAGTGTCGGTTCACAACATTCAATCGGATGGTGATTCCCTCTGCGCTATCAAAGTGGAATGTCGCAGGAAGTTAAGAGGATGAAAATGCATTCGCGTGTACTATTTTGATCCCACTAAATATGCAATTATTATTATTATTGCCGTTGTATAATATTCAGTTGTATAATGTAACGTCGAGCGGTAAATTAATAAAGTTTTTAGACATCCGCAAGGAAACTGACAGGATTTTACGCAAACATTAGAGATTGAATGATCCAAAAGTGAATGAACTAAATTATTCTTACTTACTATTTTTAGTATAACAAAATAGTATCAAATCATATATGTCTTTTATTCAAAATAATAATTTATATGTTTAATTGTGGATGCTTTTACTTAGTGGTACATCTCATAGTGTCTCCTTCTTCATCAATAATTAATATTTTTAATAGTATATCATATTCATTTCCGAATTGATTAAATAAATTAAAAATTAGCTTAATCTACTTGAATAAGTAATTGTGGAGGCTTTCACTTCGTAATACATTTTGATAATTCAAAATAAATAAAATAATTAACTTTGTTAAAAGTGATACTAATAAAGTTAATTGTTTTATTTATTTTGATTTAATCTACTTGGTTTGAAAATTGCTTTTAAATAGCAACTAATTTGAAAAAAGTAAGATGGTACTGCTTTAAAAAAAACGTTAAATAGCGCATTCATTTATATTCCATAATAACGTAATTAATATTGCAAAATAGAAACATTGATTTTCCATTTAAGTACTTTTGAACTTTTAGAATTCCAAACACAAAGACTGTTTTAAATTTATTTCTATTCTATTGTACCATGGTACAACAGCACGCATTAATTACTCGTTCGAGCCGTTCACAAAATCGTAATAAATATCCCATTACCTTATACGCATCAAAAGCAATAATAATTTTAATTAAAGAACGTTTCAAGGCGCGTGCACATATTGCCATCAATTAATCGCACACCCTAAAACTAACTGTTCATCCATGTTGCATTTAAACTGAGTCATTTCGCAGAATACAATGGGGGGCCTCCTGGATGCATTATTATTATCGATGGGTGTCGTCATTTAAAATAAACCACCCACGGAATTCATCAACATCTATAAAAGCTCCGCTTGCCTTTAGAGTGTGGATTTAATGAGTGCTGCTAATTAAATGATAATGATTGAATGTATTAATTTCCTTCGCGTGGCACGATCGTTTGTCAACGACACTCCCAACACATAGTTTTGTTGTAATTAATTCGTTATATTAGAAAATATCTGTCATTAGTATTAATAGTGAAATGAATATTCACAATTTAAAATGATGAATTCTTATGAAAATAGAAAAGATTTAAAATAAGATGTAAGAATACCAGACATTGAATGCGACTTACAATGCCCTACATAAATGCTGCAGTGTCTAATCATTTTGGCAGAAAACTAATTAGTTACTGAAGATATAGTACGATTATTTTTGCAACTAGTCTATAATAAATAAGCGCCAATTCACATTCAAGTGCAATATGTAATAAACACATTTAAAAAATCAAGTAAGCAAGTAGCTATCTGGAAGGAATAACACAATCTTCTTCTCGTATTAACTCAATAACAATACACTGCAAATAATGGCTATTAATAAGAAAAGGGACAGCAAACGAACAAAATCCTCAGGGAATCAGATTTGCCACAAGTTTTAAATCAGCAGAATGCGGACAACCTCTAAATCCTTGAATTTAAACGATATCCGCATCATATTACTTAAATCACAATTTCATTGCTTTCTATATAATTACCTAAATCAAACTGTGGCTAAAACTTCTACCATATGGAAAAGACGATGATAAACATACCAGAATAGCTTTGAGGTCTTAACGTGTAAGCACAAAAAACTCGTCAAAGAGGATCACTGGGTCTCAATCTAAGAATAAGTCTCAAGAAAGGAAACCTGCAGTTCGGAGTGGAAATTGTATACCAAATTTTGAGACATTCGAACATAACATAAAACGCGGACTTCATTATGCTCTCATTGCTTAAGTGGCAAGAAAAAGGAGAAAAAACAAGTCGAGAGAGTTATAAAATAAATAACTCCATTCAAAAGGAAATCAACACAGATGAAAAATCAATATAATATAATTTTCGTTTTAAATGATGTGTACAAATAACTTAGAACATATTTCTCACCGTACAAACCTGCATGTAAAATCTCTTTTAAAACGCGCTAAAATAGATTAATTAATTCTGAAGAGGAGAGTCGCACTTCTAAACATCGAAACACCCTGAAATCATTACTTGGCTCGAGAAATAGAATAATGTCTTAAAGAAGAAAAAAAGTTGTCAGAAAGTCGCTCCTACTAAGCACAGAAAAAGTGCTCCTATGATTATTCTACCATAGGACAAACCATATTGGAGAATACAGAAGAGGGAAGGACCTTAGCCGAAAAGTAAATTCTGAAGATGTGAAGTTCCCGAAGATGCGAAGTTTCCGTTTAGGGCAACAGACAATAACGGTATTTGATCCGAGTCTTAGCTTATTTGGATGATCTTAGAGTTTAATCAAAAACACTGCTCTGTTGACTATATTGTTTGCAATTTGGTAATATAAATCACTGAGAAAATTATCAATATTGGACAAATCCAGACACACTTAAAAGAATTGAAGTTTTGTGCATAATTGATTATGGGATCTACAATTTATTAGCAACAACAAATGACCAATAAGCTTACTATTCGATAAGGACGAATACAAAGTACGCATGGAATGAATAACGTATTCCAGGCAATTCAACGTTCCCTATCACACCTCCACCTGCAACAAAAATAGGGAATACACCATTTATCTTTAGGATCATAGGAGCAAAGGCTACCAACGAACACCCAAACTCTATTAGGTGACAAGCACTGATGAGGTAAACACTATTACCCAATTATAATAAAGTGATTCGCAGGTTAGATGCGTATGATGTATACAAGTATAGGCCACTGTATAAAAAAAGAACGATATTGCCTTATAAGTGTTAAAGAATGCCAATGATATAAAGCTGCTTAAATAATACCAGGTCTCTTAGAAACTATAGCTACGAACTAACAATTGAAAATCGTTATCGATTTTTTTAATGTATATACTCGTACATAAATTGAAGTTTCGACCATTGCTTGTTATTTGGGTCAAATTTTTGGAGACTATATAATTGAAAATGTTATTTCAGTATGACATTTAATATGCAAATAAAGATACACGTCCCATTCCACAGGATAAAGTTGAAACTTATTAAATGAAGAAATTCAATATCAAACTCGCACAAAAATAATAGATTAGTTTATTGATTTTACAAGTCCTACAAAAAATATACAAAATAACATACATTTATAATAACTTTTAAATATAGATCGCAAAATTTGAAGGTGGAGTTCACATAGATCTGATAGCTTGGAAGTATCGTCTCTCAGAATGACTGAAGCTTACATTGCGTCATATATACGACCTTGTCAAACGGAGGAGATAAACCGAAGACATCCAATCCTGAAACGAGAAAGACAAAGGAAGCAGAAATGTGTGACCATCTCGCCGAGTTGACCATAAGACAAAAGGAATGTGGAGTATGTAATGTACATCTATTTGAAATGTTTCTTAAGGTGTTAAAGTGTTCTCTGATTTCTTTGAATATTAAACAGGTTACAGGATAAAACCAAGTATATTTTAAGCTGTAATAAGGAAATGTTACCAGATAAACTGTATAAATACTTTTGGTTCACCTTTAGACAACCAGATTCGCTACGAATCTTTTTATGGTACTTAAAGCTTTCAATAATCACTTTCTAGCTTGAGTCGATCCGGTCAATCACTTGTATAGTCAATCCATCGAGAGCTGATGGCGACTCATGTATTTTCGTACTAAGAATTGTATAGCAATTAATATCTCTCTCGTTCTATCATCATCCTAGGTTGGCCTGGACATGATGAAATGGAATACGGAACGTCTGTTTGATTTGATGAGTCATAGATAGATTTCAGTGTCTCGGCCATATTTAAAGTCATTTAATTTTGGTCTTGTTGCTGCTTGATGATACCTAGTAATTGATACACGACAGCTGATATACCGGGTGTTTCTGTGACTTGGGGAATAAAATTAACCACAGTACTACAGTGAAAATGATGAAAATTCGTAAAAAAAATATTACAAAAGTCTTCAAATGACCAAGATACATGCCATCAAAGTTAAGAAATATTAATACATTTTTCTAAATGTTTTTAACACTGTTCGTGATAAAGTGCTGCAATTTGGTACAGCCTAAAATAATATCAATCAAATTCCTTACGAAATACAATGTCTTTCTAAAATTTCTTTGCTCAGAACTTTTTTTTTGCTCTTAAATCTATACTTATTCTTCTACATTTTATAGCAAAACTTTTGTCATTCTGAAAATTTTTAGTGAAAGCAAAAGTGTTCAATCGTAACAAACAAAAAATCAAAAAAATTGTGATGTGGCCATCATAGTACTTTCCCTATATTTTACTCGAAAACTATGAGGTTTACGCAAAAATGTTATTGTTAATAATTTGTGCACTTTTGAATTCTCTACAATTATTTGTAATATAAATTCCATGTAATATTTTTCCCAATGTATTAATAAAGTGGCGAAATGTATTCCGGTATATTAAAAAAACTGACCCAGACAACTAGAGGCCAATATCAATCTTACCCATTCTATATAAAATACTTGCACGTATTTTAACTGTGCAAATTACAGAATTTTTGGAACAACATAGTCTTTTAAATAAATCTCAGTTTGGGTTTTGCTCGGGGAAATCAACTATATAAGCCATTAGTGATTTTCTTGACTTATGCATGAGTGTTTTTGAAAACGAAGAAGTTGTACTTTGCAATTTCCTAGATCTCAGTAAAGCTTTCTATTGTATGACGCATGATATACTATGTAGGAAACTTTATTTTATTAATTTCAGCCCGTGTGCAATACGAATGATTGCGTCATACCAAAAGGTTGTTATTATTAATGATGGAACTCATCAGATTTGCTTCTATTTAACCACAGTATTCCCCAAGGTTTTATTCTAGGGTCCATTTGTTTTTGATATATATAATAATAATACGCCTTTATTATCATACCCAGTTTACATAAGACTTGGATAAGTAAAATAAATAGAGATACTTACTAGTTATGAGGATCATAAGGTACTAGTTCAGGATATCAACTATAAATTCCCCCTGTTCTTCCACTGGGACTTTCATTATGTATAAGAAAAAATCTATGATTAACATTATTGATTTTACAATTAAATTAAAATAGGATTGATGTTTTTATTGTTTTTGCAGCAAGAAGAGGTAATATTTCTTCTTAAATGTTCGTATGCTTAAGCATTTTAAGTCATAAGTAATTGAGTTATAAATTTGAACTATATTGAAGATGAGAGACTTTTGCATCAAGACGGTTTGGTGTTGAAGTGCAGCAATACGACTACCATATCTTAAATTCAGAAGACGCACATCACTTCTTATGACCTTATGAAAATAAGTAGCACATGCAAAATTAATTTAATTTTCCACATTGAACCATCCCACCTCAAGAAGTTTATGGGATATACTATCAAATTTTCTCATTCCAAATATTTGTCTCAAACAACCTTTCGTAATAGAAGGATCATATATTTGCATACATAAGTGAAACATGACATAACTAAACTAATATAAAGTATAGTTTTAACATTAATAGATAAATAGTGTCTGTGCGACTAAATGAATTTTACATTAGCATAAGCTTCTCTTATATTGTTGTTAACTTGAGTATTACATTTAAACGTGTTATCCGTGACAAGCCCAAGGATTTTTGCCTCAGATTTGATAGGAATCACGACACCATCAATTTTTCATTTTGTTAGATTCTGTGGCAAGGGCAAATTTGTTTGGTTACAAACAATATAATCATATAATAGACTTTGTTGGGTTAAGTACGAGCTCATGATTAAAAAAAAAACTTTAGCAAGGTCTGTTTGAATTTTATTCAATGACTGCAGAGTATGTTCAGCTTTAAAGGAGTAGTAGTATATTTGAAATTCATCGGCGTACATTATATTCTTACAATTTTTTATGGTTTTATTGAAGAGGGAAGTGTAAATATTAAATAGTAAAGGGCGAATTACGGATCCTTGAGGTACACCATTACTAATAAACCTTCTTTTTGATGGGGTATTATCTAGCTGTACTACCTGCCATCTGTCATTCAAATAACTACTCTTTAGTGTCAAAGCATCATAATCCAAGTCGATAATAACAATAATAATAATATCATTTATTGCTCAACAGGAGACCCATTTACAGGATAATTTTACAATATAAGAATAGTAATTCAAGCAAAACATGCATATAGGTATAAACAACAATTAATAAAATGGTAATCACACAAAAATATATCACAACTTATCAAAAAATGTATCATCATAATATTTTATCGCATTTTGAGACATAACTGGCACGCCTCAGGCAGTTGGTTCGTCTTCTGGGAATGTAGAAGGAGCTGCTATGCCTAGAGCTTGATCTCGGTACATGGAAATTGATTCTAAATAGGAGGAACGGTGCATCTGTTACATTGTGAACAATTTTCCGGAGAAATTTAGCAGATTGCTCTTCTCTTCTAGCAGATAGGGAGAGCATTTCGTGCTTCTGTGGCAGTAAATCCTGTTCAACTCCTCGCGCGGGATATACGCCATCGACTCTAAATAAAAGGTACATTAAAAACCTTCGATGAATCCTCTCCAGGGGCATATTTTGACTCATATAAAGTGGAAACCAGATGAGGTTACTCGCATTATAAAACCAAGAGTACGAGATGCGGCCATTACAATATTGGTAATATATTTTGTTAAACTCAAATCATTCGAAAATAAAATACCCAAATCTTTTATCTCGGTGCAGTATTTAAATTGTAAATCATACATTTTCTATGGCAGCGAGAGAGGATTTATTTTACGAATAAAAGATACAGAACAACATTTATTAATGCTGAGAGATAGTTTATGCTTGTTATACAAATCTGTAAGTAAGTTGATATTATTTTGCAAGTACGAGGCATCATTCAATGTTGTTACGTCAATAAATAGTTTAATATCATCTGCATAAGCCAGCGAACGACAGGTTAAAGATTCTAGTAATGAATTTATAAAAATTATAAAGAGAAGTAGGCCGAAGTTAGAGCCTTGCAGTACCCCAGAATTAATTGCCCACGCAGATGGAAACCGTTGTAAGTAACATACATCCATGGGTAAGTTAAATATGATTTCACAAGTAGTTGTACTTTAGGGGCTGCGCCTAGTCCATTAGTTTCATAAGCAGTATATCATGATTAAGAGTGTCAAATGCACAGGAAAAATCTTTTTATATGGCATCTACCTGTCCTCTGTTATCAATTACTTCAGAAACAAATTGAAAGAAACAGCCCAGATTGGTTGTTGTAGATCAACCCAGCATAAATACGTGTTGGTTAGGAGAAATATATGTACAAACATTTTTGAAAATCGTGTTATAAATAACCTGCTCAAATATTTTTGAAAAATTGGACTGTAATTAGATAGGTCTATAATTTGTAACGGCGCGTTTGTCTCCTTTCTTATGAACCGGACTGATCTTTGCGACTTTTCATCTACTTGGGAATTCAGAAGTATGAACAGCTAAGTTGATAATAATATACAGAGGAGCTGCAAAAACAAATCTACAATCTTTTATAAGAAATGAAGGAACACCATCATCTCCAGAAGATGTTTTGTTAAGAAGTTTATCTATAATCTTGATTAAATCTAATTCTGTAGTAGAATCAAACGTAAAAAATATACACTTGATTTCATTATCCGGAAGAATTGTGTTATTAGCGGGTTTATAAGGCTGACTGAAAAATGACGCGAAACCATTTACAATGTCGATAGGTGTAGAGTATTCTCGATTTTCATTCGTTAATCTATTCGGAGTCTTTGTAGTGTCTTTATTTCCATAGTCCTGGAAGATTGGATTTGATATCCTTCTCCACTACTCTAATATATATTGCATATGATGAGTTGCAGTTTTATAAGGGACCTGGGCCTTTTGAATTCATTGTATTGCCTAATGTCTTTTCTAGACAAGCAGTTACGTCTGTGGAATGCTTTTATTTTAATATTCCTTTTTATTTTTGATGAAAACCTTGGAAGATACGTAGATCTGCTGGATCGAGATAGTGGAATGGATTTATCAAATATTTTGTATAGATTAAGGTAGAACATATCAACCGCTTCATTTAGCTCATTTAAATTTCTTAAAAATGACCAATCTGCATCCTTTTTGAAATTGCTCGTCAGACTCTCTTCTAGCTGCAGAGCAGAAATTGAATACAGACAAGTCAGTTGCCGAAATGTGGTTTAATAGCAACCAGTTAAAATTAAATGTCACTAAAACTACCGAAAGTTAATAGCATACTTTAAATCATTTAATAACCGTCTAAAATAAGTTTTTTTATGTTTTGATATTGGCAAGTGTGTTGCCGAAACTATAGTCAACACAAATAAAATCTAGTTATACAAACAAAGTTACCAAGTGTTTTCATTTTATACTCCAAAAGGTATAACGAAGTAGAAGCCTTAGGAATCAACGATACTCTATTTAATAAAATCATTTCTTAAGCCTTTTGGATGTTTCTTGATACATAGATGATAAATAATAAATTATAAGTGGCAGATGAAAGATGGAAGCTGCTATATAACAGATAAGAAGTGATAAATGGTAAATGTTAGAAGGCAAATGATAGGTGACAGATGATAGATATCAGATGACACATTGTATATGGCAGATAACAATTGACTTATAACAGATAACATCTAACAGATAACAGTTTGCAGTTGTTTGTTGATAGCGAATGGATGGATATTAAATGATAAATGATAGATATCAAGTAGGGTAAGGTTAATACAATGGAATGGACTACAATAGTGAAGAAACCCAGACCGAAAACAATTACGTAACGTGAGCATATTTATTTTTGTAACACGCAAATTACTTTTGTATCATTCAATGTGTGACGAGGTAGTAGCCAGAGTAGTTGTTTTAATAAGTAATTTGTTTTGCAGTCTCAATAAGACTCGTTTGTTGTAGATTTACGAAATGCTTTCGTGTTTTTCTAATTATTAGTTAATTTTCTGAAACGTAGGACTTTATTACATTTTTGTTAGCAACAAATAACTTAAACATCTTTACAAATGCGTTATCATGTGATAAAATTTGTGAACTTGCTGGAATGTATATTCCGGTTTGTAAATTGTTTCTAAATTAATCAGGAGATTGAAAAACTTTCATTGATATATTAACCAAGTTTATAGATTAACTAGAGCTTCTAAATAACCGTCTTGGATGGCGATTGCAATGTTAATTTCAATAATTTGAAGGAAGTTCGCGTAATTAACTTATGTGATCCTTTCAAACTTTAAGGGGTACTAACTGTCTTGATAATATTTTTGTCAATTTTAATATTAAGTTAAGATGAGGGAATATCCTATCATGTTGGTATAGCAATAGCTATCGATTGCCTTCTTATAACATGTATATCCCTCAGTAGAGTGTATCGTCCTATTACCCTTAGTGAAAAATTTGAGTTTTACAAAATGTTATCGAATCTTAATTGGAATTTTATTCATCTAACATCTGATACAAATATAATAGTAATATTAGTATGTTAATTTTAAAGCAATGTACATCAGAAGCTTTACCACAAAAAACTAGCAAACCTTCCAAAAAATATTACGTTAAATGGTTTAACCTACACTTGTCACATATGCGAGAACATATGAAATTATTGAATGACATATATTAACTTCTTTAGACTGTTTTATAGAATTGAAATTAAACGCTCGAAAATATCTACAAACGATGCTTACATTAACTCATTCTGTAATTTCCAAAAATGGGTATGGGATTTAATAAACGCTATCAGATCCCAAAATTTGAAATTAGAAAACTGTACCATTCCATGCAATCAATTAATTAATTTTTTTGTTAGTATTGTTGATCATCAATTACCATCTCTACCTGTCTCAAATAGAGATCCCACTTCAACTCACATTAATTGTCAAAAGATATTTGCTTTTAAAACAGTTTCCATGGTGATGGTAAGAGATATAATAAATAAGTTAAAAAAGTAGTAAATGTGTCGACGTTGATGGTTTAACAACTGAATTAATTAAATATACTAAAAGTAATCCCAGTTTACAAAAAAGGCGATCCAGAGTCGGAGAATAATTACCGACCTATATCATCAACCCTTCCAGTTGTGTCAAAAATAATTGAGATCATAATGAAAGGCCAGATAATAGATTTTTTATAACAAAATAATTTATTGTCGTCTTGCCAATTTGAGTTCCGGATAAACTCGTTAACAACTGTTCAAACCCTTGCAGAAAAAACGATTGAGTGCTTTGAAAATGGTCACCATGAAATGGTGACGTTTCTTGATCAAAGCAAAGCATTTGATTGTGTGTCGCATAAAATTTTATAAAAAAAGTGAGTCTTATAAATTTAACAGTCAAAGTTGTAATATATTACAGTCATACCTAAGCAATCATCTTCGAAAGGTTTTAATCGGAGATCAAGATTCAAAGGACCTTTAAAATAAATATGAAGAGAATCAACAAATTAGAAATGAAAGCTGAAAACGAACAAAAAACTAAGAGGAAAAATAACATTATAATAAAAGGGCTAGCAAAATCACAGAAGCCAGAGGAAGACGTTAAAAGCTTTTTTAATGAAAAACTACAAATAGAAGTAAATAATATGAAAGTAAATACGATAAACAAGGAGAAAATAAATGAACTTACAATAGAAAAACTAGCAAATTGGGAAACAAAAATAAAAATCATGGAAGCAAGGAACAGATTAAAGGGTACAAAAATCTACATCGATAATGATCTAAAATGGGAGGAAAGACAAATCCAGAGAGAAATTAGAAATATTGCAAGAGAGGAAAGAGCAAAAGGAAAATGGGCAAAAGTGGGATATTGTAAATTAACTACAGATAAGGAGATATATGTATGGGATAAAAATGAAAATGGAGTTGTCCTAAAAGGAGGTCCAAAAAACGATTAACCTCGATAAATACAAACAATGTTCAAGATGAGACGAATAGACACAATAATAGTAGTATTGAAAAGGCACATGATTTAAGCAATGAATACAACAATAAAAAAGGAAGCAAAAAACTAGTTAAAAAGAAAATACAAACTAAACTTAACAAAATAAATGAAAAGAACACTGACATAAACATGCATAACGCAAAAAGAGAAAATATATCACTAGGAATATGGAACGTAAAGGGAATAAAGGGAAAAGAAGAAGAACTAAGACAGGAGATGAAAAAAAAAATACAAATAATGGGGATTACAAAAGCAAAGAAAAAAGAAACAGGCATAAAAACCATTGAAGAAGGATATAAAATGATATGGGCAGGAGTAGGGAAATCCACCTTCTCACAATCTCGAGTGGGGATGATGGTAAACAAGGAACAAGCAAACAACATAGTGGATATAAAATATGTAAACGATAGAATACTAGTAACTAAAATAAAAATAAACGAAGAAGAATATGCAATCATAACAATATACGCCCCATGTGATAATGCAAGAGCAGAAGAGAAAGATGATTTTTTAAACATATTAAAAAATGAAATTGATGAAATAAGACACAATAATATAATAATAATGGGTGACTTTAACGGAAGAGTAGGAGACCAAAATGAAGGAATGCAACTATGCCTAGGGACATAAGGGGAAAATACAAGGAATCACAACGGAAAAAGAATAATAGAACTATGTATAGAAAACGAAATGATAATTACAAATTCAAACAAAGTTCAGGAAAAAAGACAATCACAAATATACCAGGAAAATACACAGCAGAAGAGAAAAATCGATTATCGACTACTTCTTAGTAAGTAAAAATATATGGAAGGAAGTAAAAGATGTATCAGTAAAACGAGGAGCAGAACTGGGCAGCGACCACTACCTAGTAAGAATGACTTTAACTGCAAGAAAGAAACTGATAATAAACTTAAAAAGAAAGATAGTTAAAGAAAAAATAAAAGAAGAAAACATAAGAACAATATACCACGAAAAACTAGACGAAAACCGTAAAACAAGAGACAATAAGGAGATCATAGAAACAAGATGGGAAAGTTTCAAAAACAGGGTAAAGCAAGCAGCACGAGTAGCCTACGGAATAACCAAAATTGGGAACTATGAAAGAAAAATGACAGCATGGTGGAGCAAGGAAATATAAATAGCAATCAATAATAATAAAAACAAATGGACGAAATATTTAAATAAGAGAGACACAAAATCCTATGAGGAATACAAGGAAGAAAGACAAAAAGTAAAACGACTGGTAAAAGAAAGAAAAACCGGAAATGGGAAGAATTAGGGCACAATCTAGCAAAGGCACACAAAGATAACCAAAAACTATTCTATGGAGCAATAAAACAAATGAGAAATCCTAAAGCCAAAACATTGAAGAATATAAAAGATAAAAAAGGAAACACACATCCAGATGGAGAGAACATTTTGAGGATATGTTACAAGAAGACAAGAGAGAGGAAGAGAAAGGAAAGGAACAGAAGGCAATGATAAGAGAAACGAACGTAAAAGATATAACAATGGATGAACTTAAGGAAGCTAAAATACCTAGACGAAAAAGGAAGACAGGAACTACTAGAGCTCATGAACTACATAATGAGAAAAAATAAGACACCTAGAGATTGGAGAATAGGGGTTATTATACCGATACATAAAGCGGGGGACAGCAAAGATTACAAAAACTATAGGGGCATAACAATTACAAGCACAGTTGGGAAAATATATGCATACATAATATTAATGAGACTCATAGCACAAAAAGATGGAAGGACACGCAAAGTGGTTTTAGAAAAAATAGAGGTACACAAGACCACATATTTACCATAAGACAAATATGCGAAAAAGCATTAAGAACTAGGATAAACATCCACTTATGTTTCATAGACATGGAAAAAGCTTTCGTTGGGATAAAATGGAAAGACTTATGGGACATGCTAGAAAAAAAGGGGTAGAGACAGAAATAATAGAAAGCATAAAAAGCCTATATGACGACACGGAGTGCTACATATGTACAAACAACGAAAAGTGAGAAAAATTCAAATATAATGCAGGACTGAAACAAGGATGCATACTATGTGTTACACTATTTAATGGTGTACTAGATGAGGCAGTTAAGCGATGCAAGAAATTGAAGTACTATAAAGTAGGGATGTGGAACATGGAGGAAATTCAACTTACAGAGCTGAGCTATGCAGACGATATGATATTACTCGCGGAAACCGAAGAGGATTTACAACACAACGTAGCAACAATAAACGAACAGTTAGAAAAAGCAAACATGAACATAAACACACAGAAAACAAAAACAATGATAATAGGAGGAGTAAACGGAGAAAAACACGACATCAAAATAAATGGGATACAATTAGAATAAGTGAAGAAATACAAATACCTAGGAACCATAATAAACAACGAGGGAAGCCTGGAAGATGAAATAAATGAATGAATTAAAAAAAAACAGGTAGGCTATTTAATACAATAAAGCATGATATACTAGGAAAAAAAGAAATAACGGAGAGGACTGAAGTACAAGTAATTAAGAGGATTATGAAACCCATATTGACGTATGGAAGCGAATCATGGACAACAACGAAGGCTCAAATGAGCAGAATAACAGCCATGGAAATGAGATTCCTGAGAAAAATAAAAAATAAAACAAAGCTGAATAGGATAAGAAATGACACATATAGAGAAGAACTTAACATAGAACCAGTAGAGTCAACTATACAGCAGAGCCAGTTAAGATGGCTAGGACATGTAACAAGGATGGGACAACAAAGAATAGTAAAGAAATTATATGAAGCGAGGGAACGATGAAAGAGAAAAAGAGGGAGACCCAGAAAATCTTGGAAGGAAGAAGTGAGAAAAGCAGCCGAAATACGACGGATTCGATGGGACGAGATAAAAACACTAACCAGAAACAAATAATAAATAAAATATAAAAGTAATAGTCAACATGGCCGGTCCTAAATGTGTGTCTGATGTTATTGCTTGTAAAGTGTGTAATAAATAGTACGATTGATAATTACGAAAATCAACATCAAACATCGTATGCTGCAGAAAAATTCACGTGGACCTAACCTGTGAGGTGGAAAGCCAAACAAAACAAAACACGGAAATATCCAGAATGTGGAAAGAAATTAATAATATTAAACAAATAATTTCTAAATCTAACAATATAAAACAACCCCGGCGGGGACCAAATGATTTATTAAGTTCCGCAGTAAACAATCCTAAAGTTGTTCCTGCAAATTCAAGTGGCAACACCGCAGTGGAACCGATGACAACTCGGCAACGTACACGTGATAAGAAGAAAAATACTGACAGCACCAAACTGACAGCAGTAAATAAACAAAACACTGCGAAAACCGATTTAGTACAAGCCAGTATCCCTGTTGAAGGAAACTAGGGATAAGGATGTTTTCACCGAAGTGACTGATAAACGTGGCGGAAAACAAAAAAAATAAATACATAGTTGGCACTGGAAGCTGTGTAAAATCTGCCATCAGAGCCCAACCGAAAAAGACGTGGCTACTCATCAAACGCATCGAAAGTTGCTTTACTGAAGAGGATAAGAAGCTACACATTAAAACGGTAATAAGTGATAGCGAGTTTACATGCGAAAAAATCCAACTGAACGAACATAATTCAGCGTTTAAAGTGGGCGCCAACTTCAAGGAGCATGAGAAACTCACGGACCCCAACAACTGGCCCAACGGAGCTCTCGTAGGCAGATATATTTTTCGACGAGCCAATCGGGTCTCAACAGCAACATAGAGCGCAGGAAACACCTACAAAGCCCCTTTTCATGAATCTCTACTTTACCAATATCCAGAGTATAAGAAACAAAGTGAATGATTTTGATTTTTTTAAATTTCGAATAATAATAAATTTGATATAATTGGCCTATGTGAACATTGGTTGAAAGTTTCAGAAGTACCGTGTTTTTGCATTGATAATTATGTTCTAGCTTCACAATTTTCACGCACTGTTTATCAACACGGAGGAGTGATGCAGCTGATAAAGCATCACATCCCATTTGAAAACATTGAGAATACAAATTGTCTATCACAGGAAAAACACTGTGAAATAGCTGCATCCCTCCTTCCAATGCAAAATATTGTAGTTGTCACTACTTACCGCTCCCCGGTGGGAGATTTTAATACGTTTCTGTGTATTTTAGGTAATCTATTGGATAATCTGCGTATTAATAGAAACATCATAATTGGAGGTGACTTGAACGTCAAATTCAATAGTGATGACCCACGGGCAGCCCAACTTCGCTATTTCTTTGCGTATTATGGATTAGTTAGTATGGTCACTTTTAATACTAGAAACGCTAACTGCCTGGATAATGTTTTTTTTTTCTACTCCTATAATGAAATAACATAATTGTAGGTCACTTTTTGATTATGAAATGTAGTACATTGTATGTTATGTATATATTATATATTCATTGTCATAGCATACCATTCATATGTATGGTCGTAGAAAAAGTATAGTGTACAATTCGCATACAATGACCATTACCCACTCGTATGAATTTCATACTCGTGGGCAATGGGTATCATTGTATGCTTATTATACAATATACTATTCTAACATTGATAATGCTATATTGTCGGTTCTCCCAATCGACACAGGCCTGTCCGATCATGTAGGAATTCATATTCGGTTAAAACTACATCCACATGTAAGAGATAAATATCGTATTGTAAGACCGATTACAGTGCTTGGTAAGTTTTATCTGTATAAAATATTGGAAGGTACCGATTTCAGTTTTGTTCATAATCATAACATGCACATAGAGACAAAATTTTCAGTATTCCTCCAAATAATATCGAATTATATAATCGACTGCTTCCCAGAGATTTCTATACGTGTGTATAACAAACATAGTAATAGGGTTAAATGGTTCAACGCTCACCTAAAACATATGCGTGAAACAGTTCTATTAATGAAGGAAGGGGCAGAAAGACGTCATGAACTAAAAGTTGCTTATATAAATTATAAAAAGAAATATCAATTAGCATTGAAAAAAGCCAGAGTATCTGCTAATGAAACATTTATAAAGCAATCAAATAAAATTCAAATGGTTATGTGGTCACTTCTGAAAAATAAGAATCAAGCAAAGGAAAATGTAAATGACATCCATCCCGATACATTTAATAATTTTTTTAGCACAGTTGGAGCTGAACTTTCTAATAGTCTACCACCCGCCAATATAGACCCAATAGAATTTTTATGCAGGTCTAACCGAACTCACAACACGTATTTCGAATTTAAGGAAGTGAGTATTAATGAGGTAAGGAATGTAGTCAGATGTCTTAAAAATTCTCATGCACGAGACATATACGGAATCTCTACAAATTTATTTAAAAGTGTGATTGATTTAATTATTTCACCACTAACAAAATTAATCAACTGTTGTATTAACGAGTCCATCTTCCCAAGTACACTCAAAGGGGGTTATATCATTCCAGTCTTTAAAAATGTAAGGAGTAAGTCAGATATTAATAACTATAGACCAGTATCCTTGCTATCTATCATCTCAAAAATACTAGAAAGAGTTTTGCTTAATCAACTAACTCTATTCCTTGATTCACAGGATATTCTCAACGACTGTCAGTACGGTTTCCGAAGGGGTATGTCAACTGAGGACGCAGTTCTTGCACTTATGGAAGAGGTGGCCCGAGGTTTCAACTCAGGGATGTCTACAGTGGCATCATTCCTGGATCTGAGTAAAGCTTTTGACTGCGTTTCTCATGAGATTCTCCTTCGGAAGCTTTATTTTTACAATTTCCATCCACATAGCTGTAGTTTCTTACTTGAGTGATAGGCGACAGAGGGTACTGATCAATGACACATTATCGGCTGAAACCAGTATTAACTTAGGTGTACCACATGGGTCAATCCTTGGACCGTTGCTGTTTATACTTTATACAAACGACTTGCCGTTGCAAGTAAATACATCCGAAATCATTCTGTATGCGGATGATACCACTTTGATTAATCAATCTAGAGATGTATCTTCTGTTCTACAAAATAGTATGATCACAGCATCGAATGTTTTGGAATGGTTTTCATCAAATAAGTTAGTCCTTAATGCAAATAAAACTGAAACAAAACGTTTTCACTCCAAAATGGATACGAGCTCAATCAGTTTGTTAAATTTCTGGGTTTGAATGTTGACAACAAACAAACTAAATTGGCGTGCACATGGAGACGTTGTTTCTGGCAAATTGTGTAAAATTATATTTTTGTTAAGACATCTGACCCATTCCTTGCCCCAATCTGCGCTAAAAACTGCTTATTTCGGGTATTTTCACTCAAACCTTACATATGGAAATCATGGGGCTATTCACCAATACTTGGTAGACTGTTTGGCATTCAGCGTCGGGCCGTGAGACTAATCTCCTCCCTCCCCTACAGGGCTGATTGCCGACCAGCCCTCTCTGAAATGAATGTCCTTACACTACCATGCGTGTACATGCTAAAATGCATTGCATAAATTAGGAAAAACATCTTTAACGGACTTCTTTAATTCCTGTAAGGTGGTATAGACTTTTTACTAATTACTTATTTGTTCCTGCTTTTTATTAAGGCTAATTTATTTTGGATTTTTTTGGTGATTTAGACTAAATTTTGTTTGGGCATTTGTGAAATTGGATTTGAAAAAATATATTTTGTTATAAATAAATTATAAATATGTAGTTTATATTTGTTTCATTTTTGAAAAATAATAATAATAATAATTTAAAAAAGGACTCCAAAGGGTTAATATTATTTCAAATTATTAAAATCGCATTTCCAATTACATTTTTCGATTTTGCTAAGCAATTTCAAAATATTTTATGCAAGTGATGACATAAATGTGTTGCTACATATTTTTCTGAAGTTTATAGAGTAAGAAATTAAATTTATAGTATAGACTAAAACGTAAGATCTGTATACAACTCATGATGTAACCAACCATCTAACTAGACATAGGCATCTGATATACCCTGCTCAACTGCGGTTAACTAAAACCAAAAATGGCATTAACTTTTATAGCCCTAAACTATACAACGCCATACCACAAGGCATACAAGACATAGGAAATGCCAAATTTAATAATTGCCTCAAAAACTATTTTATATCTAAAGCAATTTATGCTATTGAAGAATGTTTATCCAATAGATTCACTTATGTAAACTCATGTATTAACACCAAATAAATGATTTGATTTGACAAAAAAGAATGGAAAGAAAAATGGAAAAACTAACAAAATAATTAAAAGTAACAATTATGACCTTATAAATATACATGTAATGTAATTTAAATTTAAAAGCCGACACCGAAAGGTAAAAGGTATTTAGAATTAAAAAAATGAAGTTCCGCGGGGCTCAATTTTAGGACCCATATTATTTCTATTATATATATATTTTACAAAATATAAGTTTATCTCTCATTAGGTTAACCAAATCACAATCAGGGGAAAATTATTATGGTCCATTTTTTTTAACCAATATAAAAACATTACTACCACTATTTAAATCTAACATTAAAGAACTGCTCTTAACAATGGCACCATATAACTTTGAGGATTTTTTAAATTGTGATTTTAATTAGTAAATCATATTTCCCCATTTATTGAAATCGCCATTCCTTTTCTATCTAGGCGTTAATTTTATATAGACGTATGTTAGACTTAATGTCAAGACATGAAATAAATACATACATATATATTTTCATTTGTTACAGTAATTTCTTAAGCACGTGTGTAATTTATATCACAATTTGAATCTTCCAATAAGCATAATATCAGAATTAAAAATATCGATTCCAAACAATAAATTATGTAATATTATTTATTTAGTCCTATATTCTAAATTGGTTATTACTTGATCTACTTACCCCTGTGGTGATACTTAGGAGTAGTTAAATGGATCAGAAGACCTTTAAGTTGAAATTATTAAACTCCGTAAGGAGTGAGAAGCAATATTATGCTATTATAAATTACTATTTATAAATATGTAAGGTATTAGTTAATTAATCTTGAATTTGTTACTATATAATAGTATATATGGGGCAAATCATCTTAAAATTATGTATGAAATTAATGTCAATTATTATTTTTTCGTTTTTGTTTGAATTCCAATTGCCTTCTCTTACAATTAAAGTATTGTTGTAAATTTCGGCTTTACCAAACACCATTTAAGCAATTTGTCACGTCGCATTCTAATTCCATATTCTGTCACATCCTACTTACGTACGACGCTAAACTGTTGACAAACGCAGTGCGCAACATCCTAATTGCATTTTAGCAATTGTCACCACCGGCCGAAGGTAAACGCATAAAGAAACGAAATTATTTCAGTGTTGGTTTTCTCGCGTTGCTCTTCTCTTGTTATCCTTCCACCTTTGTTGATGGCGCCGTAGAAAACGCGCGAATTTGACCTCAATCCGTCACTTGGTGGTCGGCGAGCGCGCAAGAGTGTTGTTTCGGTCTCGAGTCGCGCATTCGCGGTCCTCCAAATGGGCCCAAACACCAGTGCACAGTGCCTTTTAATTTTGGGGAACTTGGAAAAATTCTAAACAGTGATCCGCCGGATTAATTTGTGTATTTGTTGTTAGTGTGCCGCCCGGTGCGTAGGATTATTTTTTCGCAGAGGAACGGTAGTTGCAACCTACATAACGAGTAAGTGTGATTTGTTTATCTTCGACGGTACAACTGCCATCCAGGAGGTAGTGAATACATTTGCATGAATTCAGATTATTACAATATACTATATTTTTCGTTATTTTAATATTAGAATATAACTATAATAAAAGAAAATAAAAATAGTTTCTAATAAAAACCTAAATTAATTTCTTGTTCCAAATTTATCATAATATAGTCGTTCACAAATTATTTAACGTACATTCAATCATTTTTAGTTCATTTTACAGAAAGAAATACGTTCAAACTAGTGTTGCTTTGATAGCCTTGCTATTTTGTAACACGCAAATTACTTTTGTATTATTCAATGTCTGTCGAAGTATTAGCTAGAGAAGTAGTTGTTTCAAAAGTGGTTTGTTCTTGTAGTCTTAATAAGACTCATTTGTTGTAGATTTTACGAAATATTTTCGTGTTATTGATAACTATTAAGAAAAATTGTAAAAAGAGGAAATATATAACTTTGATTTATTCATCTATTAAGTTTATTACTCGTATCGATTTCCTTTCTTTAATTGTTTCCGGAAAGGATTAAAATTTACATACATATAAAAGTTAGTTTTTTACAATAAGTAGTTTTCATTTTCGATTTATATCGATCTTATAATAGCATAGTTATTATCTATCAAGATAATATTTACCTGTATATGTGTGCATATTGTTATTGTAATAAATACATAAATATACGTTTCAATGATGTTTTATTTACTTATGAAATATATTTCTATACAAATTAAATTAAATTAATTATCAAATATATTTCTGTCTAGTGATTATTTAATATATATTGGATTTATTTTACATATAAGTGGGTTAGTATGTCTGAGAGCAATCAACTCGATGAATAAAAATACGATTTCAAAAGGTCGAGAATATTTTACACACACTTATTGTTTTGTAGATTTTTGCAATATATTTATAGTTTAAACATACGCAGCACCTTTCAACAATTGGATACATTATACATTAACAACCTTCTAACAATTACGAATGTACATACACAGAAAGTGAATCTATTGTCAGAATTTTACTAAATTATATACTTATAGTAATGCACCATAAACTTTATGTTATTATTATTTTAATCCACTATAGTTTTAAAACCTTATCCTCATTATGATAATAAACTATCTAATAGATAATTTTGAAAAAATCATCTGCTTCATTGATGCCCAGAAATTTTACATATTATTATCTAGAGTATATAATTTCCTCTTGGATTTTTTTATGAGGCTATCATGTTTCAATGTCAAATTGATCGTTAAAAAGAGTCGTTTACTCGTGATTGCGAATATATTTCTTTAGCGAGCACATTGTGCCGAGTTTTATAGGTTAATCTTTCGAACTTTTGCATGCATTATGTCCTGTGAATTGTATGAAATTGCACGCTTCAAAGTTCTCAATGGAATGCTAATATTTTAGGGACATGGGATACTCAAAATTTGCATTTTTATCACCGTAGTATGTAAATTATTTTCTATTGAATGCACAAGGAAAGTAATGATATAATATAATATAATAAATTTTAATACTTTAAAGTTAGTATAAAATGTTTCAATAGGTAATAGGAGGATTATTAGTCAATAAAGTATCTCTCATAATGGCATAATTATATAAAAATTTTGATATATTGATATAAAGTTCTTAATAACTCATTGACGATGAATTGAACACAATAATCACTTTGTTTTGTATATAATACAAAACAAAGTGATTATTGTTTAATTGATCTTATCTGTTTGAATTTTCTTCAGTAAATATGAAATAAAGAATCAAAAATAATGTATGTATTAAAAGCCAATATGATACCAGTTTGACATAATATAGAGAACGTTTTTTTCTAAAAATAAACTTTTTGTGTAATAATAAAATGTACTATTTAATCTTTGACATTTCTATTAGACATAAATAACATGCATTAAAACATTTTTTTTTATTCGTTCCAATACCTACAACGTGCCAATACCTACAAAGGTTTACACTTGTCCATTATACAGATAAAATATAATAATTAAGACAATGTTTTAATAATGTTACATTATATAAAATTATTCTAAAATTAAACACTAAGTAATAAATTAATTAAAATTGTTACGATAATAAAATTGAATAACACAAATAAATTAGGTTCAAACATAATTAAAATATTCACATTAAAATTAGAAAAACATTAAAACAAAAACTCTTCAATACTGTAAAATGCTTTAGAAAGTAAATATTGTTTAATTCATGATTTGAACATTTTGTTGTTAAGATTTTTTACCTCTTGTGGGAGTTTATTGAACAATTGCGGTGCATAATAACGTGTTCCATTTCTAGATAATGATAATCTGCAATATATTGGTCTAATATCTTCGCTGTTACGTGTAGGGTAGTCATGATAAACGTTATTAAGTGAGTATTTTTCATGATGTTCTTTTGCCCACAATAAACACTGCAAAATATATTGACATAATGTTAATATTCTTAATTCAATAAATTTATTTTTACAATCCTCCCTATATCCAATGGCTGCTAATATTCTAACAGCTCTACGTTGCAAGCTGAAAATTCGTTTTGCCGCGCTCGAGTGTCTCCAAGCCAGTAATCCGTAAGATAACAACGAATGGCATAGTGCAAAATATGAGGTTTAAACAATATCTTGAGAAAGACATTGAGCTAGTACCAAATTCTTCCTCATGCTCTCTCAGAGTAAATAACATATTTATAGTTTTGCTCTCATTCATACATAATTTATTCAACGCAAACCAGGTCTTACATTTATTCCGAACATCAATTTCACTGATAAGTAAATGTTCCTTATTGCAACTTGATATGGAGACTGTTGTATCGTCTGCAAATTGGGTGACTTCAATTTCACTATTTAAAAATATTTGTGGAAAGTCATTGGCGTATATCAAGAACAATAGTGGCCCTAAGTGAGACCCTTGTGGAACACCCTGAGTGACAAGTACCTCCTGCGATGTAGTATTGCCATATGATACTAGTTGTTTTTTATTGCTTAGAAAAGACATAATAATCCTGCAACTAGATGGCAAAAAGTAACTATATAACTTACTAATCAATGTTTGATGTGAGACGCAATCAAAGGCTTTTGATAAGTCCATAAAATTTAATAACACGTAAGATTTTGTCTCCAAACCACTCAAAATGTGTTCAATAAGTTCGACAATTGCATGAATTGTCGACTTTCCCTTGCAGACTTTTCTTAAAAATTGTCTTTATGTAAAAGATTTCCATATTTTGAATTATTATTATTATTTGTATTTTTAATAATGGAGCTAGTAGTAGCAGATACATGTACAATAATTAAAAAGGTTCCTTATACAATCTAAAAAAACTTATCATATAGTTCTTATTAAGCAATTTCAAAGAAAAAAATTGCATATGATTGAAAGTAAGATAACTTCACTTCAAAAACTAGTACCAATAGATTTTGTAAAAAATTAAGTAGTGAAGAAGGAGACACGATGACTTTGTTTTACAATTTTATTTAAAATTACACTCACTATAGTTTCGACTTATAGCTAGTCATCATCAAATATAAAATGTGATAATGACTAGCTATTAGTCGGAACTATAGCCGCGTAATTTTAAATAAAGTGATAAAACAAAGTCATCGTGTCTCCTTCTTCATTATATTCGAGATGCACCACAAAATAAACGCCTCCACAAGCAAACATTAAAATTAAGTTGTGTCAATGGCTTCTTAACTGATTTCTTTCTCAAATAAAGCATATCAGGCATTTTATGATATTTTTATAAACAAAATAGTTGATTATATTATATTCCGCAAGCTGAAAATAGAAGAAATCTTTTTCCTTCGTCAGATATCTTAAAAACTTTTGGAGGTAGTTACTAACACTTGCAATTGCAAAAAACATTTAATAATACCAAACATTCCAGTCTTCACGCAGCACACATTTTCCATCAATTGCTTCCTCCCTCTCTTCTCCATCATGCCCTTGCCAAGGTCACACTCTCCTCTCTTCTGAAACGGTTATCCTCCAGGTACTTTGGCCTTCTCACATGTATCTGGCACTGTGAAGGATACATAGAGTCATCTGACAGAATACAAGGTGAGAAAAAGAAGATTGGGTGGATGGATGTAGAAGAGGGTGGAGAAGTGTTGAAGAAGACAAAAGTAGCAGAGTATAGTTTTTAAGTCATTGATTATATAATTAATGCAGGAAAATGTCAAATAAAGGTTTTGTATATATAAAACGAAAAGATGTTATATTGAAGTTAAATAATGATATTTTGAGCACCTAATTTGACATATATTCAATAAACAATATATTCTGTTTTATTTTACGGTTTTTGCTTTTAATGAATTAGATAAATTCATTTTTAGAATTTGCTAATAAATCATTTTTTCTTATCTTATAGATAAATCAATTATAATTTATTAATTATTTTGAGTATAGTAAAACTGATTAAGCATGTTTAAGAAAAAATTGTTGTTCAAACAAATTACATCGATAAAAGTTGTATAAAATGTAAGGGGCTTAAATATTAAACTTTTATATTTTCTAATAGTATCCTTGTATGTGCTGACTTAAATCAGCATTTCAAAATCAATTGCAAAATATAAAATGTCATACTATAAAACAACAAAATTCTTAATACAGATAAGGAAACAGTCATGAGATTTAAAAAATAAAAGCAAGAATAATAATCGAATCCTATATAAAACTCTTAAAGGTAACATTACACCATAACCATAATGAATAAAACAAAATACATTAAAAGACAATGGAGTTATTAAACACAGATATTTTAATGAATTCAAAATTTCATCTAACCATAGAAATAAAAAAAAAATATTAAAACAAAGCATTAATTTAATTTTTGATTGATTAAAATTTCAGAGACACAAAAATACCAGAAATAAAATTATTAAAATTTACAAAATTACTTTTATAGTGTGATAAATTAACAAGAAAACTATTTGGAAAAGATTAGTACGTAAACAAAGTCATGCAAAAAAATGAAAACACATTAAAGCGAAAAGACGTTATTTAACTTCATTTTGTTTCTTAAGGGTTTGATGTTATATAGGACGGTCTTGAAATATAACTAAAATAACATCGCAATAATTATTAAATGTTATTATATTTAATATTAAACAAATGTCTGGTTTTGTTAAACATTATATTAAATCCAATCAAACATTTAACGCTTTAGGTAGTAAAGTATCTCGACAGATATTGAATATTCACTGTTTACCGTATATTTAATTTTTTAAATGTACTTGAATAGTAAATAAGTATATTTAAACTATTGTTGCTTTGATAGCTTTAATAAAAATATGAATATTTTGTAACACGCAAATTACTGTTGTATAATTCAATATCTGCCAAGGTCAGTGAAATATTCTTCTTCTTCTTCTTCTTCGATGACATTATAGCCTAACCTTCACGGTGATTAGATGATGTTCCTTATGTTTAGCAATTCTTGGACGTCTTTGGATATATTATCCGTCCATATTTCTCTTGGTCTACCAGCTGATCATTTTCCTTAGGAGTACCTTTTTTTTACAGAGGTGTAACTCGTACTCCATAGTATTCCAATTTATATAGAAGCTGGGACAAGCATACTGTATCAAATGCCTTGCTTTGGTTCAGAAAGGCTGTTGAGATTGTTTCGCCACCTTCATATGCGTGGTATATGTTTTCTATTAAATTCATCACTGCGTTAATAGTTGACTTACCAGATACATATCCATTTTGAGTATTGTTTAAACCAGTCTTTAGTTTCGATATTTACGTGGTCTTCAATTTCAGGATAACATTTTAAAATATATTTTGTTGTATTATATAGAAACATCTAATTTATTTATTAGATTATTTTTCAAAACAATTTGAAATTGTATAAATAAGGTCTAACTGTGTGAAGATCAGTAAAAGCCATATTTTACAGTCAACGATTAATCTGTGAATTATCAGTAGAACGTAAAATTGACATAAATAAATCTATTAGAGCATTAAAAGAACATTTATTGTAAATCTTATGAACCTTGGTTCTTCAATAGAAGGCCGTACATTTAAAACCTAATGAAAATTTTCTTTGGGTAATGAACAGAGTGTAACCATTTTTTTAAATAAAAGTGTTTGTATATATTTATTGCACTCCAATAAGCTTACAGTCTGCCAGTCTATATTTTAAGTATTTATTTCTATTAAGGTAACACATTTATTATCCAAACAGTAAACCACACGAATAAGATATAAACATATAAACATGAAATTGGTAACTAGTAACGTCTAGCCGAATTTTTTTAGGTAATAGATTTCAACTTTGACGTTAATATTATTATATTCAGATTGCAACTATTAGAAACTTTGTATCTTCCTGGTAAAGATTTGCATCGTTTATTTATAATTAACATAACAATTTAATAAAATTATGTATTCAGCATATTACAATCAGATAAAAGAAATGTCTACTTAACATATTAACAATATTTATGCAGAAAAGAAACTGTGTTGGCATTCAACAAATCAGAGAGTCGCAAATTTTAGGTAATATTACCCAAAGTAGAACCCAATAAAAATGACATTCTTAAATTTCAATCCAATATTTATATGGTGACAATAGAGAAAATTTTCATGTACTTTTAGTAATTTTCTCTTTCGATCATCAAAACATTGATGACTTTATGAGGTATTATTATATCCAGATTGCAGGAATTATAAACTATAAATCTTTTTGACAAAGAAATCAATATAAAAGGAACAAATCAGATGAAAGAAATATATCTATTTCAATTTGAAAAATTTTATTGCGGAAAAAAAGGTGTTAACAACGAACTAATTAAGTTAGTTCGTAGTAGAGAGTTATACTTTTTCGGCATATCACCCAACGAAACATTATTCATAAGTTTTAAAACCATTATAGTGTGGTAGCAACTGAAAAGTAATATATAAATAGTAATAATAATAAACAAAAGTAAATAAATAATATTATTTTATACATAGGCGCAGAAGAATCGACTTGAAATCAAAAAGGCTCCCAGAAAATAAATTAAAATTTTTATCAGATGAGAAGTAATTTGCCGTTCTTAATATACGTGAAATCGGTGTAGTATACCTATATTCGGTCCTATGAAATCTAATTTTAAAAATATTAATGCTACGTGTTTCTGCCCCACTTTGTTGAAAAAAACGAAATGTAATTAACTGTAAGAAATTGGAGCAATCTATGAAATTGTTAATTATTTTAAATAAAAATATCATGTCTGAAATTATAAGCCGATGTTCCAATGACATTAAATTTAGAGAAATTCATAGAGCAGTATAGTCCAAACTTGACACGTGAAAATATAACTTATAAGCTGATATCCGTAAACATTTGTTTTGCACCCTATTAATAATCGTAATTAAGTACTTCTGGCGAGGGCTCCATACCACAGAAGCGTATTCGCACCAACGAACAGTATACATGTTTTATTCCATCCACTGAGAAATCCTTCCCTATTCGTGAAAAAAATCCTAAAAGTTTTAGAGCTTGATTTGTTATCATTTTAATGTGAGCCACGAACGATACTTTATAATCAAACATTACTCCAAGATCTTTTATTTCGGGAACTACTTCTAATACCATCATTAATAGAATACATTATATTGGGTGTAATATTGCTTCTGCGGAAAGATATAACTTTACATTTATTAATATTTAAATGCAAATCATTTTGGACACACCATCTGGAAAGGTTATCTTAATCATTTTGCAGCTCCTTACAATCATTCAAAGAATAAATAATTTTGAAGACCTTCAAATTGTTTAATTATAAGTTGAATATCATTTATATAAATATTAAAGAGTATGGGGCCAATATGCGAGCCTTGGGGGACTACCGAAGTTACTAAAATTTCTTTGGATACACAATTGCCGATTTTTAAATATTGCCTACGATTTGTAAGATAACTGCTAATCCAATGAATTACAGTATTGTTACAACCCAGTATGTCTAATAATGTGATGAGGTACTCAAATGCCTTGGAGAAATCGGTATAAACGATTCTCCAAAGCTTCAAGCAAATACTGCTCAAACAAAATTAGGTTGGTAGTTGTAGAGTGGCCCCTGTGAAAACCATGCTGTTCAACTACAATGACTGATTTAAACAATCATACCAGCTGATCGGCCAGGATACAGTCCTGTAATTTTGGAATTACAGATTGCAGGCACACCCCACGATAATTGGTAATATCACTTCTATTTTCAGACTTGAAAATAGGTGAAATATAAGATTCTTTCCAAACATCTGGAACAGTTTTTTAAACAAGTGATCTTTGAAATAATAAGGTTAAGGGTTGTGTTATGGTAAATATACAGTTAATTAAAAAGTAATTGGGAATCATATGAGATCCACAGGTTGTAGAAGGTTTTAAATCAGATATGGCATTGAATACTTGAGTAACATCGACGTTAAATTTAAAACACGACTCTACAGTTTTATGCGGTATAAAATTGTAATTAGGAACTATATTATAAGCATAAACAGTTGAAAAATGAAATAAATAAAATTGTTATTTCATTAGGATTAGAGCTGTTCTCATGTAACAAAAACATATTAACGGGAAACTCTTTTGTTTTTCTAGACTCATTGACAAAGTTCCAAAAAGAAGCACTGTTGTTTCACGAACGATCCTCAACATATTTAATATAATCCCTATATAATAATTCATTAAGTATTTTACATTTTGAACCAAGGTCACTAAACTCAATATAATGTACATAATTATTAGTGCTTTTGTATTTCTTATGTGCAATTTTCTTTAGTTTTAACAAATTGATAAGCTCTGTATTAAACCATTTAGGGTATTTTAGATTATAAATTAATTTCATTGGGACATGCAAGTTAATAATATAATATAGAATATCATAAAAATACCTAATAGCCTCATTAATATTACAGCAATTATTAAAAATAACTTGCCAATTAACACCAGCCAGATATAAATTTATTTCTGGATAATGCGCCTTACTAAGACACAGACGTAGTTATCACAATTAAAATCACATTTTAGAAATTACATAAGAAAAGTGATGCCTAGATATATCATGTAACAGATAAGTAGCAATCTCAACCTTTGCCATTTCATTACTCTGAAAGACAAGATCGAGGAAAACTCCGTTTTGATTTGGATAATGATTAATTTAAGAAAGATCAGAAAGATAAGAAACCTTGACTGATTTTGTACCGGTATTCATTTGCTAGTTTTCCAAAAATAGATATGAAGATGATTCTTGTCTTTATATAAATTTAGTTGCAGATGGAGTAACAGATTTTCTTCTGGATTGTAAAGACTAAGCTATGGTTAAGTAAGGTTCGTTCAAGTTTTCTGTGTTTCCTCTGAAGTTACATCCATGTTGTATCTATATTTTATATAGATTTCGCGGTATTTTTATTAGTATTTAATGTAATAAAAATATTACAAATAAAAATTAAAACTTGTACAACTTGTACTTCTCAACCTACACTCTTGATGAAACTGGTATTGAATAGGTTTCTTTATTTTAATACATTTGTATTATTTATTTTAATTATCAGTTGCCTGGCATATTTATATTCTTTTAATTCATTCGTAAAGGAATATAAGTTTGAAATAACTAAGGTGCAGGTTTACAGGAATATATGACAAAATAAAATTTTACTTTATAAGCTAATTCCTCGTTAACATTGCTTGATAGCTGTGAATTTGCCGTCCTTAGTAATCAGCAATTTCGATGTAAATTATTGTCCTATAAATATATGGAATCGCAGTTTTACAAGTTCGTATAGTCCACGTTTAGACATGGGGTCTTGATTTATAAATGTATTTACACTGAATTGAAAAATTCACTATGTTCATTCTCTTTATAAATGTATTGAAAACTAATAGCCGTTATAGATTAGTTCTGTTGATTTGAGTAGCCGAAACTTGATATTTTGTGAGTTCTTTTGCAAATTTTGTTGCTTGTTCGTCCTGTGGAATTGTTGGCAAAGTGACGTATCTGTTCTGGAGCTTCTTTTCCTTTCTTTAGAATTTTATTAGCGAGATTCTCAGTATGTCCGTTATTTATAGCTAATGTTTTGTTTGCTTTTAGTTTCTCTTTATAATAATCTCTATTTAGTAGAATGATTAGATGGTTTATATATGAATTCAAGACTGGATGTTTAATACATGTACTTCTTCTACTTCAATGTGAAGTATTTAAAATACGTCATCAACACACCTGAACCAAAAGATTAATGTTGGATAAAAGACGTTTTTAGTGATTTTCGTTAATATGTGAAGCAGGTATATAACTTTTCTTGTGATTTTGTATGTAGGATTCTATTAAGTTTTTTTGTATGATTATTTCTAGTTCTTCCGCTTTTTCAAATGATACTAATATGTAACACCACGTTTTGTGTTTTTGTTACAAAGTCTATTAAGTTTATTTACTCAAAATTTAGATTTATTAGAATAGAGTCGGTAAGATATTATTTTTAGAAGCACACAATTTTATTGTGGATGCATTATTATAAGTAGAGAGCGAATAAATAAGCTTAAAAAATTTGAAAAAAAGCACTTAAAAAGGCACAAAATTTAGAGAAAAAAAGCATTAAAAAAGCATAAAAACAGGAAAAAAGCATAAAAAACACGAAAAAAGCACTAAAGAAAACTATATTTTCTTAATATGTTACACGTTTATCAACATATTTTACATAGAAATTCTGCTTAAAAATAAAATAAACATACTTTCTTTACGCAATATATAATATTATGTAAATATTTAAAAATTAAATTGTAATTTTATATACATTTCAAAATAACTAAAATTTATTCATGAAAACAGTAGATCACTAAATGTTGTTCTAGGGGTTTAATTGTAAAAATTATTACTTCTGACGCTCAATAAATTTTTGGAAGTGGAAAAGCTTCTCTTTATTTTAAATTATAGCTGAATCCATTTGAAAATTGTCATTCAAAATCAAGTTTAATTTATTTAATATTAAAAATCCTTCATTTTCACCGAATACTTCTTTCGATATTATTTTGATTTCTTGGCCAATGCGTACAGGTATTTTCTAAAATGAATATTCTTTTATAAAGATTTGATTGTGTTGCTCACAAAATTTAAAAGCGATTTTATGTAGCTAAATTGTTTTGAAGGAAGCTCTTGTTTCTTAAGAACTGTTTGACAGTCATTAACTGATTTGCTTGTTGTTTCGGGAAAGTTGTATATAACCTTATTAAATTCTTCAAAATTGTTCGCATAGTACATCGTGCCATATCCCCATTTTGTTAGCACTGGTTTATGGGGCAGTAAGATATCAGGTAATGACTTCTTGAATAATTGCACTCACAGAAGAATATAAGAACTATTTTTCCATATTTAATTAAATCTACAAATGGAAATTTCATTCTTATAGTTTGAGGAATTCGTTTCTATCCATGTGCTAAACTTGTACAATGCAAAAAATGCATTATTAGTAAAATTTTGTAACTTGGTATTGTCTACGGCAAAAATAAGCTTGTCAGTCCATCATTTATGAATTTTGCTATAATGTTATTATCAGTTTTCTTCAATTCTGTTGTATATATTAAAATACTATTGGTCGGATGTCTTCATGTTAAACTCCTATTATTAAATTAAACAAGCGTCTGTGGTTTCATCATCACATATAGTTATTGATATTATTAACATTAACCTTTAATATTTTGTATGGTTTCATAGTACGCAAGAGCTAAATAATTTTTTTCTCAGGAATGCGCATTTTACAATATTTTCCCAAGAAAGATTTAAATGCGTTATTTTGTAATTTTCTTAGTATTTTGCACAAATATGAATTTAATTTAAATTGTTCATCGTTTGTTGAAGATGATGCTAAAGATTGTGAAATTGTCTGCTGTTTTTTTTTAGTTCAGCTTTGAACTTTTTCTGTTGTTATAACATGTTTTACATACAAGTCTTGACTAGTTAAGATGCAGTTGGGAACTAAAATAAAACTTATTATTTTTAAACATGCCTTACAAAATAATGTATTATTTTCACTTGTTAATTCTGGATAGTCTCTAATTAATTCTTGTATTGTGGTTTTCACCTTTTGCATTATGTGTTAAATATACATGTGAATTATATAATATAATTTATCTGTGATTCCCCACGTTAATACGATTGACGCATATAATAATTTTTGATAAATAAGGAAAGTTTTGGGAATATCAATTCAATAGTACGGTTTATGAATGCGAGTTTGAATATGAAAATTAACGAAAACAATAAATATGCGCCAGTCGTCCCATCCGTATTTTTGCCGAGAGTAGAAAATTGATACGTTTGTAGAACAACTGATTATTAGCTATCACTTAAATTTGTTACATTTAATACTGTGTGGGCCTAGTTTAACTACGTTTACATCCGGAATATCATAGGTGTGATTCCTATGAAGCGTTCGTCTGTATTATCTGAATAATGAGACGGTCTATTATATCTACTTATTTATAAACGAATCCATTGTAAATTGGTAATTTGTACTAATATTTATAAATAATAAAATTCATTATAATTATTGTATCATATTATGAAGATTTTAAACAATAATGTTGTCAAAATACACGAAGAAAATATGTAATACAAATATAATCTATAAATGATGGGATACAGATATTTACGAAAAATCTCTATATTAGCACATTAATTTAATATCAGCGTGAAATTTTTATTAAATGTTTTTTAAATGTTTAAGAAAATGCTCCAAATAAGCATCAAAATCTAAAAAAAGCATGAAAATAAGCATAAAAAGTCAAAATAAGCACAAAAAGTCAAAATAAGCAAAAAAGCAAAAAAAAAAACTTAGCGCTAAGTAATCACATTCTTCAAGATTCGTATAGATATTAAGAAATTTTTTCGATGCTATTAATATTATGGATAAGCATAATGCTAGAAATCCGCTCTCTAATTATAAGCATGTAATTTTGGTAAATAATACAAGAAGGGAGCTGCCGGAATATTTGTTGCGGATGTTACTTTCATTCGATATTTATTGGTCGGGTCATTAGTCAATTTGGTGAGGGTATTATTGTCTATGAATTAATGCACTTTGGAGATGAATGCATCTTTTTTTCAGGATTGGGATTATTTCTTTTGTCTAATGAAATAATTAATTGATGGTCTTTCAGTTTTTCGATTTTGATTTGATATAGTGAAAAGAAGGAAATATTCTTCTTTGATGAGGTTAGCGAAATTATTTCTTTCTTCAGCTCGGTGGAATTTCAGAGTCGGAAGAAGTTTCGTCTATACTATTTTCCAGTTCTATACTATTTCCACTTGATTATAGTGTTGCCCCAAGATTGACTTGATTGGTACTAATGATTGATTTTTACTTATAAACTTCATATATTTTGAATTAATTCAGTTTTTATACACTATATGTTGAATTGTATATGGTGGTTTCAACTTCTGTCCACAGTTAATGCCTTTTTATACATTGTAGCTAACTTTGAGTCATTAGAGTTCACTATAAAATAATTCTTCACAAACTACACTCTTAAAGGAACATATATCGAATATGGTTGTTGAGACTAATTTACTTCTTTTCTTCAATATTTTTATTTGTAGTTTTCTAACACATCCTTCGTATCTTTCGATTCCTTATCAAAAGAATATAAATTTGAACTATTTTTTTTGATGAAAATTAATATTTGTCTATTTATTAATTTTCATCATTATTAACTGCACTACAAATTTTAATATTGAATTTGCATATTTTTTTTGACCTCGGAAGCAAATCCATATGGCCAGCTCAGGGTAATTAGAAGTGGATTATTTATTTGGCTTGACTTGTATACCAATTTGCCTATCCAACTTGTTTTTTGCAAATATTAAGTAATATTCCGCATGTTAAAATTAATAGAACATGCATGCGTTTAATTATTTATATAAATTAGATATACCTCTGGAAGGTCATTACCATTGAAATGGACGTATTGCGTGACGATATTTCAATCTTGAGAATAATCACGTAAGGAGTTTGATAATAAATTTCCCAGAATTAAGTCAGCGCTTGCCGCTGCAGTGTTATCGATTACAATGTAAAGTTATCTGAATCTGTAAGTGGCTGTTTTGCAGCCAATAGCTATTTGTCCTATAAATAATGCATTCAACATACAAACAATCGTGTCTCGAAATTTATGTTCGACTTATCGTCTAATGGCCGTACAAAACTGCCGCGATAAAATACCTGCGTGAGCGGTTAAGCTGACAATCCTCAAATTAGAGTTCCGCCTCTGACACGGTGACAGGATAATATGTCAAATTACCTTTATATTAATATATTAATAAATTAATCCAATAACAATAATAACAGAAAAAGTGTGCAAAAATAGTAAAATATGTTTGACCTTATAAAATAATTTTATGATTATTTTATTTGTAAATCAAATGGTTGACGATATTACTTTTTAACAGTTTCAATTTATGTTTGTTAAAGTGTTAAAGTTAAACTAGAGAAAACTAGAATATTTTTTAAAACTAATAATGAAACTCTGCCGAGGATTCTTATTACCTGAATTATTTGTACGTTCTTCCTTTTCTAATTATTTTTTCGGAATGTAATGTATATTTGTTTTATACATATATTTCATGAAGACGATTTATTATTATTATTATTATTATTATTATAAGAATACTAAAGTATTAATAAATAAATAAAAAACAACCATTGTTGTATATGTATTACAATTTGCATTCTAAATTATATCTTAAACTTATACTCCTATTATATAATTATATCATACTAATCTTTTTATTATATTAATGTTTTTATATTATGCAATTAATTCAATATATATAAATAAGAAACAAACAGCCGGTGAAATAGAATTTATGTTAATGCTAAAACAAAACATCTGTTTGACGTACCGTAGGCAGATGCATGATGTTATGAACTTTGGAAATTAGAGAAAGTTAATGGACTAAACTGCATATCTCACATAATTTATAACAAATGTAGTTAGCTGGTTTTCACTTTACACCATTAATACTGGAATATTTCATGAGGAATGAAATGAAATCTGACGAATACATTTTAAAAGGTAAATAAAATATGAAATTTAAAATTAAACTTTCAATTTTTTTAATGTGTCGAAAATATTATTAGATTTTTAATTATCAACAATAATTTTTAATTAGTTTCTCATATAATTCTAATATATGGAAATTATTGAATTGACACATTATTTCCACATATATAAATAATAAATTGCATGTTACAAGGGTAGATTTGTAACTTATGCACTGATTTGGTGATAAATATGTTTTATCAAGAATGTAACAGCATAATTATTAATTTTATTTTTAAATTGTATGTTATTTAAACTATTATTTTTATTTTAAAATTGTTAGTAATATATATATTTTTTTAAATTATGACAGTAGTGGATTTATAAAACTTGTTTGGTTTCAAAATTAATTTATCAATTTCCGGACATATGTTTTGACAATTGCCTATAATTTTCAAAGAGGTCATATGATTTCTGAAGGGGTGGCTTTTAATCTATAAGTATATATTATTATTATTATAATTTGTATTAAATAGATGCTTGTTATATGACAGAATTATTGTTTCTTTTAAATATTTTTAGCCACTACTAATAAATTCCGCTTAGTTCGTTTCGAACTGTTACATAAAAGTTTCAGTATATAATTTCAGGAAAGGCAAGTGTACAATCCAAAATATGTTTGGAGTTGTGGGTCTGTTGCAATCTAAATGCAGACGATTCGTCGAGTTTGCCCTAGATACGATGCTGCATTCGGAATATTGTACTCGTATTCGGTGCAAAATGAAGTTTTGTCTTTCCAATTATAAATTAGATAATTTAATCCCCAGTATATTCCATGTATTATACTATTTTCTTTAACATACTTTACCTTAATTAAAATATACATCACATGCTATGTCTCGGCTATTTTTTCTTTTTAGTTTATGAATGTAATTTAATTGATTTAGCAACATGATTTTGTTAGATAAATACATAAGTACGAGTATTAATAATGAAATAAATACTAGATTATTCATCAAAATTAATTATTTTAATTATTGTTACCTGTCAATAACAGCCACGCACCGCTTTCTATATATTTTATTTATTTATTTATTTACATATATTGAGGTCATACAAACATTTTACAAGTAAATAATACAATAAAACATTAATACTAAAATTAAAACTAAATTATAGCATATAACTAGAAACCAAGTAATATTTCGTGAAAAATTCCAGGAGCAATTATGGACGGAATAATCCACTAGATCGCATGATGAGAATGTGTAATATTGTGTGTTCCTCGCCAAATTTAATTATTTTCGGTACACCTTTTTTAGTTTTTAAGCGTAATTTAAAATTGATTAACCTATCAATTTTAGATTATCACTGAAATATTAGCTTTGGGTTTTGTAATTTTATGATTATGATTTTATTGTTTTAAATGTTCAATTAATATAATTGTTACATGTTCACGCACTTCTTCTTTTGTATAAGTATTTTAATTTTAACTTAATTTTATGTAATTTATTTTGTAAAATGGTTAAACCGTCCAATAAATATATTAAATATATTATATAGCACAACGCGCGTTTTGATTGAACTGTGCTAAAGACGGACGATTAAAATCGAGAATATCACAGTATTTATTGTCTGTATTCAACATTCTCACAAGTGGACTAAATAATATACAGGGTGTCCCACCGAAACCGCACATCAAAAGTTTATAGACTACTAGTGGATCAAGTGTGCACAATTTTTTTTAAATATCAATTATCTCGAAAACGCTTAAATTTGGTCGTTATATTACTTAATAATTTTTTTCACAGAATTTTATGTAGAATCTAAATACTTGTTAAAACATATAGTATTCCGTTTGAAATAAGGAAGTTGGTGTTGATTTCCGGTACAGCCGGAAGTCGTATAATCTTGAAAATATTATTATTAATTAAATAGAGCACAATTTATTACATAGGCCATGAAAATTTCATAAAAATACATTCACTAGAAGTCCATAAACTTTTGATATGTGGTTTCGGTGGAACACCCTGTATATGATGTACGACTATATGGAATATATAATAGTGGACAAAATCTGGTGTTATTACAACTAGGCACATTAAAAGAAAATCATTCCAGGAAATCTCCAGAAATAATTATATTGTTAATAATCTTAAAAGTAAAACATAGGTAATAAAATTGTCGTCGTTTTGCAATTCTAGCCAAGTTGACAAACCCCCCTATATGATCTAAATTTAAAATTATACTTTGAGTATACAATTTATGTCTTAGATATGTAAAAAAATTAATTTGTACCACTTCCAGCCTGCCGACGAAACGTCTAAAATGTGGTGACCAAATAATACTGCAATATTCTAAAACTGAGTGCACTAATGTGAGAAATAAAATAGTTAAGCTATGTACATTTGTAAAATCCTTCGTTATGCGTTTAAGAAAGCCAAGCATTTTATTGGCTTTAGCTATTACTGTTTCTATATGATAAGAGAACGAAAGGTTTTTATCTAAATACACATCTAGAACTTTAATCGTGTCTGTATGATCTAGGTTATTGCTATCTAAATTGTAAATGATAAGGGAACTATTTACTTTCCAAGAGAACAACATTACGTGGCATTTAATGTCATATCATTAATGACACACCATGTGTTTATAGCAACTAAATCTCTTTGAAGTGTTACAGAGTCAATATTCGAGGAAATTTTCTTGATTATTTTAACGTCATTTGCAAATAGTAATAGATAATAATAATAAATAAATAAAATATTAAATAAAACGGGACCTGAGTGAGACCCTTGAGGGATACCAGATGTTGCTTAAAATGGATCTGATAAAAACCCATTCATGCAAACTTCCTGAGTGCGATCCTTTAAATAGGATCCAAGCCATTTAAAGATGGAACCACAAATACCATACTTTTCAAGTTTAACTAACAAACATTCAATGTTTACATTATCAAATGCCTTACTAAAGCCCATATATACTGAACGAACTTCTGCCCCCTCTTCAAAAGATTGCAATATAAAGTTAGTATACAAAAAAAGATTCCTGTCATCTGATAAATCCATGCTGTTGAGGGATAATGATGTTTTTTCAAGAACTAGATATGTCTTTAACTATTAGTGATTCAATTTGGTATCACTGAAATAATGCAGACCGCCCTGTAATTTTTAATGTTTAATTTCACACTCTTTTCATCGTGAAACATAGCCAAAGGTAGTTTACCAGCTGCAGATTTCGACTTGACAAATTTCCAGAAATAACTTGGATTTCCAAGTATAGATTCCTCTGCTTCTGTAATATAGTTATGATAACAGGGTTTAGTAAGAGCTCGACATGCTTTCCTAAAATCCGAAAATTCTTTATAATCAGTTTGTAGATTTATATCTTTTATGAGCTTCACGTTTCAGAACTAAACCAATGGGGAAATTTAGGTTCATATATTACTTTTGATGGAACAAATTGTTCAAAACAATCTAACAGAATATTGTAAAATAAAATAAATGTGTAGCAATATCAACATCCGTAATAATTAAAAATACATGATTCTAATTGATAGATAAAAAAGTAGTTATTAATAAGAGAATAAGGAGCACGTTTAAAATTATATAAAAAAGTAAAATCTGATGTTACATAGTCGGGGGTTATAGTTGAACAAACAATTTTAAGAGAAGGATGATATGTATCGCAAGTAATTAAGAGATAACATTTTGAAACGGTTTGAACCGAGTTCGCCGAGAAACACAAAACTAATATACCGCCTTTATCGTTTATAATATTGTTATATCGATAAAGACAATAATGCGCATAACCATCACATACAACACTTTCACTTGCACTTTTAGCATTCGAGCTACTTCTAACGTTAACTGGAAACAATCCTTTGAAGTCATCATCTTCCTTCCATTGAAGATCAGGCATATCACTATGATATTTGATTCACCATTGCCATCACAGATTTTTGATAGAGAATGCAAATGTGATTGATAAACCTCAACCTCTGAGCTTGGTGGTATGTATACACTTTCCAGAACATATTGGTCATTATTGATAAATACCTTGAAACAAATATCCTCCGCGCTGGAATTTGTAATAACGGGAAATAATTTAAATGTGTTTATTACGCGATGAGAACACCACCGCTAAGAAGTTTAGAACTATTTATCGAAGAAAGATCTGTACCATATACAACATATCTACTATCGAAAATCTCAGAGTTAGAACTCCCCGGCTCCAACCAAGTATCTGTAAGTAGTATAATAGGATAATCTTCAGAGGCCACCGAACAATAAAAGTCAATTAATTTAGTTTTAAGCTCTCTCACTTTTTGATAGTATATAGTAAGTAGATCATATTAGAGTAGCGCAGTTGGAGACAGGGAAACGAAAGTAAAAACTTTGGAGTATTTAATTCTCCGGGTAAATTTGCAAACAAGATATTAAACAAAGGTGCCAGCTGGTAATTTTATGGTGATATCTTAATTTATTATATATTTTAACTTATTAAGGTGTATCATTATATAGTGAAATGGAATAAAAAAGTTAATAAAACAAACTCATAAAATTATAGACTCAGGTATAAATAAAGAATTGTATAAAATAACTGTATACAATAAATAGAAAAGGAACTAGAAACATTGAATGTAATAGAAGTTAGAGATATAGAAATAAACTTAATAAAAACATACCTAAGAAATAATACATAAACAAT
This sequence comes from Ontholestes murinus, assembly GCA_963969525.1. Taxonomy (NCBI): domain Eukaryota; kingdom Metazoa; phylum Arthropoda; class Insecta; order Coleoptera; family Staphylinidae; genus Ontholestes; species Ontholestes murinus. The sequence continues at coordinate 26,846,427 of OZ018390.1, read as the reverse complement.
GAAAATAAATAGTATAAGATGTTGATCAATAGGAGCAGAAATTAAATCCTTATATATTTCCCGTTAATGTGGGGAAATGGCTGAACCACAGATTACTGGGGCCATAATATGTTTATTTAAGCCAATATATCTTTATCCAAAAGTTTACGGTTAAGCCTAGATTTGTCTTCAAAGTTCCAAAAAATATTGTTTCTTTTGTTAATAACAATTGAATACTTTGTTCGATTTAAATCAACTAGAGCAGTTTTAGGAGCATTATTAAGCTTTTAGAATTCTTTCTGATATTTTTAGTGCTATTGAAACCTTTTTACTTTCACTGTATAGAAACAAAAGTTAAAGTAAATGAGAAACTCAACAAGTTTTATTAAAACATGTTTTTCGGAAAGTTCTTAATTTGCGAGAAAAAAGTTAAACATTTTGACATCTTTGCCTTTTGCTAATAAACTATAGGAGTTACATGAAATTTTTATAACAATTAATTGTAAAGCATCTAAAATTGAGCAAATAATTACAAAAAGGTAAGGAACATACTATGACGGCCACATCACCATTTTTCTATGTTTCTTTACATTTTACATTTAATTAAAACTCTCGCTTATGACTTACCCACCCTACATATACATGATAATTTTAAATACTAATCGTTGATGATTATGCTGCTTAGAAAACAGTAAAACCTTGTATGTAATAAAAAATAAATCATAATCTAAATTTAAGTTTAGATATAAATAACCTTCTGTAGCTAATCTTATGTAAGCTTGATTTAAAGCCTTTCCACGTATCAGTTATATAATTCTGATAAATTCACCCACTCAAAAATTTTACTTTGACACTTTTCTTTTATTCAAATTTTGTAATTAAACCGCGAGGCGATCAGTAATTAAAGTTGATATGTATATGTGGGGTAAAACATCGTCAAAAATTATTTGAAATATTTGTAAGAATACATCAATTAAAAATGCAATTATTTTATTTTTGTTTACATTTTGAAGCTTCTAACTAAAACCCTCGATTATGTTTTACTGATTGGAGTATGGGATAGAGGCCACCCACCCTACATATACATGACGACTTTATTTGCTAATCGTTTAGGATTTTGCTGCTAAAACAATAAAACCCTTTATGTAATAAAAAATAAAACAAAATCAAAATTTAAATTTAAATATAAATGACTTTCTATAGCTAATCTTATCTAATTTAGATTTAGATCAAAAATTGTACCTTTTTAATTTCTTTTTTATAATGAACTAGTTTTTGATGTGTTAACTGTTAGGTTGTTCATGTTCAATTCATTCAGATATTGATTGGCTGCTCTGTTAAAAGTGTTTAAGCAGTGTCCCTCCATACTGGTCGTTGAGTCATTTGCGAACATAGTTAAATGAGCATTTATAGCTAGTGGCATATCATTAATAAATAATAAAAACAGCAATGGCCCCAGTATGCTTCCCTACAGAACACCAACTTTGGATAAGCAAGATTTGAAGTATATAACTTGTTTTTATTATAAGAACTTGTTATCTGTTTCCGATATGAAAGGTATGATGCTAAGAGGCGATAACAATTTCTCCTTATGCCATAACTTCTTAACTTATTCAGTTCATGAAGAACACAATCTAATGCTTAGATCAATGAATATTGATATAACATTGCTGCTCTTGTCAGTATTATTTAAGAGAAATATCAAAAAATTGTATATGGCATGTGTTGTTGTGAGACCTTTCCTGAAGCCAAATTGCTCATCGCATAAGATTTTTTGGACTTAATATAGTTTATTATTCTGTTGTATATTACTCTTATGAATACCTTGGAGAATACAAACAAGATGAAGATTGGCCTTTAATTACCAATTACATAAGGATTTCCCTTTTTGTATATACGAATTATTTTAGCTAGTTTTAAAGCTGGCCCTCGGTTAAAGCGCTATTTATTGCACAAGTTAACGGTTTTAATATGTTTTCCAATGTACGTCTAGTTACTTCCAACGACACATCACCAATGTCTTTACTACGTGTTGATTTCATTGACTGTACAATTGCCTGAATTTCGTACTCAGATGCAGCATATAAAAAAAAATGTCCCACGATGTTAGATTTAAAGATATTAGATTATGTATGTATTGATTCAGACGCGTTGCCGATTTTACTAAAATATTCATTAATTGAATCAATTACTTACTGAGGTCCATCTATTTTCTCTTCATTTAGATCATATATATGATCTATTGACTTTTGAATACTTTTGTGTCCCTTTTTGGATTTTAAAATGTTCCATAATTCTTTAACTTTAAAATTAGAATTACTTATACGACTTGAGTTATAGCCACTTATTTCATTTTGTAGGGATGATGCGTACAGTTTCTTTGCTGACTTGTATGCGGAATAGGTTTTTTCGCACTTATTATTCTGGTAAATTTGATAATATAATTCTACTTGATTGCGTACTTTTTTAGGTTTTCTGTAAACCAAGGCTGTTTCTTTTTAAAATTATTTAGAATTTTATGCCTAACTGGACAACAGCTGTTAAAGGCTGAAATAAATATACTGTATAATCCGTTAAAATACACTGCAGAGTCTTTGCAATAGGATTTCAGTTCATTCCAGTTTACTACTCCAAGTTCACTGTTCAGTGCCTGTAAAGTTGTTGGATTTATGATTCTGGTTCTAATTGATTGGGTGTTGTTTGCTGAACCGCTTCTGAGTTTTAATAATTGACCCATATGGTCGGATACATGAGTCTCAATTAAATCAGCACTTGCATAATTGACGTTTTTAATGATATTATCTATGCATGAGCGGCTTATATTTGAAATCCGAGTATCCGATTTTATAGTTACCTGCAGATTGTAACTTTCAAGTAGATTGTGTTTTGTTGATTTGTTTTGCAAAAATTTATATTCCCCACCCATGATAATGTCGATTAAGACTTTATGAAGGACATTCTCCAAGTTAATCAGGAATTTAGAAATAACGCCTCCAGGGGAACGATAGATACTTATTATTATTGTTTTGTTGTCTTTAGATAACCATTCAGCGCCTGCTATTTCGACAGTCATTTCTCGTGACATGATGTTAATTTCAGGTCTCCAATTTACGTTAATATTACCTGGTACAAGTATTGCGCGCCTCTATGGTTCTTGCGTTTAAAAATTGAAACTTGGTGGTAATTATTTATTTCAAGAAAGTCTTCAGAATCACTCACTCAGTGTTCGGTGGCTAAGAAGAAGCTAACGTTTAGTTCGCTTAGTATTATAAGTAATTCATTGCTTTCTTATTTGACTGCAAGTTTTGGTAGAAAACTGTTGTTGGCTCTAATGAGTGTACATTATTATTTGTGGTTACTATTTGTCGTTTAATTTGTTGCCCCTGTGGAAAAAAACGCAAAATATAGGCTCCAAAAGACTATAAAACTGGGTCCATTGTTTTATCATAATTATGCCTATCTAACGTAATTTTAAAAGAAGAGTAGTATTAAGAATTTTTGCTGTTGCGGAAAATGTTTCTTCGCCAAGTTATGGACGTCTTCTAATTTAGTTGTGGGATGCAGGCGTGATACGTATAAGAATGCTTTACGAGCCACCATTTTAAGGTTGTGATCACTGGTGGATAATCCCACTATTCCATGCGTCTTTCTTCTTATCTTCTTTTTCGCGACTTTTCATCATTTCGATTGATAGGTTTTTCTGGTATTATATCCTCCGTACCCGTACTCGGTTTTTATATTTTATTGGAGAATGTTATGTTCTGCGTTGTTTTAGTGATTGAATTATCACTCAAACATTAAAACGTTGAGTTAGCTTAAAAAAGCGATTATTATAACAAAATCTGTGAAAATTTTATCAGGTAATTACAGATTCTTTGTTAAATATTTTTTTAATAAATCCTCCAATAAGTTGTATTGTTATAGTGGACACCCACCCACCCTACATATATTCGAACATTTTAAGCTACAATACTGTTTCAAGATATTTGGATTAAAACATAAACACTGCTGTCGTTTTTAAGGAACAAAAATCAACTTTTGCTAATCATTTACTAAACAATAATCACAATTTTGATGACACAGATGTACTTGAGATAATTCATTTCGCTGAAAAGGGCTTTAAAATGGATTTACTCGAGTCTCTTGAAATTTATAAAATTAAACGTAACACTGAAATTCTACTAATAAATGATCAAACTAACTTAATATATACCCCCCTGTTCAACGCCATCTAAATTGTTTGTAAAATTGTTTTATAAATTTGTTTGTAAAACATAAATTTTTTGAAGTATAGTTTGAAAATGACAGAAAACCTGTCGAAACTATAGACACGAATAAAGATAAAAAGTGTGTGATATATAAAAAAAGTATTTACAATCACATTTGAGAAACATTTGAGAAAGATTCATTATTATTCCATGATAATATATGGCACTTTTATAATAATATATTGCATGATTCAAAGTTAGGTTATAATTGAATCATAAAAACGTTAAGTAAGCTAAAAATAAATAAATGGTGTAACCAATTTTATCAGGTGAATTGCATTTTCGATATAAAATATATTTCTATAAATCCTCGATTAAGTTGTTTTGGTTGGAGAGTGGGTTTTAGGTCACCTACTCACCCTAAATATGAATTTTCATTCACCTATAAGTTTAGTTTTTGGCAAAATACACGTTAAAAGTGTTGATGCAATTTCCAAAAATCATGACCAGTGTTATATCTAAAATTTAAAGAAATAGTAGGGTTGGTGGTATCTTTAAGTTTTTGGCGAAATAAACATTCAATTCCTTTTCCTGTATAGCGTATTGGAAATGTATTGTTTTCGTGAGTTTTTTTAACAAATATATTTGTTTTGAGGTCTCATGAGACCATTCCACTAATTTCTAGACAATTTTTTGTCTGCTTGTGCATCTGTCTGTCTGGCGGCACTGTATTAAAAAAAACGAATAATCTGTTTGAGATAAAACTTTAAACTTAAGCTTTGATTGGTAAAAATTGGATACTTCTCCAAATATACAAAATATTACATAACTTTTTAAACAAAAGATAAAGGGAGTGAGAAAGTGAACAAGTTTTAATTATATAACGAGTAATTGTAAAGAATTTAAAATTGAGCACATTATTGAGAAAAGACTTTTTGCAAAAACCTCATGATTTTCGAGAAAACTATAGGGAAAGTACTATGATGGCCACATCGCCATTTTTTGTTCTAAGATTTAAAAGAAAGATACGATACGAATTACTGTTGCTATAAGTATAACAAGAAGCAAATAGGTTATAAGTACTTTAATTGAACAAACGATTAGTTTAAAAAAAAAATTATTACAAAAAATACATTCAATTGCAAAAATTAAAACAATTGTTTGGTGAGTGTTGAAAAGTTAATATTATAAACTAGTGTATACCTTTTTGGTTTGAACCAGGAATACATTCTCTGGATACATGACAAAACGTGGTTAAGTCATTACACTTTGCAACGATTATTTACGTTTTTACACTCCCAAAAAAACATTTAAGCACAGGAAAACACTTATTTCACACTTAGCGTCGCATTTACCGGCCTTATCCAATTATTCTTTCCTTGCATCTGGAATGGCATCCAATTAATCTTAACGGTTTTGTGGTCTACTTATTGCTTTTTAATTGTAACAAACGTATCATTCATTCACTCTGCAAATTTATATCGCTTTTTAACGCCACCATTCTACTGAAACCGCGCAATTATATCAATTTAAAGTTTTAGCTTAAGTAATAGCACCCGTTTTATCCGAATGGAATGTGGCAATTGTTGCAATTACGAATGATAAGGTCGTTACTTGCTAAAATATAAAGTATTTACAACAGTAGTGTTCATACATATTACAATTTTAAACAATTAATTTTATTTTTATTTACACTATTTGTTATGAATTTTATATAATTACCATATTATAACCTGTTATTTAATTTATGTAAAAATGTCGATAGCCATTTGACGAATTAACTCACTAAAACATCATTCATTATTTATAATTTAAATGTAAATATGTATAATGTTTGTCAATAAAAATGTGTATTATCATTATTATTATAATTCATATAGTTGTAATTTATTATTGAATGACAGTTCACTTGCAAAATGTCATCGTGCATATTCAAAACAGTAAGATAAGATTTAAATTAAAATAAATGTATAATCTACACAAATGAGATATTAATTGATATACGCATTAATATTTATTTACGCATTTAAAAACTAATTATTCTTGCTATATTAAAATACTAGAAGTAACTTCAACAAGGTCAATATTAATATCTTATGTACTAATTTAAATTAAAGATTTATTTAATTAATTAAAAAGCACTAAAAAACCTTTCTTCACAATTTTATTTAAATTCACAGATATATATTTCGGACACAAAGTGACCATTATCAATGTTTTAATACTAAAAGTATTTTAGTATTAAAACAAAAGTTATTAGTGCTTTTTAATTAAACAAGTTTATCTTCACGTAACTCACACAAATAAAAAAAAAAGATTTATTTATTTAAAAGCGTTAACAGTAAAATAAATATGTATATTAACAAGTACTTTAATACATTTTATTATTAAACAAATATCTTATATAAAGACAAATTGCGTTTAAAAAGCAGTTTTAAATTATTTATATTAGAATCTTTTCTTTGTTGAAATGTTGTATTTCATAAAAATTACTTATTACCTCCTTTTATGCACATAGCTAATGTTCATAGGTTTATTAAATGCATTTATAAAACGTATTGCAAAACGAGCACACATATTATAGTGTTTCATCCTTTCGTAATTCAAATAATTTAAAAACGATTATACTAAAATAATGCTTGCATAACGCCATTGTTAAATCGTTTATTGCCACACTTACCACTTGTTAGCTTCCATTTCAATTTTTCGAGTAAATTATTAAATAAATAGTTATAACGTCGTGTGCAATGTCTCAAAAGGAAGCAATTTATATATCGCGCAATTAATGAACTTTCTTGTGCGTCGCATTATCTAGGGTAATGACTGATAATGTAATCAACGTTCATTACTAATTCACAGGAAATTGGTGCTTTGACTTCCTCGAAATTCTTTCCACATTCGGTAATTTATTCGTTACATGAAATTAGATTATGTACGTATTTTATAATACGCGTTTACTAACAATACAGTCAAATAACTGTATTTTATATCAACATTAACTCGTAAAATTTTATTGAAAATATTTTACAGTTGTTTATATTATGGTTGTTAGTTTTGAGTAATTAAGTAATTAATAACATTAATAAAATATAATTTCTAATTAGGTTTTGTTTGTTTTAAATCCTATTTATGATCTATCACCATGATCTACCGGAGGTGCACTATTTGCTATACATTCGAGATTTTCCTCAGAGCTGATTAATCTTAACTTTCCTCACTGAGACTATGTGCAACTGTTAAAAAATCTGCAACATAAACATTTCGTATTTATATGTGTTAAATTTAATACTCGAGTTATTGAATATAGTAGTGTGTTGGAGTTGATTAAAAATGTGTTTCGTGGTTTCGAGTATTACAATGGTAACATCACAACTTCCTTTGACACTTCACATGCTTTACTGGATTGTAATGATCTGACGCAGCGCAATAATATCTTGAATGGCAACGGAAGAATTCTGGATCTGGAAATTTCTTCATCTAATATAATAGAGCATGTAGAACGTTGTGCATTTTTATTACTTAAATAAGATTCTAATCATCCAATGCCCAGCATCACCATTGATACTACTTGTATGGATAACCACATTAATTTTAAACTATAAATACAATTTTACAATATCTAATTTTATAGGCCTTTACGACGATCTCTCTATAAGTTGTTGGGAAGATCTATACAGGTGTTGGGCAGTAATTGTCGCCTATGATATATTATACAAAAAGCTATACCACATGTTTAATAAGCATGTATCTTGGTGCCACGTAAGGCCTAAAGCAAACAATAAGCCTCCTTGGTTCCTTTCTGAAATCAAACTTGCAAGGAACAATTGTGATGTATGTCAGTACTTACGTAGATCTTGCAAAAATGATATAGTTTCCGCTCATTCAAATTATGTTTGTCAAATAGTGGATAATCTTCGTACCTCCTCACAACTTCTCTGGAAATTTGTCATCTGAAAAAAGGTCTCATCTCGTATTCCTGGAGTAATGACACTAGGTGATACTGAATTATCTCATTACAACGAAGTAATTAATGGAATTGTGAATTACTTCAGTGAGTCAATTGCTACAAGCTCTATGTCTGTCTGTGTAAATAAAACTGTTTTTAATCATCTTGTCGATTTTAAATTCTAAGTATCTGATACGATGTATTAAATTCTCACTTAACACGTGGCGAACAGTTTTTTGTTAATTAAAAAGTTAATTAAACACTTGCATTTGTTTCATAAAAAATTGAAATTACAATATTGCTGTCTTCGGTGTTTCTGGATGATCTTGTATCTTTTTGTGTGCTTAGTTTTTTCAGTTTTCATTTTTGTTTGATATAATGTTGATGTGCGATGAAGTGGGCATTGAAACAAACCAAGTGTTTAATTAACCTTCTAGTTAATATCTGATATTAAAAAACAGCTTTGTGGTCTGAAACCTAATTTAATTATGGGTATTGATTTAGTTCCCAGCTTAATCTTAAAAGATGCGGCGGATGTTCTGAGCGAACCATCGTGTTATATATTTAACCTCATATTAAATAGCGGAATATTTCCTGATATTTAAAAGCCGTCCCGTATTTGTCCGCTATTATTCAAAAAGGGTTTGAATACAGCAATTGAAAATAATCGACCTATTTCCATATTTAGTAATATGTCCAAGGTATTCGAAACTCTCCTTAGTAGCTTAGTTATTCGCTGCTATTTGCATAACTAATCTAACACGTATGTAGCTTATAGTGGTTCTAACTTGGGACCTCTTCTATTTTTATTATTTTTTAATAGTGTCCAAATTTAAATGGACAATTTTATTATATGCAGATGATTTGAAAATTCTAAATATTATTTTCACAGATGTTACATGAACAAATTGGAGATAAGTATTGGTAAATATTCAGTAACATCCCAACACGAAAGCTTAATGTAATAAAATATGATTACGTAATGGATAATATACCGCTCGCTAGGCTTGACAAAAGTAAAGATTTGGGTATTACGTTAGATAGTAAACTCACGCTTAATTTGCATGTAGCAAACCTTTCTGCAGATTGTTATAGACTTTTAGGCTTCATGATTCGAAATTGTAAATCTTTAAAGAATACACAAGGCCTTGTAAAGGTATTTGATACGTTTGTGCTGAGCAAGTTGTGTTATTGTTCGATTTTTGATTTTATTAAATATGGGATCTATCGTTCTGATATTCTTCGGATGCCGTGTTTTCCCTCAAATTTCCCTTCCATTGTCAGTTCCGAAGGTCGTATTTATTTCTGCGCTTTATGATAGGCAGCTTTTCTCTGTTTTATAGGTGTAAATAATTATCTTTCTGATATTGCTCTCTTCGCAATTAGTAAAACGTGCAGTTCTGAGCAGTCTACGTAAAACCCACATTTCAAACGCTTCAACCCTATTTATAGTATTAACTTTTAGCACCCAAGCCTTACAATCATATAACAACGCAGAGTATAGTTAAAATTTTACAAATAGATTTCTAAGTTTAAAACAATGAAATTGTCTCAGTCTGTTGAAAGTAGTTCTTGCCTGTTCTATTCTGGATCATATTTTAAGATCTGGCTCTAGGTTATTGTTAATCCATTTCCATGCATCACCATATTCGATTTGCTGATAATCTTTGTTTTTGCAGCATTGATATTGAAAGACCTTAGTGGTTGCCAGTTGGTAGCAATTTATCTTACAGTCTTTCTGCGCTGTCTATAACAATGTGTAACGCAGGTTGTTAATGTTTATACCGTTAATTTTTACATCATCTGTTTCATCTTGAAGTGCTTCAGCAAAAATGTGTTCCAAGTATAATTTGAACAACAAGGATGACAGTGATGACAAGGGTGTGTCGTACTCCTCTTTTTATTATATTTTTATATCTCACTGTGACTTGTTGATTCTAGTACAATTTTTTAATTATTTGAATATTCTGTTCATTGATTCCCTTTTCTTGCACTATTTGGCGCTCTATGTACTTCTGGCAGAACAGTTATACTCTCTAGTCCCCAAACCCTCACTAAGCCGAATTGTGATTTGCTGAGATCTTGTTCACATTTTCGGTAAATTCTGGCCTTAATTATTTTCAAAATAACTTTAGGTAATTGGCTCATCAAACTAATTAGCCTAAATTCCTCGCATTTTTTGAGTTTGATTTCTTTGGAATCGGTATAGAAATGTATTTTAGCAAATCTTGTTTAATTCCATCAGACTTGTAAATTAATAAGTCTTGCTAGAACATCTAAATTCTCTTCCTCTAATAATTTTATGACCCCGATACGCCTTTCATCTGGCCCTATGCTATTTCCAGAATGACTGTTTCTATGGCTCTTATTACTTCTTAATAATAATATAGTTTATTATACAACAGACAAAATTTGTCCAAATACAAATAACAATAACAATAAAAAGTAACTAAAAATATTATTTAAAAACATATATTACTTCCGCAGTTTTACACATAATATGAATTGGCGAGTATTGTAGAATATTTGTGCGGGATCTGGACAAGGCGAAAGTACAAGCATATCTGGAGTCTGGACGAGGTACATGCAACCAAATTTTATCTAATAAAAGGCTGAAATAAATTTCATTATTAATTATTTTTTTTACAAAATTAACACAGAAGAGATCGTTTCTTACTGATACAAACAAACTCATGCCGTAGAAGTAAATCAGCCTGACTGCAACATCTTTCAGGATACACTCCATCCAGCTTAAAAGATAAAAACTTTAAAAATAGCCTTTCAATACCCTTAATAGGCATATTATGATAGACATATATAGGATACCAGATTAGAGATGGATACTCTAGTTTACTCCTAACGAATGCACAATAAAGTCTCTTAAGTAATGAATGGTCTTGAAAATATTTACTAGCGCGAAAAACAAATGCAAGAAAATAAACTCCGAGATCAAATAATATTTTTTTTAAATTGCTTCACACCTTGTGTAAACTACTAGTGCATTTATCAATCTTCTTCTTCATGTGCCATCTCCATTCCGGAGGTTGGTTATCATCATTACTATTTTGGTTTTGGAAACTGCAGCTTTAAATACGTCAGATGACGTGACATTTTCGCAGATTCCTAAGCCAGGGCATTCTTCTCGCTCTGACAGATCTTTTCCCACGATTCTTCTTTAGTTTACGAGTCGCAGAGTTTCATATTTCGGACCTCTCATGATGTGGCCGAGATATTGCGATTTTCTTATTTTCACTTCCTGTAGGATCTCTCTGTCTTTCTACATTCTTCTCAGAACCTCCACGTTAGTCGCATGTTCTGTCCATGATACTCTCAACATCCTACGTTGGCTCAAACACAAACCATCATCACTAACCATTGTTAAAAGAAATTAATATGAGACTATAAAAGGGCCCCAGATGAAAACCCTGAAGAACCCCAGAAAGTGATACAAATTCACAAGAAGTAAAACCATTATAAGATACATAGCACTTTCTATTGTTAAGATATGATCTGAGTGGGTTAATACTAGCCGGCCAAAATCCAAAATTGCTAACTTTGTCTAATAAGAAGGAGTGATTTACAATGTCAAATGCACGAGAAAAAACAGTATAGATTACATCAACTCTACCTTTTGTATCCAATACTTCTGATATATATTGGGTAAAGCATATTAAGTTTGTAATTGAGGAGCGGCCAGGCCTAAATCCATGTTAGTAGAGTAAAATTTTAGACTTGACTACATTACACAAAGTAGAATAAGTTTTGATTTTAGCAAAGTTGCATAAAATTGAGACCTGCCTATAGTTATTAACAAGAGATTGATTATAGGATGAATTAAATTCTCACTTAATCCGTGGTGAAACATTTCAACACCATTCCGGAATAAAAATTAGATTTTAAAGAAGACACTATTTCTACTAAATCTTCCTCATCTGTAGGTGTATCTTATGCTATAAGATAGGGAACTAACCGAATGATTATGTGATGGTAACGTTACTTTAATGAAAGATTTAGAGAAATTTGAAGCAAAGGCATTAACAAATTCTTGGGGATTATTAAATTCAGAATTATCATTGTGCATTTTACCTAGAATTCTTGTAGTTTTTTTTTATCGATTTATATAAGACCAGAGTTGAGAGGGATTTGATTTAATATCTTGCTGAATATTATTTAAGTAATTATTATATGTTAATTTAATTAAAGATTTAACTTGTTTACTCATCGAGGTTGTAGATGTTTTTCGTTATATTCTATTTACGTCGGTAATGCTCTTTTAGTTGTAAATTTGTTTTGATATCACATGTGAACCATTCCGGATATATCCATAAAACAGTTTAGGCACATGCAAATCAATAATATCATACAAAATAATCTAAGTAATCTACTGCAAGATTTACAGATTTCCTTGAGAATACTAAGTGAAGTCTTTAGCGCTATAATTAATTTAAATGATCGTGTTTCTGTACATTTGAATAATTCTTGTATGTAGTTTTGTCAATACTTCAGGATTCAAGATGTTTCGGTCATTTCTATCTATTATTGTTGCAGCAGTCTTATTTTTTATTTTCCTAGTAACTTCTCTAATTTTTATGTATCATTCCATGACTGCTTGGAATGTCTAATTCCTCTTCTTATTATTGATATTTTTGTATTTTGTATTTTTATGTATTCTGATTTTTGTATATTTTTTCCATGAATTCTAAGATGTTTTGAGTCATCCACTCTTTTTTTCTGGCGATGCCTCTGGTTCCTATTTCTTCTGATTCTACCCTTTTCAAAATTTTACGTAGCTGGTCCCACTGTTGCTGAGTATTCTCGCTATTAATGTTCTGTAGTGTCAAAATTTCACTATTTATTATCTTTTTAACTCTCACATTAGTAATTGGATCTCGAAGTTTCGCAATGTTTTTTGTCTTGGGACGTTTTTTCTTGATCTTTTTTAGTTTAATTTTTATATTTCCAGCTAGGGTAAGATCCGATTTCGGCGCACGGGTAAGTTTTGAGACCATATAGACTATTTTTATATCTACTTTTTATTAAGATGTAGTCGATTTGGTTCTTAACTATGTTGTCAGTTGTATGCTGGGGTGATTGCCAGGTGTAGAGGCTTGAACCAAGTATTTGAGACGCACATGTTTTCTTAATAATAATAATAATAATTTTATTGACGTAAATTAACCATTTTAAAGGAAAATATAACATAAATATGTACGACAATGAACCAAAATATTGCACAATATAATAATTAAATAACAACACTAAATTACAAGATAAGAAATTATTACACAATGGGTGTAATAATAAACAATCAAAAAAGAGTATATTCAAAAAATCAAAGTAGCATTAAATACAAACATTATATAATGCTGGGTCAATATATTTAAGTTGACGCTTAAACTTACTATAAGAGGTGCCATACAACATAAAATTTGGAGACACACAAAACAGATTGCAAAACCTAACCATTCTGTAACAAACACTATTTCTACAAAAAATAGATGGATAAAAAGATTCCTTAAAAATTAAACTGCTTCTTGTCTTGAAACGTATGTTGAAATTTAACCATGCAAGAAGTTCACTATACACTATAGACATATCTGCATATATTCGCCTATCACGTAAGGATGGTAGTTTTAGAGACGAAAGAATACTATATATATTCAATTCGACTAAAACCACTTTTAAAAGATATTGACATTAAAAATTTATTTTGAACTATCTGGTAAATCTTATTATTGTATTCCGGAGACCAAATACAAGAAGCATATTCAACTTAAGGTCTTATCAAGGATGTATATAGTATGTTTTGTGTTTTTGTAAAATTTATTTATTCACTGTCAGGTTTATCTGTCGTCGGTATGTAGCATTGTATCATATTGATATTTACAGGATGGGTTGCTATTTAACAAGCCTCATTCGATCTTAGTGTGGAATTAAGTTAATTACTGACTTTTCTAATTCTTGTGTAACAATTACACCTACGCCATTATAGTGGTGAGAGATTTCCGGAATAATATATTGTTGGTGAACCGAATTTAAATGATCCAATATCTGGTCATCATACTTCACTAAAGCCAAGAATGTCAATTCCTAATCTGTCATTTCTTTAATGGTATTATAAAGTTTTCTTGCCATGTATAGAGTTCTAACATTTCATAGGTTTCTAGATTAAATTAATGCTCCATGTTCCAATTTTTAACGAATTACTATGTTTTGTTTCTACTTTCGGATGGATCTTATCATTAATCTCGGAGATTCTTAGCACACCTTTACCATCTAAGGTCTACCACAGACTAGGGGCAATTACATTTGCATTTGCCATGATAGTTTTTATCTTTTAGGATCTTTAATGTGGTAGTCATCCCGTGGCTTTCCACATATCTATGCCGTTGACTACTTTTTGGTAGTTCCTTCATCTTCGGGGTCAATTTCTTAACCTCTGGACAAAAGGGGTGCTCCTCTACTAGTTCATACAACCGTAGCTGTTGACCAGATAGAGGGTTATTATTTTTACCGGTGATCACTCGGTAGGCTGGTTGCAGAGATCTTGAGATTTCTAGGCTTTAGGATCGCCATATCCCTCCCTACGCACACTTTTTTCCCAGAAATTAGTGGATTCATCTCAGGGATCTCATATTTTCGTTCAAAAAATGTTCACGAATTTTTTTTTCCTATATAGGGGCAGTAAAGATACTGTACATTTTACGACTTTTGCCTTATCCCCTATTATTAATTAATGACTGTATCATAAATTCTATAGTGTGTCAAAGGAAAAAAGTAGAATATGTATAATCAAAAAACATTTACACTGCAACACATTATAATAAACGCATTTCTGCTTGTCCAACAAAAATAGTTGTTGTTTAATGTTTAAGCTAAAAACTTTAGTTGTTCTTGAGATAGAGCGCCTATAGAAGACACGCACACAGACACTTTAAAAAAATTGTTGAATTGAACTTAGGGGACCCATATTTTTCTTACTTACATATTTTAGAAAACGAGTTAAAAAGATATTTATTTTGGCATGCAAATATATTTATATCCTGTGGGACTACCTAAAATACCAATAAATCAAATATGATCTTTAGTCAATAGTTTAAAAGACGTGACTTGTTAGACGTTGTACAACATCATATTATACGTGTATATTTTATATTTAAGGGTTTTACCTTGGCTGAGATTAATGCAAACAACTCCTGTTATATACGCTTGTTAATACCTTAATAGACTATTTAATAAGTGCGTTAGAAACTACTATAGCCTTGATCTTTGCCACCAATTATAAATTGTGAAATACCTAGTGTATAATTGCATAATTATTATAGATAATCGTGTGGTTAGTACGTTTTTATTTATTACACTTTGTTCTGTTTCAATGTTAAACGACTTTTGTAAAGTATAAATATAAACTATTCTATCTTTAGTAAATATTCGTCAAAATAAATAATGAGTATTTTTGAATACATAAAGTAATATGAAAAAAGTGAAAATGATATTTAAAAAATGGTCAAATTAACTAATTGCTTCTTCAGAATCACAAATGGAGATGTGTTATCAATAGGTTACGTAAAATTAAAATGGCCTACTTAAAGATATAGAATGTCCTTTCCAATGCACAATTGGCATATTCTGAATTTCTTAGATTGATGTTTGGATTATGTATTTATATAAAATCATACAGGTTTACAAAAATTGGACCTAAGTAAGTCAGAAGGGTCAATTACCACACCTTCTGATGAGTATCATCTCTAGATGGTAAATGTAATGGATCGAATGTAAAAACATGAAGTCGTGAACTTCTCCTCCAAAATCTATGTTCCAAATTTCGAGCATTCCGCGTAGTACTTTCAATGATATGTGTATAGATTTAGAGTAAATCAACTAAGACCAAATTCATAAAAAGTAGCGGTATGCAGTCTCGATAATATATAAGCTTTTAATGAACACATTTTCTCTGTAATTTCTTATATGGAAATCGTTTTCCTAAAAACAGTAAACTACTTTAATGTTACACGTAGCCTTGATATCACCTGTCACGTCCGAGCGTGACATTCACACATCACCTGTACAATACCAAGTAATTGCACGTCTATATATCGATTATTTTCTTGCAAAACAATTGAAACGACGGAACTTGCAAAAAGGAAAATGTGTGCGCTGAATAACGAGTCTCTTTAAAATGGATTAGTGTGTCGCGTTGCTTGGATCGATTCGTCGTTCCAAAGTGGAAATTAAAAGGCAGACGACTCGTCTCGGTTTCGGAATGAACAAAATTCGGTGTACACTCGGTCACGGATTGCTTAAATTAGAAAAGTATGTAAATTTAGATTCCGGTCGGTGTGCGCCAGATGTTGTTTATGGTTTACTTTATATGATTTATATAAGAAAAAGTGTTTCGATCGATTTCAAATCAATTGATTTTTGTTGTATGATTTATTAGATTATCTTGCATGTTGTTATTTTAAACTTCTATTAAGAATATAGAATCTCATCATAATGAACATTTCTTAATATACTTCAAGTTTTACTCAGCAATAGAAAAAAATATTTGGGATATTTATTTGAATAAATTTTAGAAAAAAAGTAAGGATTCAATAGTTATGTTCTAATTAAAACTTGGATTCTTTATTAATGTATAATCGCGACTTTCTTTATATAATTTAAAGTAGACTTGAGTAATAATATGATATTAATAAGATTATAAAATAAATATTGCATGTTGAAATATCTACTTTTTTAAGTCATTAGATAGTTCAAACATGTAAATAAAAATTCCAATGTTTTAAGCAACCTTATTAATAGGAATTTCACAAAAGAAATTCGAATTAATTACGTACACGCGCGGCAATCCTTAGAACACGTCCCTAATTGCTGTTAATTATCAATTAAGCATGTAGAGCATACTGTAAATAAATATTTCATGTACGCTCTAATGGCGCCAATTGCAAAACGAAAATTTCTTCACTCGATAATAAATCGTGTTCTAATGCAACAGAAACGAATTGCATTCACTCGGAGAAGTGTTTCGTAGTCCAGAAGGAAAGAGACGAGCTGAAGAAAGTCCCGCCTCATTGTAACCGCGTAGAAAGCTAATGGATGAAAATGAAAAGATGGACGTAATCCAGTTGTACGGAATAATTAAATGCCGCCGTGTAATTTAGCGAGTGAAACTCGGCGAGGATGCTTTTAATAACGCAAGATTTTGGTGTAATCATGGAAAATATTGGCCTTTTCGACGAGAATTATGTGTGGCGAGTTATGAAAAGTTAAGGAGATGTAATTTATTGTTACAGAAGTTTATGCGAATAGCATTAGTGTGGTAAGTGAAATCTTAGGAAGATTTAATAATTAGAAACTACATAAATGAAGTATAATTATAGCTTCAGAAAGATGAATATTAATCTACGTGATGTAAAGTAGATGTAATCTAAAAAGTATAATAATGAAATCTGATATACTACCGTGCTTCCTTATTTTGTAAGAGTTATAAAGTTTGAGTTTCTACACCATATATTTTTTGGCTGAGAGTATTAAAAAAATATTTTTATTGATATTCTTCAAAAGGCATTTATTTATCTTCATAAACAAAATTCTTCATTTTGATACACAAAATACCGCAGACATGGAAACCTCATTTTGCCCGTCCAAAATAACGGATTCCGTTTTGTATACATGAAAAAAAACATTCCCACAATGTCATTCCATCCTCGGATACATTAACTAGCAGGAAGCCGAACATTTTTACTTCATGTTGCCAATAAAGTGGTTCGCGTGATGGAGGTCGTTTCTTTTACTCGTGCGTCACGTTTGATCGTGTCACACTCTGGCATTCACAATGGATCGCACACAGTCGACAAACTTAATGTTTTTTCATATAATTTTCCTTTGTTAGGACCCATAATGATCCACTGATTGCGATTAGGTCGTTTAACTTCGCCCATTGTGAACGACCGCGCAGAAACTATGAATTATTTATCAGACGGCAGATCGTTGACACGTCTTTTCATCGATTAATTGCTGAAGGTGTTGATTGGGATTGTCTTGCCGACTGTTGAAAATTCATGATGCGTGCCGCTGAAAAACGAAATTGAATACGTGATCATATTTTCATCAAGGCCGATGGATGGCAGGTCGATATCTAGCTTATAAATGTAAATTGAAATTATACATCATCATATATTGCAATTTCTGAAACACTCTGTTATTATCATATTGATTTATTCAATTTAAAATCCTATCCATCCTTAACAAATTAGTTATTTTTTTGAAAACATAGAAAAGACAAAAAAAACAAAATAGTTTTAAATTGAGAGAAGTTAAACTCTTGTTATTTATTAACTTTGAATGATCTGTAAGGACTAATACGTATCAGTTATCTGAAAATAAAGAAATGGAATATAACAAGGTTTTTACTTCTTGAAAATTTGGTTCCATCAAAAGAGTAGCAGAACAAGTATGGATTATATTGAAAACTAGTTTTAATGGAATTATTATTACGACTACTAATTGTTATTTAAAGTTGTTACACTTCAGTAATTGTAGTTTCACTATTACATTAACAAAACCGTACTAATCAATATTGCGTAAAACACAATTAAATGGTTCAATTTCATATTCTCATTAGTAGGGTCTTAAATGTTAATATTTCTTACACGCATTAAAAGTAGCCTATTACCAAATATCAAGACGAAAAAAATGTATGCCATTACAAGGAGCTCACTCTTGGTTTCTACAGTTCCACTATGCACTTTCATAATCGTAAATGTGCCGTCGAAAAGGAAACCTGTCGCAACCAGAGGTAATAAGAGAGAGAGAAAAAGGAGCGAACAATTAATTCTGTGATCTAAGTGCCTTTTAAAGTAGTCTTGCAGTTAACTGTAACGAGCAAGTGGGATTCGCTATGAAAATGTCTTTTTATGGTCGATTATCTCTTTAAATGGGCAACGATCCGATCGTAATGGATGATTTGATGTTATGTGGCAAGCGTGTGCGTGGATTATAAAGTAAAAATCACTGCTCTGTAAATTTACTGCAAATTTATTTGAACTTATCCAATAATATTTTTATTTATTACTTTTTTTTACGAATCAATAATCAATAATTTTATTTGAACTTTTTGAATATTAGTTTAGTCATATTTAGCTTATTTTAATAAGAAAATAATCAATTATTTGAGGTTATGCTAATATTCTCTTTCTAAGCTAACCTATTCTAACCTTATTGGAAAGCTGCATAGATATTAAATAAATTCTAGTTATTAAAGATTTAAAAAATTAACAAATTAATGAGATATTCTGTAATAATTAATAGTTTTCTTAAATAAAAAGTTTGATGCTTTATACGTTTCTTGATGTGAATAAAAAACATTCTCAAGATTTAGTAAGCAAAACAGGCACATGAATAAAAAGGTCGTTTAAATGAACTACATGTTATCTTATCTGAGTAAATATCTGAGTAAAAAGTAATATTTGGTTAAAATTCTATGTTGATTTTTTAAAACCAAATGATTTTCCATAATTATTATACACTCTCTTCTTTTCTTCGCCAATTCCTTTGCTTGTTTAACTGTATTTCCTCTATTGTTTATTAATTCTCCTATTTTGTTGTCCCAGTTTAATCTTGGTCTTCCTCTTCCTCTTTTGTTTGCAGTTCTTGCTTCCGAAATTTGTTTTGTTTGATTTGTGCTTTCCATCCTGATTAGGTGTCCCCACCAGTTGAGTTGTTTCCTTTCTATAAACTTATCTAATGATTCAATTTCCAGTTCTTCTCTTATGTCTTTATTTTTTATGCTGTCTGTTCTCGTTACTTGTTTTACTCTTCTCAAATATTTTATATCTATTGCCTGTAGTCTACTTTTATCTCTCTTTGTTAGCTTCCACGTCTCACTTCCATATGCCAGAATAGGTCTGTAAATTGTTTTATATCTACTCATTTTTGTCTTTCTACTTATCTCTTTTTTGTTATTAAGTATGTTATTCATTGCATAGTACATTTTTATTGTGTTGTTTATTCTGTTGCTTAAGTCGCCCTCCATTTTTCCATCTTCTGTGATTTCTACTCCTAGGTATTTAAATTGCTCCACTTGTTCTATCAAATGTTGTTCTATCTTTATATTTATGTGTTCCTTCCGTTTTACTACTATCATTACCTTTGTTTTGTTGTAGTTCATTTTCATGTCATATTTCTTTAGATGTTTATTCCATAGGTTCAGGTTGTGATGCAAATTTTTTTCATTTTCTGTTATCATTACTATATCGTCCGCGTATGCTCCTTCTGATATTTTGACCACTTGCATATTATTGTATCCTACATTTGTTTTTATGAATTCTGCTTTCATACACTTCATTATTTCATCCATATATATGTTAAATAGTGTTGGGCTTAGTCCTCATCCTCGTCTTAGACCATTTTTTGTCTTGAATGTTCTTGATATTTGCCCCTTGTATATTACCGCATTACTATTGTTGTTGTATATGTTCTGTATTAATTTGACTCTCTTGTTTGCTATACCTCTTTTGTCAAGTATTCTCCACAAATTCTTTCTTGGTATCATGTCAAATACTTTTTCTAGGTCTATAAATCCTAGATATGTGTTTTTATTACTTTCGATTATTTTTTCTGTGACTTGTTTTATTGTAAAGATGTTGTCTTTTGTGGATCGTCCTTTTCTAAAACCGCATTGTGATTCTTCTAGCGTGTGTTCTATTTTTACTTTCCCTATATACGAAGTATATATAGGGGAAGTATTGTGATCGTGATTTTTGCTATTAACCTCTTGTTGATTGTTTTTTTAAAATATTTTCATTCCTATGCTTATTAGTGTTATACCTCTATAGTTGGTGCATTTCGTCTTGTCGCCTTTCTTGTATATTGGAACAATTAGAGCTGTTTGCCAATCTTTTGGTATTTCATTTGTCTCGCATATTTTGTTCAGTAATATTACTAGTTTATCTTTACCTGTAGGTCCCAATTGCTTCATCATTTCTGCTGTTATCTGGTCATATCCTGGTGCTTTTCCTGTTTTCAGTTCCCTTATTATTTCCAGTACTTCATTTTCGTTGATACTCTCCGTTACTGTTTCTGTGTTACTCTTATGGCTGTTTTGTGTCTCTTGCTCATTGTCGTTATTTGTATCTAGTAAGTCTTCAAAATATTCTTTCCATCTTTCTATTATTTCTTCCTTAACCTTCAGAATTCTTCCATGTTTATCTTGTATAAATGCCGCCTCCTGCCCTTTTTCTTTCCTGCATCCTTTTATGATTTTGTAGAATAACTTTTGGTTTTCCTTTGCGTTCTTCTCTATTGTCTCACTGAACTTTTCCCAATCCCTGGTCTTTGCTATTCTGACCTCGTCTTTTACTATTTTCCTCTTTTCTTTGTATCTTTCGTAGTTATTATTGTTTCTATCATTTAATTACCTTTGCTATGCCTTTTCTTTTATCTTTTCATGTATGTGCTCTGATCACCAAGCTGTCTGTTTTTTCTTGTTTGTACTCTTCTTAACCCCACAAGTCTCTAGTGCCGCCTCAAGCATACTTCTTCTTCTCTACATTATCACTTTCTTTTACCACTTCTAGTTTGTCCTCTACTGTCTCCTTATATCGTATTGGTGTTTCTTGATCCCTTAGTTTATATGATCTTATCTTGTTGTAGTTTATTGCTGTAGTTGGTAGCGGCTTTTCTTTTTCTTGATTTTGACAGTCTTTCTTAATTGTAGTTACTACTAGGTAGTGATCACTTCCTATTTTGAAGCTTCTCTTTACTCTTGTATCTATTATTTTGCTCTTTCTTCTTTGTTTTGTCACTACATAATCTATTATAGATTTTTCGTTCCTATTTACTACTTCTCTGGTGTATTTGTGAATCTCCTTGTGTTTGAATAATAATAAAAGGGATAATTATAATTGACTTATTTTCTAACTTGAAAATTCTCTACTAGTTTCTATCGAGCCATTATGTTTATGAGGAAATCAAAATGTCAAAGTCTACAAGAGATGTTTTAATTATATTTAGCATAGGAAAATGTTTGTAATTGCATATGATTCTGACAAACAAAGGTTTTGAATTTTAATACTGACTTTGAAAAGATGCCGTTGATACAAACCCGAATCTGATATGTAGAGATATCATAAATATTAAAAAAAACAATCTTTACTTGTCATTCTTAGAAGTCTAGTTTGCACAATCACTTCTTCTTTTTCATGTGCCATGACCGATTGTTGACTCTCAGTTTGGCTGTCATATTGACTATAATAGTCTTGTTTATTGCTGCACGAAAAAGTTGGTTTGATGTTTTACCAAACCATTGGAGAAGATTCTAAGGTTTTGTACGCTTCCTTTTTCCATTATTTCATCCTGGATTATTAAATGAAGCAGTCCGTAATTTTCCGGATGTCTGTAATTGGTTCTTGCCAGCAATAGCGAGTCGTCAGCATATCTAATATTGTTTACTAGTTATCCATTTATGATAATACCTTCTTTACATCCTCCAGTACATCAGTCTACCGCATTTAAGTTGAATAGTAGTGGCGACAAGATGGGATGCACTCCTCTCTTTATGTCAACTTCGACCGATATTTATTGGTTTATACGTAACGCCGCTCCCGCTGTATAAGTTTGTGTTGATGCCAATATCTTTCTCATCAATTGAGGTGTTTTTTAGTATTCCTATCAAAGCTTTTTCAAAATCTATCGCACACATATAGATATACTAACTATACATTTCTGTATCTTAGTCTTAGTACTTGAGTTGCGAATAATGCTTCCCGTGTGCAACGGCAACGACGGAAGCCGAATTGTGTGTTTGCAATTCTTTCGTCTAGTTTGTTGTATATTCTGCTATGAATTATTTTTAAAAATTTCAATTCATTACTGATTAAGCTAATAGACTGATTAAGCTGATAGTTCTATATTCGCTGCATTTTGCTTCACTCTTATTTTGAAGTAGTATGGTCGATTTAAGCCAGTCCGTTGGTATTACACCATTGAAGTATATTAAATTAAACAGTTTTGTTAGTATTTGCAATTCTTTTCTGCTAAGAAATTTGAGTATTTCCCCATATACTTCATCCGGTCCATCTGCTTTCCCATTCTTGGTAGTTTCTATAGCACGTTCTACTCCTTCCTTTATAATTAGAAGACCATGTGTAGACTTTATGTTTTGGATTTTTATTCTACAGTCTTCAAAGAGTTCTTCAATATATCCAGTGTACCGTCTGAGCTGCTTTTTAATGTCAAGTATTTTGTTTCCATTTTGAAATTGTTTGTATTTGTCGTTATAATATTTTAAGTTTCTTGTGTGGATTAAATAGTTGATATTTTCTTTCACAATATTCGATTTCTGTACCTTCTTGTTTGAGCCATGTGGTTTTGGTTTTTCTGATTTTATTTCTAATTATCCTTTGCATGTTATTGTATTAATTTTTATTGTTTTTTTCCCATCAGCTTTAAGCTTTCAATCGGCATCCATGATTTCCGACACGTTTGGTTTCTTTTAGGTAGTTTATCTTCTTGTACGGTTTTGAATATTTCTTTGCATACTGTCCATAGTTTTTCAGAGTTATTTTGCTCGGCATGCCATTTCATTTATTCATCTTGGTAGTCTGTTATTTCCCTACACATCTCTTTGTTTGATAGTTTTTTCTCTATCAATTTTTATTGTCCTTTGGTTTTTATGACTTTTTGAAAACAGAGCTTCATTTTTGCTGCTAAAATATTGTGATCTGAAGGTACGTCTTTGCTAGGGTACGTCTTCACAGTTGTAATAGAATTTCTGCATTTTTTGTTTATGCATATACTCAATTTGATTTCTTACAATCCTCTCCGGTGCATCTCTAGCTACTTTCCACGTATCCAGTCGGCGTAGAAGGTATTTGTTATTATTAATTTTTCTTCTTCACAGAATTATAAGAATATGTCGCCTCGATCAGTTATAGTTCCTAGTCCAAAATTACCCACGGCCATGAATTCCTTGCTTTTTCCTACTTTGGAATTCATATCGCCCTTTATTACTGCCATGTCTTGAGGTTTTGTTAGTGAAAGCACTCTTTTAATTCTTGATCTAACTGTTCGTCTTCGTAATCTTGAGTGGGTTCATACACCTGGATAATGTTCATAACACATGTTGTTGTTTTTAATTGGTTCATGATGATTCTATCTGAATGCGGAGGGAACCAGGAACTTCTCATCTACACAAAAGTTGAATCTGTTTGTACTTTCACTTTGTTAGTGTATGGTAGTATAAGCTTGCATTGCAATTGTGCTATTTATTTTAAATATAAGTTACATATATTTATGGATATTTTTTAGTTATAAACTAATCAGAAAACTGTTTAATTAGTAATAATTTGGTGATATTTGTCCGAGTTTATTATATAACAGATTCTCTGTAAAAAAAAAATAGATAAGCTTTATATTAACATCCAACTTTATATGCTAAAAAATAAAATAAAATTTTAAAACCATATACAAAAATAACATTTAATTCGGTATACTCTTAAAAAACAAAGATTACAAATACTTTTAGGCTTTAAGTTGTCAATCCATGCTCATGTTGTATATGAATATTATCGATTTTTAATATATAATTATGGGTAAAAGTAAGTAAAAGTATATGCTATAGATTATACGCTAATGGTTACTTAGTTTAAAAATCACATACAAAAAGTATATTGGTGATTAACATTTTATTATATTTCTTAGTATAATTTATTGATTGAAATCGATTTTATAGTTGGAAATTTGGAAAAATAAAGACCTCTTTTGCGTGTGGTCCTGACAAAATACCAAATAACTTTTTGAAGACATCATTTATTACACCAATATATAAGCAGGGTGATCACGGCGATAGAACAAATTATAGGGGGCTGCGTTCAGTCGGCTTTGCCTAAACTATTAGATAAACTATTGTCCAGAGAGCTACAATGGCTAACTAAAAACTTAATTGTCACGGAACAACACGGGTTTCACCAGGGTAGATCTACAGTCACAAACCTATTAATATACCAAGACTATCTGTCGAATGCCTTAGAAAGTGGGGCTCAGGTTGACGCTACCTATACGGACTTCTCCAAGGCGTTCGACAAAGTATCTCACTCAATTTTGTTAAGAAAATTAGAATATATTGGGCTAAATATTTCTATAGTTAATTGGCTTGAAAATTATCTCACTGGTCGTAATCAACAAGTTAAAATTGGTAATTTCTTATCAGAAGCTATTGTAGTCAGTTCTGGTGTACCCCAAGGCTCACATTTAGGACCGGTTCTTTTTAATATATTTATAAATGACCTTCCTCATTACCTGAACAATTCAATGTTTTTACTATATGCGGATGATCTGAAAATATTTCGTTCGGTGGAGAGAACTGATCATTTCACAGCCTTACAAGCTGATCTTGACAATTTGTCTCAGTGGTGTACTTTGAATAAATTATTCTTGAATATACCAAAGTGTAAAGTTATTAGATTTTTTAGAAAAAAAGATATCATAATATTTAACTATAATGTAGGCGGAGCTCAACTAGAAAATGTGGTAGAGATTAAAGACTTGGGAGTTACTTTTGAATCAAATTTATCATTCAAAACACATATCTATAACATTGCAAATAGATGTCGTAAATTAATAGGTTTCATCTGTAGAATTGGTAAAGAACTCTCACCGCATTTACTAAAAATACTGTACATCACATTAGTAAAGCCTATTTTGGAGTATGCATCTCCAGTTTGGTCACCGCATCAGGAATATTTAATCCAGGTTTTGGAGAAAGTACAAAATAAATCGATTAAATTCATAAGATATAGAATTTCTACTATGACGCCATACGTCATAAATATTGATTCCCTGCAAAATCGTAGAGCTAAGAATGATGTCACTTTCCTATATAAAATTATAAATGGGTTTGTTGACTGTGCTCCACTTTTGTCACTATTTAATTCTGTACATTCACATGGGCCTTTAACAAGAAGTAAACGCATTTTTGGAGATAATTACCACAGAACTAACTATGGTCGCAATAACTCTATATCTAGACTTATGCGTAGAGGTAATAAATTTCACGATATTAATAACTGCGATTTATTTTGTCCATCGTTAAGCAGTTTTTGTCGTCGTATCGAGAGAATAACGTTTTTGTGTTAATTTAATGCTTTAGGTACTACTATATCCTTAGTTTCGTAATCTACTTTTGTTATCAGTAAATGTATATTAAGTTACATCTGTGCACATGTAGTATTTCTTTCTTTTTTTTTCTCTCGTGTTGTATCTTTACTGTAAATTGAGGTTCGTTAATAAAGTATTATTATATAAATGTAGGATGAAATAAAACACGATTTTCTATGTTTTTACCACGGTATATTAATAATTTTACATTAATGAATTATGTTCGACTATAGTATAGAAAATGAAATACCACATAGTAACGGTCACTACCATCCTGTTTCTTATTATTATATAGTATTTGTTGTTGTTGTAGGGGGTTTGGTGGGTCGTATGGCCAAAATTACTTCGACCTAAGAGATCTTTCGTAATTATCTTTGACCTATTTAAGTCTAGACTTTTTACGTAGTCTACGATAGTTTGAGGGTTAATATGTACCAGTTCATAAGGCTGATAACAGGTAACTTTGAAGGGACAGGCAGAGTATTCACATTTCTTGAGCCTCATTGTAGAATCTGAAATTGGCATCTGTTGACTGACCCATCTTAGTAAGGTGATTTTTTAGAGGGCAGTGCTAGGTTAGCAGTCCGGTTATGGGCCTTAGGTTGCCCTTACTTAATCTCAGAAACAGTTCGGACCTTACGGTAGAGTAGACGATAAACCGTACTCCTCAGGTGGGCACTTTTGGCAGTATTTTTCCATTCCTGGATCATCCTCTTAATGCGGACTTTTGTTATTCCACTGTACGGTTCTGGTCCAAAAAATGGAGTTTTGGAGCTCTCTTTGGCGACGCTGTCGGCGATTTCATTGTCTTTGATCCCAGTATGAGTTGGAACCCAGAGAAATTTAACTCTGTTAATCCCGGCAAGCAGCTTTAGCGATAGTTGGCACTCCCAGGCAGATTTAGATTTGCATGTAGATGATTTTATTGCCTTTAATGTAGCCTGACTGTCCGAGCATATGCATATCCTCCTTTTGTTGTAGTCCCTTTCTAAACATACGTGATCGCATGTGTCCAAGGCCTCGATTTCTGCCTGAATTATCGATGGGCATCGGCCCAAAGCCATTGATAAGCCGAATCAAGGGTAGAAATGCCGATTCCGACTACATTATCAGTTTTAGATTTGTCAGTGAACCAAACTCTTGAGGAACATTGTAACTGCCTAACTTTTGCTTCAACATCATGGTCACTTTAATCGTCGACTCGAGATCGTAGTTAGTTATCATTTGTTCTTTGGGCATGTATAGATATATCGCTCTTTTGCACACATTGTTGAGGATATTAAGGTGCCCATTAAAGTGTCCATATTTTAGAGTATCTGTCTGGATTATTCTTGAGGCGTCTAATGCAGCTTCCATTTTCACGTGCCGATAGTAGGTGCAAAGGTGTGAGGTTTAGCATGGCCTCCATTGCTTCAGTAGGGCACGTGCTCATAGCCCCCTAGATACCCAGACATGATAGCCGTTGAACCTTGCTGAGCTTTGTTTGAGTTGTAATCTCCGTTGTCTTTGTCTACCAGAACAAGGAACCATAGGTGATTATTGGTCTTATCACTGTTATTAAAAGTCAATATATCATCTTGGGGTGTAAAATCCAACTTCTGCCAAATAGTCTGCGGAATTACCATATTGCCCTTACATGGGTTTTCCAGTTAAGCCTCTGATAAAAAGTGAGACCGAGATATTTAACTGTGTTGGAAAACCCAATGAGTGTCCCGTTCATTGTTGGTGGCTGAAGGCTTAACTTTTTTCGCCTTGTAAATGGAAAAATTACAGTCTTGTTCGGGTTGATGGTGAGCCTCTTCTGTAGGCACCATGTACTTACTTTTCAAAGGGCTGTCTGTTACATACCGTGTCGTCGTGCTTTCCCCCTACCTATGATGACAATGTCGTCAACATAGCCTTGTATGTCATAACCATCATTTGATAGCACTTAGTTCATCGACAACTAGTGACCACAATAGAGGCGATAGGATCCCGTCTAGTGGGCACCCCTTTACTGCGAACACAGTTGCCGACTTGTCACCAATGGACAGTGTGATCCTGCAACCTTTGAGCATAGCTTGGATTCATGTGAATGTGGAGGTATCAATTCCTCTTGCCCTAGTGGCCGTATCTATGGATTCGTGGGAGATCTTTTCAAATGCATTTTCGATGTCCAATAATGCATATAGTCACTTCTTTGTTTGCGATGCTCTTCTCAATTACACCTGTTAGTGTGTGAAGGGCATGTATAGTTGATTTGCCTGCTTTATAAGCAAATTGGTGTTTTTGAAGGGGAAAGCAAGGTAGCCTCTCATATTTGGGACCAAGTACGTCTTTTTAGTATTTTACTTTATATTTTTTATCATATACCGTTTATCAAGGAACAGGAATACAGAAAATAATACATTAGTTTTGACGAGAGCATCCAATGGTTAAAAAAAAGATCGGATGTTTGAGAGAACTTATTTAATTGAAGGCTTATTAGTTATTTATATGAGAATGTGAATTTATACTAAGGTGTCTGTTAAGGATATGATTTAATATATCTCTTTCATTAGGCATTACTTAAATGTTTGCAAATTTCATTCATTACTCTAATCTGCAAAGCCCAATTTTAATTTATAATCTTATAGTCTTAATATAAGTGCTTTTGTGCTTTTGCGTTAGGTTGTTACCATCTATACAGATGTTTCATATTGTTATATATAAATATATTGCAATGTTTTAATTGTATTCTAACAGACTGGAATAACTCGTATTCATCCAAAATCTATCTAAAGATTATCCACTTATTTATATATTAGAATTTTGTCATAAAAAAAGATGTAAAATCTGGTGTTCCCCAAGAATCATATTTATTCATATTTAGAAACTTTATTAATGATTAATGTTTTAAACATAGTGAATTTTTCAATTCAGTGTAATGAACGATATACTGCTAAAACAAAGTTATCATTTTTAATCAATTCATTCAAGATGTACCACGAAGTAAACGCGTCTACCATCAAACATTGAATAATACTTACTTTGCTCAACTAATAACGAAATAAAAATAAACTAATAATTATAAATGAATATAAGGGAGTGTCTCTTTTTATGCGACTATTTACTTGTTATTTAATCTCTCTTTTTGGCAAACCTCTAACACTAGTGGATAGCAATAAATATCTCAGCGTTACTTTGATTTAATTAAATTAAAACTTTTATTTTTCACTCATATATTAAAGATTGTGATCAAACTTCATCTATTAGGCATTAAAAAAGGAAAAGATTCTCTCAATTTAGGAAATGGTGTCAAACAGCACTGGCTTTATTTTTATTTGCTGAGAAAGGAAAGAAGTTCTTTGAGCATGGCATTATGATGTTACCCAAAAGATGGCAAAATCGTCATTACATAACTGAATAAAATTATTTCATTTTATAAAACATCTCCTTTGATTATTATAGTAAAAAGCCGAAATGTCTAAAACTCAGTCAAATAAATTTGAAGCGACTTCTTTAAAGCAGCTGAAAGAGTGAAACATGTGATTCTCAGATAGAAATGAAATAAAAATTTATATTTATTTATCTACGATCGTACAGAAAGTAGACGCTTTTTGCATCATTTTTCATTGTAAAAGTGGCTTTTTAAAGCACTAGTGCTTTTTTACGTTTTTATTGCACGGTAATGTCAAACTGTTTTTATTGCACAGAAATGTCAAATTTGACAGATGAATATATAGCACAAATTTTCGACGAAAAACTTAATTTTTTATTAATTGATACAAATAACTAATAAACTATAAATAAAATATATAATACAAACCAAATAGCAGATTTAATGCAAGTCGAAGCGATTACAATAAAGCAAACATTTTTTCCATAAATAATAATGGCGGCCGACATTTGTGCAACTTGTTTACTGGTTGCTAAGTAACGCTTTCATTAGTGCACTGCGGGTAAAATACGTTTTTATTAATTGAATTATTGAAATGACATTAAAATATTACTCATATGAATATATTCTTTGAAATCCTTTACGATCGAAGATAAAATTTTGTAAGGCACATGTGTAAAAAGTTTCTTTATTGCACTCCTGGCTTTAAAAAAACTCGCTCGTTCCTCGCTCGTGTTTTTAAACGCCAGTTCGTGCAATAAAGCACCACTTTTTACACTTGTACCTTAAATAACTATTTATTTATTTTCTTTGCTACCTATTTTATAGAACAATAAATGGTTTGTAAAATTGCAGTTTATACAACCACAAGTTATCGCTTATTACTGCAATTAGCACTTGAATGTGAGATTTCTAATTATTCACTGGTTGATTTGAAAATGAAGTTTCCTCCGGCTAGTACAATATGCCCGCATACGATTAACGTAAGTTCCTTTTTCAAATAACAAGTGTAATTAAACGCGTGCCGAGCAATTTAACGACCTATTTCAGGCAGTAATTGTGAAAGTAAGATGATTTTCTAAATTGGAGCTCGAGCACACGCATCTACTGTTATATTCAAATTGATACGTCTTTATTGTGTTTGCACAGTAGCTCAACCTTAAAATGGAAATCGCGCACTCGGTGGATTCTTATTATTTGCGGTATGGACGAAAATGCGATTTTAATTTGAAAAACATTCGACGATAACAACAGCAAACTGGTCGTATTTACAATGCAATTATTTTCGCTTTCACCGTGCGAAAAATGGAATATTGTTTTGATAGCTACTGGGAATTTCTAAACTTAAGAAATTGGAAAACGTACAGATAGGAGGTGGATGGGTAAACCTTAAGGTAAATTTTATATAAAATGAAATCTGGTGGAATATTATGGATTTATTTAAATATTAAAGATCGGAGACAAAGGTTACGATAATAGATGGTGGGGCAAAACAAAAAGGTGGTATTTGTACAGAAGACTGTTATTCCAAACAAGATTAAATGTCTGTTTCATATGAAAATTAGGGCAGTTTTCTTTACATTTGTTTGGGAACTGCATAATATATGAGATAAAAATCTATTTTTAGTTAAAAATGATAAAAGTAAAAAATAAATATAGTTTCAAATAAGAAATATAATAGACAGTGTAGAAAAACCAAATGAAATAAATTAATTATTTCGTTTACTGTACATATTTATAGATAATTCCAAAACGCGTCAAACTTCAATTATAAATTGACATTAACTTGAAAATGTAATCCCAACCTGACCTTTGGGATGACAGTTGCAACCCTCAATTTTTTGAATGGGAAGTATGGGCTTGTAATATATCCTTTGAAAGGTCTCTTCATTCTCTAATTAAAATTGCTATTGCAAAAATTAACATTAAAAAATAAAATTGTTTCGCCACATTGTGGCTTCTTCAGGTGAAGAATATTCATTCTGAAAAAGCCATAATGTGGCGAATCAATTGTAGTGAGTTAAATAAAACAACACAGTTGAGAGAGTTTCACATATATTTTGAACATTGCAACATGTTTTGCCACATAGTGGCTTCATCAGGTAGATCAATACTGTGAGGCGAAACATGTTGCAGTGTTCAACAATAAATGTGAAACACAACTGTGTTGTTTTATTTCAATGTGTTATGGAGTTTCATAATGTATCTCACTCGTCAATTCAAATAGATATAATACAGATTTTCAACTAAGTGCCTTGTCAATCAGTTTATTAAAAATGTATTCATTTAAGACTATTTTAAGAAAAATCTTTTTATTTTTTGTTATTAATAAAAATACTCATAATTCAACTAAATTTTTATTACATGTATTTAATATCTTAAAGAATATTATAAAACTTAAAATATAATAATTTTTCAATACAAGGAAGAACTATTAGATTTATTTTACTTCAATTAAAATTTGCTTTAGAATTTACTTGAAGTATTCTCGATATAAATCAACGGCGGAAACTTTAAATTACATTCATATTTTAATGTGAGTTCCGCAAAGTAAATCGATAAAACTACTTAGTGGAAACTTGAATTGGTTTTGTAGGTCGGAAATATTGTCCTTTGCGGCGACTTGTGCCAGGATCAATAGTTTAAAAAAAAGTTAAGGAAACAAGTAATAAAAATTATAAATTTTGAATGAAACATATTAATATTGTAGATACGAAACAAAACATTTGATTTAATTAATTTTTAGTTCTTTAATATATTATAAAATGTGTTTAATTGCACTTTATAAGGTGATTTGGTTTTCAAAATCTCGTTCTTTCCCAGAACATTTATTTGTAGGAAAAATTTCCATATTAACAAAAATTAGTAAAGTCTAATTTTATTCACCATATCTTGAGTAAAAGTAAAACATTAATAGTGGATATTTTTCACCTAATTAAAGAGATTGGTTCTATTAGTCTAAATTTAAGAATATAATTCAATTAGCCTGCCGAATTAATCACATTCATACCCTTTTTTGATAGGTAAATATAATATTTTGCTTTGCTGCTCTCTTCTGAAATACGATGCTGTCTTTTTTGTTACCCCCTCTACAAAGTTCTTATGTTATATTGAGATCAATGAACGCTTGACACTAAGAAGCCTTTCAATAATCATGTTTACAATCCATCCAACCCAACAACTTTATAAACAATATAAACCAACAGTAAACTGTAACCCGAAAGCTGTAATAAATTAATTTGCAATTACTGAAATATTTACATTTGTATTATTCCTCTAAACCTAATACATGATAGAGTTAATGGTTTAAATTTACGTAACTTTTTAGGATCCAAGTTTGAATCTCCATTGCCATTTTTAATACACTTAATTATGTACTATTTTATATAATCTGTTAGGGAAATGTATTATTATTATTATTATTATTACTAGTTTTATTTCAAATTCCCACTTAATATATAGGTTCTCAATGTGTAAACATTTTTATTTGTAGAGGAAAGTTTTATTATAGCGTACCTTTTTGAAAATATCTTTTTGGCTAAAGTATACTCTTACTTATAGAAACGAAACATTTCAACAAATGAACATAAACATCGTTCTACATTTATAAGATGATCTATCGCTCTCTTCTTGATTACTCTATTTTATTCTACAGTTCCCGCCCCTGTGTAAAAAAACTGCAGGTTTCCCAAAGGTAGATCATTCATACTTTACCAAATCTATACAATAATCCATTATACCAATTATTCGAAATGATTTCTACTAAAGCACATTTGATACACATCTTCCCAAAATTCACCAAAAACCTACATATAAATGAACTAAACCAAACCAAACACATGACTATTGTAATCCCAAATCACCAATTATTAATTTATTTCATTCACGCATATTGGCATCAGCGATCATGACAATAGACAGTGAGTTCCGCAAGACCATAGGTGGATAGCTGTTGATCAGAAGAAAAAGATAATGTCTGTATCATATATAAATAGAGATTTACAGATTTCATTGTACGAAGATTTTTGAAAATCAAGATATTACTCTTCTGAAAAAACTGTCACTAACACAATATTTTCATAAAACCTAAATTTTTTACATTATGTAGAAAAATAATGATGGCCACGTAATTTCCAAATAAGCCATCGTTCACGTATCATCGAAATCATATTGCCCGATTTCTATTTGTTTGTCTACAGAGGAATGCGGCGATAGTTTGGTTCCAAGTAAAGGTGGTCCCCTCCATCTAGAATTTTCATTTTTATATTTTAGAAAAGCTTTTGGTGTAATCGTTTTTTCATTTTTCTTGAAAGAAATCAATAGACTAGGCTTACACGCTGCCGCCGCCATTTGTTGTCAGTATCACCTCTGTTCTCTCACTTAGTGATATTTTTCTCCATTTGTGTGCTTGTGAATCAGAAAGATTTAAAGCAATCTGTCTAAAATGAAACTATGAAAGGATTATATTTTAAACCCGAAGAAAAACTCTCTGACTGCGAAACATCTTTAAAAGGAAAAATGACAAACTTACCTTTTCCGAAAGAATACAAGAATTAGACAGAAACATTTACTAACCTCAAAATAAAATACTGCAAACAGACAGCGGAAGAGAGTATTGCAACAGAGAAATTTTTTTGTTGGGTATTCAGAAAATACCAAAGGCTACAGGATTTGGCTAGAAAGTCAAAATAAAATAGTCATTAGTAGACATAAAATTTTTGAAAAGAATGTTCTGATTAAAATGAAAAAGAAGAAACGAAAGATATTCACCCATTCATTCCACTGACTTTTCCTTCTCATGAACAAAACTCTGATGAAAATAAAGAACTTCCTGAAAATGAAG
The DNA here is from genome assembly GCA_963969525.1 of Ontholestes murinus. Lineage (NCBI taxonomy): Eukaryota > Metazoa > Arthropoda > Insecta > Coleoptera > Staphylinidae > Ontholestes > Ontholestes murinus. The sequence goes on along the minus strand of OZ018390.1, from coordinate 26,811,937 downwards.
AATCATCTGAAAAAGAACATGAAGAACGAGAAAGTGACCATTATGAAGAATGCGGCCAATTAGATGACGAAGACACCCGACCTGAAAAAGAAGCAGAAAATAAAAATCTGGACAAAAAGAAAGAGACCTGAAAGAGAAAAGGAAAAGCTACTATGAATAGAAAATTACTATTTAAAAGATGAGTTGGAAGAAAGTATGATATCCATCGATACAAATAATCCTGGTGAAGAAAATGAATATGATAAAATTTGGCACACTGCAATAAAAGCTGGAATAAAAGCACATATAAAAATGAAACTTGTAAAATAATAAAAAAGGACAAAGATATGAAGATCCTAGACTACAAAAAAAAAATACAAAAAAGAAAAATAGGATGAGACAACATTGATACAAGTGGCACGAGGTTTGGTCCAAAAAAGAAATATTTGCACCAGTAGCAAAATTAAGTTCTATCAGATCTCAAATTGCATTTGCACCAGTAGCAAAATTAAGTTCTATCAGATGTCAAATAGCAAAGTCAGTAGAGAAAGGATTGAAGCTGATACAAATAGATGTGACAACGGGCTATTTAAGCGGAGTGCTAGACGAATCAATTCTAATGAAGGTGCCAACTTGCTTGCAAAAATATGTAACCGAGTTTAGAATAAAGTGCCGAAGACCATCTTAAATAAAGCAAAAACGATGTTGGAGGATTTGAGAAAATATAAAGAAAATGAAGTCTGTCTGCTTAAAAAAGCTTTATATGGCAGGACGACAAAAGTATAAAATACTAGATTCTGAACTAAAAAATGACTTTGAACCATCCCAAGCAGACCCTTGTGTTAACATATTGAGGAAAGGAAGAGATGAAATTGTAATTACAATATATGTTGATGACCTAATATCCTACACAAATGAAAAGAAATTAAATGAAGCACAGAAAAGTCTGGAAACAACATTTGAACATTTGAAATACTCTTTGGGAATAGATTTTAAATGTGAAGAAGAATACATAACAATTGACCAGAACAGATATATTGGTGAGATGTTAAAAAAATTCATAAAATAAGATTCAAAGCCTATCTCAACTCCTCTAGAGACAGAGTTAAAACTAAAACGAGAAGAAAAACTAAATACTTACCTTACATAAATTTTATTGGAACCCTGATGTATGGTATTTATCTGTAGCGACACGCCCAGACATTACGCATGCGGTGAGTTATCTCAAACAATTCAATGCTACACTATGGTGTAGAACACTGGAAACCTGCTAAAAGAACACTCGGGTACCAAAAAGGGATAAGAGACCTGAAGTTAACATTCTTAACTAATAAAGATGCTGAATTGAAAGAATATGCTGATGTAGACTGCGCATCCTGTATTCTTGAAGAAGATCCTGTACTGGTCATTGCTTCATAAAGGATGGTGGTGCTGTCAGCTAGGAATTAAGAAAACAGAACACAGTGGCCGTATCATTGCTGAATCCTAATACATGGCTCTGATAGAATGTGCAAAAGAAGCAACACACCTAGTAAAGTTAGAACATTTTATAAAGGAAGTGATACAGAGTGAAGAGATACACGCTGCATATAAAGAATCGAAGAGATGATTGCTGACATACTAACAAAGGCACTGCCACGACCAAAATTTGAAGAATCTTGGTCTGCAGCAGATGGTAATCCGTGAGGAGTGCAAGAAATAAATAGACTAAGCTGTACACGGATCGACGTATCGATGCCGCCGCCATTTTTAGTTGTCAGTCACCTCCATTCTGTCACTTCACGCTTGTGTGTGCTACTAAAATCTTAATTTTTCTTATAACTATAGTGAATAAAACACTGCGAAAACGGATTTTTTGTGATTTTTGGTAATCTAAGGTTTCTTAGGATTTGAATTAAGCGCCAATTTTGTTCTATGAGCGTTGGAAGTTTGTATTTTAACAGTTTGCAAATTCTTCATGGCACAGTATATGCAGCAACGGACAACAAATATTTTGTAAGTTTACTATGAAGGAAACTTCAATCGTTGTATGGAGGAAACAATGTTCCAAATATTAATACACAGAGGTCGTTCAGATGAAAATATTGCTTGTATATATGATCGTGTGCAAGAAGAACCAAGTACGTCAATGTGTCACCGTTTACAACAATAGAGTCTTTCATATGACACTACTTAATGAATTTAAAAAGAAAGACCTGTTATTAAAGACGTATAAAATTCAACTAACTCAAGAACTTAAATCAGGGGTGCTGGGTTTCACAAAAAAAAAGAAGTAAATGCAGATTTTCACAAAAAATCAATCGGAGATTCATTTTTTCTCGAAGAAAAACCAATACTTCTAGAAAAATGCATTGTGGTCTGAAGGAGTTATTGGTCCACATTTTTTTGAAGACTAAGCTGGTAGCGCTGTTATAATCAACGGTGTATGCTATCGGGAGATGCTAAACAACTTTTTATTCCATGAAATCAGTGTTTTGAACTTAAATAATATGTGGATTCAACAAACACACTGCACGTGAAACAACCACATTACTTCAAAACAAATTTTCTTGTAACGCTATATATCAAAAGGGCGACAACAATTGGCCAGATAGGTCTTCCTCTGGGGCCATTTGAATGGAAAGGTTTATGTTAACAAACATGATATTATTTCAGCACTAAAGGAAAACATAGGAAATGCAATTGCTGAAATCAAAACGTATTTATTAGGACTTGTTACGGATAACTTGGCTAAAAAAAATGGTATCATATATTCAGACAGGTGACATATACATACACGACATCATTTCATACATAATTGCACTATTAACAATGTTATTCGGAATTTTCATTGAAAGAAAAAATCCTAAATACTAATTGGGATCACAATTTATTATACAAAATAAAAACACATTTTTAATTGATTGAAAATAAAATATTTTTGAACTTATTTCTAGAAAAAATGCAATAAGTAATATGATTATATTATATTTTTCAACTTTATATTATATTGTTATTATTATCCCTTAAGAAATTACAAATGGATGGAATAAAAGTAATAATAGGAAGAATTGATGTACCAATCGTTTTAAACTACCATTAAATAACGTGTATATGTATTCTAACGAATCAAGGAAGCAACATATCTTATAATTAATTAAAAGCAACGCCACGTTTAAAGGAAATACTGAGCGCGATAACTAATAGATACAATTAAAATTTAATATCCACATCACGTTCAATGACCATTTACCAAGACCAGAAATGACTGAGCCCACATCTGCACTCACTGGAACGGAAAATCGTGGTGATTGCGGAGCGGACAAAGGGAAACGAATTGTAGGGCGAGGTTTTCTACGTTTGCCAGCTAGACAAAACGCTGCATTACCGTTGACCCACTGAACTATATCAGCATGCATTAACAACAAAGAGATATTTATTGTAAATTTCATGCAGTCGCTATTAGGAGGAGGTCGTAATGGAAACACAATTCATGTCCGCGCCGTCGCCCTCGTGAAAAACTTGTTTTCAACTCTGCTTTCGGAAGCAGTAAATAATACTGTTATGCTCCTGGCTCCTGTTATGTTTCCTTTTTTTATTTATCGGCGATTGCAAAATTTTTAATTTAGCGTCTCGCTGGTAATTAGTGTGAAATTCTCTGGAGCTGTTTAAATCATACCTCAATGTAGATCAACAATAACAGTTAATATTATGATGACAAAATTAAATAGTTTAAATGCTGATGTTAAGAAAATTAATAATTCTCTTAAATCAGATTATACAGAAAGATACAAATTAGAAATGTCAGCAATATAATATTTATTAGTAAAATATGTTAATTACTTAATTTGAAATAAATGTTATAAAGTAAGAAAGCATTAATCGTTTTCTTGAATATGATTCTTATCATTCTCAAATGAAAAGGATATGTGCGACCATTACTACAAGTTATTATGTTATCTATACTTATACTGAATTGAAAAATTCATTGTTTTAACCACAAATAATTAGTTCTGATTCTCATATTATTGTGTCAACCTCAAAAAATGAACTTCTTAATGCTAATGAATTCTGATTAAGGGTATAAAAACAACAGTTCTGTAGTTTTATGTTTTGGTGATCTTTGCTTTAATAGATTATGGTGCAATCAATTTCTTCCAAATTCGACAATCAATCCTTCACCACTTCCAAGTTGCCAAAATATTCGCCATAACCTTTAACTAAACTCCAACACCCTGCCAACCCGCGCCACAACCTCTCAAATGAGCTTTTGTACGAAACCACAAATTCGCCTAATTCACAACGTATATGAAGCCTTAGTGTTAAATTTTCGAATAATCCCTATAATTCTCTCTTGTTTACCAAATTTATACACTAAGAATATACAAATGAGGTCAAGAACTGTATTTCTTGTCCTCATTTTAAAGTGGATTTCATTTCAATACACCTCATGATTTATCATTGGATATTAATGAATTTATTGAAACAATAGCTATCCTTCTCGAGTAGCCTGATTTGAGTAAAAATATAATTGTAGGGGATGATTTTAATGTAAACTGTATATGTCTTAAAGGTAGAGTTAACTTTAATACTAGAAATAATAACTGCTTGGATAATGTTTTATCTAATATGGCAAGCATGATGGTGGAATAAATTGATGAAGGTCTCTCTGATAATATTGGTATCCACATTTGTGTAGAGGTTACGAATTTAAGTCCGGATACTAAAAAACACAAAATAAGACCATTTACTGAAGTAGGCTATAAACTGTATTCACTTCTGAATAAATCAGACTTGAGTTTCATTTATAAACAAGACGTTAATATTGAGGATAAATTCTGTATTTTTATGAACATCCTCAAAACTAATATTGCACAATCCTTTAATGAAATGTTTGGTAGAACTAATAATTCAGTAAATTAGTTCATCGAAAATCTTCGTAAAATGTGCGAATCTTTGCACTTGCTAAGAAAAGCCAGTCTGCGTTATACAGAATTGATACCCCAATATAGGAATTTTGAAAAGAAATACAATATGGCCCTTAAAAAAACTAAATTAAAAGCTAATGATTAATTCATAAAAAATCCTAGTAATCGCCACAAGCTATATGATCTTCAATAATAAACATAATAATAAATCTAATATTCGTTGCAATATTAAATCGGACACTTTTAATGTATTTTTCAAAGAAGTAGCCAGCAACATTATTAGTTAACTGCCAAAATCAAAAAGCTGTTGTTGGCCAAGACGAACAAATATTTTGTAATAAAATGTATTAAAATCCTTTAGTTCGTTGTACAAAATTAAATAATAAATTTAAAAATACGAAAACATTTCGTGAATCTACAACAGTGAGTTTTACTAAGACTACAAAACAAATTAATTTGAAACAACTACTTCCCTCGCTAGTACCTCGACAGACGTTGAATAAAACAAAGTTAATTTGCGTGTTACGAATAGTACAACTATCAAAGCAACACTAATTTGAATGAAATTATTTCTGTTGAATAAACTAATAAATGATAATATGTATTTTAGATTGTTTAAATATGACAATAACATGAAAAATTATGCACAAAAATGAATTTAAGACTCACTGTTGTAGATTCAAGAAATGTTTTCGTATTTTTAAATTTATTAACAAATATTTTAATGAGACATACTTTAAGTTGGAACATGTTAATGAAGCTTTTGTTAGAGAAATTGTACTTAAACTTCGTCAATCAAATAGTCGAAATATTTATGGTATGACAACGAAACTTCTGAAAAGAATAATTAGTATAATAATAACTTCTCTAACAAAGTTAATAAATTCGTGTATAGTTAACTGTATTTATCCGAGCTGTTTCTAACGGGCGTACATTATTCTAATTTATAAAAAAGATCACATATTGGATTTTAATAACTAACGTCCAATTTCGTTGCTACCGGTAATTTCCAAGGTTCTTGAAAACATTTTATATCTTCAAATTGTATCATATGGCTTTTGAAGAGGTAGATTTACAAGGGGACGCAGTTGTTGCAATTACTGAAGGGATTTATGAAATATTTTCAATAGCAAGCTTCCTGGATTTTAGTAAGACGTTTGACTGCATCTATCATGAGATACTCCTGCAAAAGCTATTCTTTTATAATATTCATCCAAAAGCCTGGCGAATGATTTAATCGTACCTTGACAGTCGAAGTAAACAAGTATATTATAACAACCAAAAATCTGAAGTACTTCCTGTAACCCATGGGGCACCGCAAGGAGCTATCCTCGCCCCTTGTTGTTCTTAATATACATTAATGTTTTGCCATGCCAACTGACCGAGTCCTCGACTGTATTATTTGCCAACGAAACCGCAATCCAAGCTTCAGACCACAATGAAGAAGCAGCAATAGAAAAGAATTCTAATGCGGTAAATTGTGCAATTGATTGGTGTAATGCGCGGATCTCGCGACTTTATTCAAAATTACTAATACCGGAAAATTACATGAAAAAAACGGTTGTGACAGTGACATTTACTTTTTCTCAATGCCTACTTGATAATACACAAAAAAAACGAATAAACGTGAAATCGACGTAAACATCCCGCCCCCCATTGAATGCCAAGCATTCAATTAAACATTATTCACCACACTATCACTTCTATCAAGGGCGCACAGTTTCACAGAAGGGCGCACATATGAGCCGGAATTGGTGCGAACAGTCGCGCTCCGAATTACTCCGTCCGGTCCTGGATGAACAGCCTCGACACGTCCCAGTTTCCATAACAGCGGTGGTGTGTTATCCTCCTTGATAACAACGAGTCGTCCAGGTTCGATGTTGGCGGTGTTTTTCTGCCACTTGGTCCTTTTGTGGAGCTCGGACAGGTACTCCCGTTGCCAACGACTCCAGATATGTTGGCGTAGCTTTTCCACGAACTGCCACCGAGACAGCCTGTTTGCAGGAACGTCGCTTATATCCTGGTTGAGCGGTGCGGTGATTGCATCACCAATGAGAAAATGTCCAGGGGTTAATGCAGCTAAGTCGTTCGGATCCTCAGACAGCTGGCACAAAGGACGTGAATTCAATACAGCCTCTATTTGCGTTACGAGAGTATGTAGCTCGGTGTAAGTCAGAAGAGCATTCCTGACAACTCGATGTAGATGATGTTTTACACTTTTGACCGCGGCCTCCCACAGGCCTCCGAAGTGAGGAGCGTGCGGCGGTATAAAAGTCCATTTAATATTTTGGGTTGTGAGTGCGGTCCTTATCTCGTCTTCAGCATCCCGAAGAAAAATTCCTAATTCCCTCAAAAGGTTTCGGGCGCCGACGAAGTTGGTAGCGTTGTCGGAAAAAATCTCAGCGACGCATCCTCGGCGCGATATAAGTCTATGGAAGGCTGCGAGGAATGCTTCCGTGGTGAGATCCGCGACCACTTCAATATGCGCGGCTTTTGTTGCGAAACACACGAATACGCAGATATACACCTTCGTAGTTCTTTTAGACCGATGAGAACCATCCTTAATAATAAAAGGCCCGCAGTAATCAACGCCGCATTTTAGAAAGGGGCGAAATTGCTGTGTTCGGTATAAAGGTAGAGCTCCCATGATCGGAGCGTCGAATCGGGGCCGAGCGCGGACACACCGAATACATTTCCGAACCACTTCACGTGTCACGCTTCTGCCGTTCAGTGGCCAGTATTTAGTTCTGACGGCGGCGAGGATTCCCTGAGTTCCTGTATGTAATTGCACATTATGAATGTCCCTTATAATTAGCTTCGTTAGCTGGTGGTTGCCTGGTAATACGATCGGGCACCGACGAGATAAAGGCATGCTAGATTCCACTAACCGCCCGCCCACTCGTAAAATTCCATCGGTGTCGATAAATGGATTTAAGCAGGTAAGGCGGCTGGACTTTCGCACTGTCCCACCCTTGGTTAACGAGTCCAGTTCATTTGTGAAGGAGTATCGCTGCAGGTGGCGGATTATAGTGTTGGTTGCCGCCTCTAACTCCTCGGTGGTGAATGGGCCACTTCTCTTCATAGCAGGGCGTCTTAGGGCATCCTTAAACCGCAGAATGTACGCCATTGCTCGTACTGTTTTATGGAAGGATGAGCAGATTGGAATTACGTCCTCAATTTCAATCGAAATAATTCCACATTTGACTTCCGGCTGTTCAGCAGTTGGCACAAATGTGACAGGGGCTTGTTCACTCAACAGGAAGGCGGGTCCATTCCACCACAACGTTGAATGGTTTAAATCCGACGGAGATAATCCGCGGCTAATGAGATCGGCGGGATTTTCATGTGTCGCGACGTGGTACCAATCGGAAACGTCACTCAATGTCTGGATTTCTCCTACGCGATTGGCCACGAACGTTTTGAATTTTCGCGATTCGGACTTAATCCATGAAAGCACGATGGTAGAATCTGAATAATAATAATGTCTCACAAATTTAGTGTCTAAGGTGGAACACACGCGATCACACAACTCGGCTAGTAATACCGCGGCGCAAAGTTCGAGACGGGGAATGGTGGTTGACTTTACCGGTGCAACCCGAGATTTCGCACACAACAAGCGGGAAGAGGTTTTTCGTCCATATCTAACAGATACTATGTACACACATGCTCCATATGCATTCTCGCTGGCGTCGGCGAATCCATGAAGCTCGAATGATTCAGCGCCTACCTGAACTACATTTCTGGGAATAGCGAGGTCCCTCACCAGTTGCAGCTCATTAGCATACCGTGTCCACCTGTCGAGGTACAGGGCAGGTAGAGGATCGTCCCATCCGCACTTCATCCTCCATAAATCTTGGATTAAGATTTTTGCGGTGATGATTAGCGGGCCGATTAATCCTAGCGGATCGTAGATGCGGGAAATCTCACTTAGAATTGTCCGTTTAGTGAATACGCGCGCGGAAATTTCACTGCACTTATAACTTAGACAGTCATTATGAGTGTTCCATACGGTTCCGAGGGTGGTCACACAGTCATTGAGCCCGCGAGTCAGCACTGTTACTGAGTCATTAATGTTCGTGCGGAAGCACTCAAACACGGCGGGGTTATTGCTTGCCCACTTTTTAAGTTCGAATCCACCTTTTCCGAGAAGAGTGGAAACTTCGTCACGAATAACAGTCAATTCTTCAATCGAATTCCCACCTGTTATTAGATCATCAACGTAAAAGTCTCTTAAGCACACTTCGCTGCCGACCGGAAAATTACTGCTCTCAATTTTCGCGAGTTCGCGCACTGATTTAATCGCCAGATATGCTGCAGGAGCGGTTCCATATGTGACCGTGGCCAACTCATATGACACTAGGTTGTCTTCTGGATGTTCACGCCACCAAATCCGCTGGTACTTCCGGTCCTGTTGCCGAACGCTAACCTGACGGTACATCTTGGTGATATCCGCGGTGATCACATATGTTTTCGTCCTCATACGCAGCATTATGGAGAACAGGTCATCTTGGAGGGTGGGGCCAACATGTCGTTCAATGATGTCCCGTTGTTTGACGGCGCGGATGCATTAAAAACTACTCTGAGCTTCGTCGTTAGGCTATCTTCCTTGATTACGCAGTGGTGAGGCATGTAGTAGCCGTTCGTTACATCCCCGCTTGTTGGATGCATGTGTCCCAATTCCTTGTATTCGCGCATAAATTCACGGTATGATTCGTAAACTTCCGGCTGTTTAGCTAGCCTTCTTTCCAGCGCGAAAAATCTATGTTTCGCCGATACACTGGATTCTGCTAACCCTTTTGCATCGGTTTTAAAGGGCAGGGCCACCTCAAACCGACCACAAGGCAATCTCGTACTTGTCTTTTCAAAATGTTTCTCACATTCACGATCCTCGTATGTACTTGTTGTATGCTTGAAATTCTCAATTTCCCAGAATCGTGACACTAGTTCGTTGAGGCCTACGAAACCTACCGTCGCACAGTGGGTGGTTTGCACCTGCGGTAACTGACCTGCAACTATCCAGCCGAAGTGAGTACTTATTAGCGTCAATGGACCCATGGGGATGTGACGCCCGTTTACGATGTCGTAATAAAGGCCTGCCCCGATGAGCAGGTCAATTTCTTGCGGTTTGTGGAATGACGGATCGGCAAGTTGAATCCCCGCGGGGGGCGTTAATCCCCGGATATCCATTTTATGATTCGGAATTTTATCCGTTATTTTGTGCATTATTAACGCGTTCATTGGTGTATTGTAATCGGACACACGTGATTGCACAACAAATGTTCCCATTTCTTTAATGTCGGTTCTTGAGCCTCCGACTCCGACGATGGGCGTTGACAAGGAGCGCCTTGTCAAATCAATTTTCGCAGCACATTTCTCCGTAATTATGTTCGCCTGCGACCCGGAATCCAGCAAAGCACGCACCTGTATTATTTTTCCTCGCTGGTTCCTTATGTTAATCACGCAGGTTGACAGTAGCACAGATGATGGATGATTCGAGAGTGTTGAAAGTGACGCGGCCTCACTACTGCAGGGTTCATTGTTACTCGACGTAGGCGGCGTCGCTGCTTTGTGCAGTAACGTATGATGCGATTTGTTGCATTCACGGCAGTTTCCGGATTTGCATGATTTTGCAGAGTGGTTGCTCCCCAGGCAGTTGAATCACAGATGTTTTTGTTTCACCGTTTCAATCCGCTGTTCTACCGATTTTCCTTGAAACACGCGGCACTTGTATCGCACATGTGAACCTTCACAAAACACGCACTTTTCTTCGGTCGATTTAACAGTCAGCGACTTGACTTTCGGAAACTGCACCATTGTTGTACGCGCACTATCCATCGCTTCCAGTTGCTTGCATTTTTTTTCAAGAAATTCCTTCATTTCTGAATACGTCGGTGTTTTAGAGCAGGTTTCACCTTCCCACTCCTTCTGCAGCTCCGGGTTTAGCTTCTCGGCGATGATTTCCACCAGTAAATCGTCCCAGGCATGCGTCGGCCGATTGATAGCCTTAAGCGATGCGAGGTTTAGCGCAACGACGTCGATTAAATGCCGAAGGCTCGTGTGGCTCTCCTTTTTGACCGTCGGCAGGTGAATTAGCGATCGCACATGTTTTTTGATTACAAACCGTTCGTTTTGGTAGCGGCTCACTAACTGGTCCCAGGCAAGTTGATACGCGCCGCTTGACATTTGCACGGATTTGATCATTAACGCGGCTTCTCCCTTGAGCGAACTACGCAAGTAGTGGAATTTCTGTGCGTTTCCAAGCGTCGTGTTGTCGTGGATGAGGTTCTTGAAAGCGTCACTGAATCCTTGCCACTCGTCGTAGTTTCCGCTGAACGTAGGTAACTCGATTACCGGTAGTCGCACTTGGGGTTCATGTCTTGACGGCGAAGACGCGCTGTTGGCCTGAGTCGCCGCTTGCAATTTAGCAATTATTTTGTCTACCTCACACTCGATTGTGAAATAGTCGTCGTCGAATGTTTCTTGGTCTGCCATGGAGTCGATGTCGTTATCGAAAAGTTCCATCACAATTTGATTTAGATCTTTTCGGGCTGGAACAAGGTCGTTCCAGAGCTTCAAAATAATTTGCTCATCATTTTCGGGTTCCGCAAGCCGTTTCTGGAGCCTTTCCTTTTTTTTGATGATATTCTTCATCTGCCATTGCAGTTTCTTTACAATTGCAGCAGACATGTTGACTTACTGAGATGTGTTGCACAAAGTAAGAAAGCTCGGTTAATATTGTTCGTTTGTGTACGGCCGACAACCAACTTGCGTACTCACGAGACACAAAAACGGCAAGTTGTTGGAATTGTTGCACGCGTAAACGACACGAATATTAGACCACCTTTTGCTCGGTAGCAAAATGGTTCACGAGAGAAATTCACTATGTTCGTAATTAACTGTAACTTATCCGGTTCGAAGGACCATGTATTGCGCGGATCTCGCGACTTTATTCAAAATTACTAATACCGGAAAATTACATGAAAAAAACGGTTGTGACAGTGACATTTACTTTTTCTCAATGCCTACTTGATAATACACAAAAAAAACGAATAAACGTGAAATCGACGTAAACAATTGGTTTAATTATAACAACTTGCTTGTTAATTCAACAAAAATAGCAGTTTTAAATTTTTAATTGAAACCACATATTTGGGGGAAATAGTACTAGATTTCTTGGAGTTTATCTAGATTATAAATTATCATGGCCACAGAATGGGTCGAGAGTTGCCAAGAAATTAACTAAAACTATTTATTTATTGCGACACTTTAAAAATTCGCTGCCTCAGTCCTCCTTGCAAACAGCCTACTTTACGTTGTTGCAAAGCCACTGAACATATATTTTGCCTGTTTGGGGTCATTCCAACATATGACTAGGCTCTTCGGACTTCAAAGACGTGCCTTGAGAATAATTGCTTAATTAGGATACAGGGATGATTGTAAGCCCGCCTTCATCGATTTGAAACTACTAACCTTGCCTTGGACTGGTACATGTTTATACCAATAAAACTCAATATATTACACACCACCAAATGCATAGCTATATTATTAGAGTAGATTAATATATATGTCTATATCGCCTGCGTCTGTCAAAGTCCCAAAATGGGGTTAATTATCTCGGACCGATATGTTACAATGCATTGACTGGTTACATTAAAGCTCTACTCTTCATACGTTGTATGTGATATGGGTACAAAGAATAGTCACTAATAATTTTAATAGTTCCATTACTTACATTCAAAGTATTTACAATTTTTCGAGTAGAAGTTGGATCTTACTCTATCACATTTTCATCTACTTCACCGTTTTAACTGTCATTGGTCTTTCTTGACTTCAGCTTCGTTTAAATGTGTCTGTGTAACGAAGATGTTAATGGATATTTTGAAAGGTTCTTCTATTATGAACATTACAGTCATTAGCTTTTGTACACATTGTTTCAAATTCTTGAACTCTTAACGCTGATTCTTTTTACCGATGAAGTAATTTTTTCAAGAATTGCAATAATTTCTATAATAACCATGTGTGAGGCTGAAAAAATATACATAAGATATTTGAAGATCGTTTTTAACATCAGTCCTCATTAAAGCTTTGGGCTGGAATTTTGGATGACTGGTTAATTTAACCGGTATTTCTACTAAGAAGACTTACTGGCGAGGTGTATCGAAACTTTTTAGAACCTTAGTTTCTGGAGGATATACCATTGGGTTCGTAATAAAATGGATGGACTTTTCTTATTTTTATAGTCTTCCGGGAAATAAGAGGCATTATTAGACTGCAGAAAATGTGAAATTAGTCTAGCATTTCATAACAGTGTTTATTTGTCGAGAAGAAACAATAAATGTCAATCGGTATTGTGAAAAATTGAAGACGATTAGTCATGCATTAAACAATCACCCACCAATAGAATATGTTTATTCTATCCACATACTAATATTATATAATAATCAAAACATATGTAGAATAATTGGCTAAATGGGTCAGATATCGATATCAAAGACGAGAAGATCGTCATTTTTAGCTCGGAAAAACATTTCAAAAGAAACGAAAACTACGTTCAAAACGCGAAATGTTATTAGATCTTTTAAAACAAGTATTTGTACTCTGGTCATCCTATAAACCTGCTGACTTTTTGCCAGGCCTTGAATCTAAGGTGATAATGTGAAAAATAATATTTTGCTAGCTAGTTAAATTGTTCTAATAATTTTCATAAATAAATTGATGAATAGCAAGGGCTGGCTGCTGGTGTTTAGAGGAGAACATCTGGGTTACACATAATTGAAAATTTGTTTACAGCGGCTAATTCAAATGTATTAATTTTTTTTAAATAATAATAATACTTTATTTTTGCAAAACCATTACAACATAAATAAAATTTATGGTAAAAAATGTACACTATTAATGAAGCAAAAATGTAGCCACTAAAGTATATACTTGAGTGTGGCCATATAAAATAAATTAAAAAATAGTGTATATAATTATAATGATAATATGAATTAATATAAGCAAAAGATTTACACACACATACAAATTAATATATACATTACAAAATAATAGCAAAAATTACACATTAAACAATAAATAAGAATAAAATAAAACAAAACAATCCGAATGTTAATTTCGAGGTGGACCATTTATAGGCATAATATCTTATCAAGATGACAGGTTTCCATTTCAAGCAGCCATTTCTTAATGTTCTTTTTAAATGATTCCATGTTCGCACAATTCTAGTATTCCACTGGTATTTCATTCCAGAGTCGGGGTCCTAGGTAAAGATGGGTACGCTTTCCTAATTCCGTTCTTGCTCTGCGCAGTTGGACAAATTTTCTCTCTCTTCTTCTTGTAGCGTAAGAATGAGAAATTTTTGTCAGGTTTTCATTTGTTTGATGTTGATGTAATATAACTACTTTAGAATATAAACGATGTATATTCATGACATTTGCCTCTTTAAAAAGTAGATCACTGGGGTATCTTATATTTTTCCTTAGCATAATTTTTAAAAATCTCTTTTGCAAAACGGATATGCTGTTAATGTAACATTTGGCTGCACTCCCCCATGCTATTATACCGTAGAGTAGATGTGATTCTATTATTCCATGATATACCATTTTAACAGTGTGAGATTTGAGTATTTCGCAAATTTTCTTGAACGGAAAAATAATCAATAATTAATAAAACACTACAACTTTGTTTGTATAACACTGTATTTTTTATTATGTTGACTAGTTTCGGCAACTCCACTTGCCATTATTGAAACATAAGTAACTTATTACAAACAAAGTTGAAGTGTTTTATTAATTATTCAAACATGTATAACGAAGTAGAAGCTTCTTACATTAACAAGGAAAAATAATCATTCGTAGTTTTTTAATAACTTGATTTATGTGCTCATGCCAGCGTAGGTGACTGTTAATAGTTACTCCAAGATACTTTGAAGTAAGTTTCTCATTAATCTTAGTGGTAATATTATTGTTAGAAAGTGTTATATATTTGTAAGAGGGTAAAGTATTTTTATTTATAGAGAACGGAGTGTATGCTGTTTTAGATAGGTTCATCGTTAATAATTTACTATCGAAAAATTGTTTAATTGTTTTTAAGTCAATTTCGACGATTGTTTTTAGTGATTCCCAAGTATCACTTTCACAATAGATCGCACTATTATCAGCAAACGAATTAATTGTACCATTTATATTTAATGCAAACATACAGTTTATGTATAATATGAACAGGAGTGGTCCCAGAACTGTTCCCTGTGGAATTCCACACTCAACTATCTTAAACCTACTTATATTTTGTCCAATACGAACAACCTGTTTTCGCAATGACAGATAACTTTTTAACAGATTGTAGACTTTGCCTCGCATGCCCATCGTTTCTAGAGTATCAAGAAGATATTGGTGACTTACTGTATCAAAGGCTTTCTCCAGATCAATAAATAAACAAATCGTCTTTTTACCTGCATCGAGTGATTTATAAATATTACTGGTTAAATGAATTGATATTTTGAAATTAGGTTATTTTTGTTTGCGAAATGTAAAATACGCGTTTTAATAATCTTGCTGATACTACTAGGCAAGCAAATTGGCCTGTAGTTTTTTTTTTATCTCCGTTTTTATAAATTGGTGTTATGACAGCGTGTTTTAACATATTTGGGAACTGAGCACATTCAATTGATAAATTTATTAAATATACCAAGAGAAGAGTTATATGCTGCCGTAAGTTTTAAAATCTCAGAACTTATTTCATCTAAACCAGTTGCTTTATTATTTTTTAGTAGATTAATAACTTTATTTAGTTCATGGGCATCTGTTGGCATTAAGAACAAATTGGAGTGACGTTGAGTTTTGGGATCATGCACAACGTTGTTTCTCAGTTTAATATTATTTGCAAGTTCTCTTCCAATATGTGTATAGTGTTTATTAAATTCTTGTGGAATATGCGATTTATGCGATTTATGCGTAATAATATTTCCATTTATATTGATCTCCTGAATTTCGTCTTTTTTGGACATATTATTTGGTTTGCTACTATTGTTAACTGCTTTACAAACTCCTTTAGTGGCACATTTTTCTTTACCTATTATATCTTCATAAAATAGTATTTTTGTCTCTTTAATAAGCCTATTTAGGTTATTTCTATAGCTTTTACAGGTGTTTTTAAGCATAGCGTTTTCTGGATCTCGTTTTAACTTATTATATAAGTCATCTCTCACCTTAATTGACTTAATTAAACCTGCAGTAATCCATGATTTTCTTTTTCGATTACTATTTGTGATAATTTTAACTGAGGATGATTTGTCTATGTACGATTTGAGAGTGGTTACAAATATATCCGTGGCTATATGTATATTATCCTCGTTATATACTCTTTGCCATTGCTCCCGTTGAATGAAATTTGATAATTTATTGTTATCGAGTTTTTTAACTGTTAACTTTGTGTCTTTGCTAACTCTTTCTATGGGCATTTGCAATAACGTTGCAGAGTGGTCAGTAACATGACATTTTAAAATGATTGGTATATATAGACTCGCATTCTCATGGGTATTTTTTACAAATATATGATCAATACATGTTGATGAATTATTAGTAACGCGGGTAGGGTAATTTATGAAGGAAATAAATCCATTTTCACTCATCACATCGAGATAGTTATTGCTATGTGAACTTGTCCTAAGTATGTCAATATTTATATCTCCAATAACGATGATATTTTTATATTACCGTCTCTGCATATTTGGCATATATTGCTCAAGGTTTTGAATAAATTCTTGAGGACATATTGATGGGGGTCTATATATTAGTACTATTAGAATATTTCTATTATCTTTAACAATATTTGTAACCATCACATTAATACCACTAAAGCTAACAATTTCATAAGAAAATACATACAATTATAACCTTTCATAGCGAAGCATTGCAAATTAGTTAGTTTCCAAGTTTCTGTTAGTATTATACAGTCTAGGTTAATTCTAATTCAATTGGAAATTGAATACATTGTTTGTAAATTCAGTGCCTAGAGATAATAAATAATAAAAATATAAAAATAAAAACAATTCTTTTAATTGTGGGGGCGTCTAAAATATAATGAAAAAACAGACACAATTATCTTTTGGTAAAACAAAAATATGAAAATGATGTTTAATTTGAATGTAGAATGATGATTTCAATACCATATTTTAAGAACTTTCCAAGATAGTTACCATTTAACAAATGAATTTGTAAGCATTGATTTTGGTGAGGGGAAAAACCATAAAGGATACCTAGTAAAATTAAGATCAATTTGGAAATTGGTTTACAGATTCTCACTTTACATTTTTTTTGTAGAGGAAATCGAAATTATTGAATTGAATTACATTTATCTAGGAATAATTTTTTTACGGATTTTTACGGAGTCGAGTTAGTTTGGAGGCTATTTTTTGGTTTTAAAACTACACACATTTTTTTCACTTGATAAAAATATTGTTGTGAATATTTGCTGTCTAAGGATTTTTAAATTAAATTGGTCATCATAGGAGACCATCTACGAGTAGATTTTTGAATTTTTTATTAGCCACGAAAGAAAGTTCCACTGGAAATGTATGTATGCATGTGTTTCAATTGTAGAAGTATAAATATAACTGTCAGATTAAATTTTCCTGGCTTTTCTCTCCTTGAAGTTTTGATCATCTCTTTTAAATCGTAATCTATGATGTGAGGAAGTGAATAATAAATATGCGTTATTTAATATTTCTTCAAATTACTTTTATGAAATAAGTTCAACAATATTTGAGAGGAAAATGTTTTAGGTATCAATTTAAATTTTTGAGGTATTTTATAATTATATGTAGAAATTTATATCATAAAAAGCGAGACACTATAATTTAATGTGTAGTGCATTTAAATAATTTTGAAAGTAGTGCAAACGATAATTACATAACTGTACATATTTTTTACATCTAAATTTCTATTATTTTATTTTTAGTACAGCCATATTTTAAATTTTATTTCTATAAATTCAGGAAACGTTTTTTCACCTTCTCAATTCTTAAAAAATATTAGTTGAATAGGAATACCAAATAATTAAGACACATTCTTCCTCGATACGAATCCGAACGAACGTATTATCATTTTGATATTTTTGAAAATTCTTTACTTCGGAATACATATAATTATTTATTTTTTTGATCACTGGAGCCCTATACTATGTCGTAATATTATAGCAAAACTATAGCAATCATTTACGATGTATTGTTTATGTCTGTAATTTCTGTTGCTTGTTGACAATTTTTTCATGTATAAATACACTATATATAGGGTCCGCCAATAAGGGCGCGTGAACTTTAAAATTGAATAAAACAAGTTGTGTGTGAGGTAGAAACGAAATTTATTTTTCATTCGAAAGGGTATTCGACCCCATTAAGTATGGAAGATAACATCGTTCAAATAACCACCGCGGCTCCGTTTGGTAGCCCGGATCCGGGAGGTCCAATTTTCGATGACTCTGGAGTACATATCGGCCTCAATTTGAGCGATGGCGTTGCGTATGTTGACTTTGAGGTCATCGGTGTTTAGAGGCTTGTCGGCGTAGACCAGCGACTTGAGATAGCCCCAGAGAAAAAAGTCTAAAGGCGTTAAATCGCACGATCTCGGTGGCCAGTTGATATCGCCTCCGCGCGAGATGACCATGTCCGGAAATCGATCGTGCAGAATGTCCATTGTGGCATGGGCTGTGTGGCACGTGGCGCCGTCCTGCTGGAACCACATGTCGTCCGTGTCCATATCATCCAGTTTAGGCCAAAAGAAGTTGGTTATCATCGACCTGTAGCGCTCCCCATTGACGGTTGTGGCCGCCCCAGCTTCGTTCTCGAAAAAGTACGGACCGATGGTGCCGCCGGCCCAAAATCCACACCAAACAGTGACTTTCTGGGGATGCATTGCCACTTGGTGGACCAGTCGACTCGAATTTGCCCACCAATCGACGGATAGTCGACTCTACAGGCCGATCATCGCGACCGTAAAATGGGCGAAGTGCGCGGAACGTTGCTCGAACTGATGACCGATTTTCGTAAAACAATTTAATAATTTGCACGTGCTGCTCGACACTCAAACTTGCCATGGTGATTTGGGGTTATATACTGAACAAATGACAGCAACTTTGACAGCTCCACCTCGAACAACATGGCCGCACCCTTCCGGCAAACTTCGCGCGTCCCTATTGGCGGACCCTTTATGTATTATGTAAGCTGTACATATAAAAATAAATCTGGTTTGAATCTGGTTTATTGGCTAAGGTTTTGCCGTACGCATTACAAAACCCAGCAACTTCAAGGCTGAAGACTAGCATTTATGTGGCTGCTAAAAGCGATATGACAATCAAAAACAAGCCCAAGATCCTTTATTTCGCATTTTTTGTGAGAGCGGTGCAGTTAATATTATATTCATTGGTAAGGAAGCCTCTTGCGATTGTGTTATTACCCAGTACTCACATTAACACTAGAGATAACTTATTTGCATCAAATCAATATGCAAGTAAATTTTACTTATGAATAAGAACAGCATCATTATAACTATTAATGAAATTGTGTATTTTTGAATCATACACATAGACTAATACTGTGTAGGAAATTACAGATATAACATCATCTATAAACATAAGAAAAATGAGTGGACCTAAATTAGAGCCTTGAGGTATACATGAGCTTGATATGAACTTGTGCGACTTAAGCTATTCTACAAAACGTATTTAGTTTTTAAATCAAGATATGAAAAACGTTCCGGTAATACCAAAGCAACTGAGTTTGTTCACTAATATATTATTATTAAGAGAGTCAAACGCTCATCAGTCTGGCCACGTGTATCAATGCACTTACTTAGGTCTTGTGTAAGTACGGCTAAATTAGTTACTATAGATCGACCTGATAGAAAATTCTACCGCTTATGAATATGAAATAAATTATTGGCATTGTTCTTAAGGTCACGCTAATTATTTTCTAAATACGGAGTGTAAGCCCTAGAAATTTGGGTTTGTAATTAAATACTAACCTTTAGCTTTGTAGGATTAATATTATTTTGCAGAATGACAATCAATGTTAAATGGTATTGATATTATCATAATGTTATTCTTATAATATGCTATTGAATTATGGTTTCTATAAAAAAAAATATATTTTATTTTTTTTCAGAAAAATAAACCAACGATCAAGTTATTTTAATCTATAAAAATGACATTATTTTTGGTAAATACATTAATTTAATAGTTTATATTCATATAACTATACCGAAATAAAACATGTATTTGTAAAAACTCCAACCAATTTAGCAATCTAAAAATATGCCTTCAGAAACTTCACAATACTGCGCGTTTTTCATGCTATGGTGCAAAAGAGAAACAGCGATTTTATGCTATTTTTAGCCAGTTAACACATATTTCAGCCGTGCTCGGTTTATATGTTTTTACATAACAACACACTTAAAAAAATGTAACACAATGGTCTCACGCCTGGAATGCCAAGGTTGCATCTGACATACAAATCCGTGCTCACACTATTGTCAACAAATACGCACGCACAGACTCATATACACCGGATTTATACTCAATACAAACCGCTTGAAAGAATAGAAATACATAAAAAAAACGGCGGCGGATATGAAACCTAGGGGGATATCCAGCCTTCCTGCGTTATGGGGTCATGGCCCTAATAAGCCCTACTGATTGAAAAACGAAAGAGAGGAAACCCAATCGTGGGTGTCTCTCTCTTTGGGTTAGGCAAGGTTAAGGATCGGTCTGTAAATGAATTTCGTGCGAATAAATCGCTCTCGAAAGGAAAGTGGGTTTCTTAAATACCAATAATAAAAGGTGCAGCTTTCCTCTGATGAATTCGATCACAACCGTTATTGCATACCAAAATAGTCGATTAGGAGTGAAGTATAACATGTAGCAGGATTATAATTCTATTCTTAAAGCCTACTAAGTGGATTCCACCCCAATAATTTACCATCACGCGATGCGATTATTCGGAAAGAAAACCTTGAGGACAGTTAACAATTCACAATAACGTAATCTAAGTTTAATTGTAGGAGTATATTTAGTACGAATGATGCAAATCGATTACTGCATTTATAGTTACGTCATATCCCACATGAACTCGCGTTTTTTATTAGTAGAAGCGATTTTAACAATTACCAAGATAATTGCAGCAGCATTCTTCATATTAACGTTAATTTCAGTTATTAGTTGGAAAATTGCTGTTTGAGTTTATTGCTAGTTTTTACTGCAATTTGTGTTTTTTCTTTAAATTAAATGCTAGTTTAGTAATTCATATATTCTAACTGTATTCATTTGTAGACTGATTGTGTTCTATAATAATATTGAGTATGAAAATTCTTAGTTTACTGTTACTTATAGAATATATTTTAGGTATTATCAATGACACATATGTTTTTTTTATAATATGCTGAATTAATATTATATTAGTTTAAAGCCTTTGTACCAATTAAAAATAATAATTACTGTTAAGCATGATGGGTTCTCAAATACTTCTCATAAATTTGAGAACCCTTCATGCTTAACAATAATTATTATTTAAGAAAGTTTAATGATTTTTAATTGAAACAGATCTATATGGATATATTAAAGAATATTTATTCGTGATATTTTATACAATAAAATTTCAAACCTTCCAAAAAATCTTATGGAGATCTGCGACGAAACTTATCTTTTCTTTTTAAATTGTGGTAAATTATGATTAAACTAAAGCACTTAGTATGTTTACAGTTACAAGGTATACATTTTGATGGTTGAATGCCACTATAAAGATTGTTTTCCAGTTTATTTTGAGAATGTTTTACTTTTTATTTGCATACTTCTTGGATCTTAGTTCACACCACAAATAATTGTGTCAAAATCATTGTAAATGTATTATTTAATGCCTATATAAATTAAAAATTAAACAAATAAAATTCGAATGAAAAATTTCATAATCTAATGAAGAATTTCATAACGACTTATCAGTCGTTATTAAACCTAGTAATATACAATCATTTTTAATTCTTTAAAACTGAGAAATAAATACAAATATCATTTCACCTTTGCAACAGGTTAATTAATTATATAGTGAATGATTATTATATTCATAAAAGCTCTTTGAGTAGCTATAAAGAGTATTAAAAATGTTTATTGAACGAGAGCTTCACATCAAAAGCCAAATGAAGAGTTAAGCTCCAAATGTTGTATTGATTAGGAAAAGCGTGTTTGTTCGATGCGTATATATGCGTACCTGATACCAGAATACTTCCATTCTACCTCAACTGAATAAAAATATTTTATTGGAAGGAACACACAAATTGTTTAGTTTCTATCGTTACATTTTTCCGATAATATTCTACATTCACACAGAAATAGATATTAATTTTCAATTTGCTCTCTAATGCTTCTATTTACTACTTATTATATTATTCGAAATAAAAATTGCAATTTATTGTCTTAATTGAATATCAACTACTTTTATCTTCCTTCATATATATAAAATTACTTGTATAAATTTTTTTGAATTTGGGACTAAAAACGTATTAAAAACAGAGTAATATAAGGAAAATTTTAGCAATAGTTTTACTTTCTTACTATAACATATACAATAAACATAGGTTTAATTCCAATAAGGATGCTTCTTGTAATTGTTCCAAAATGTTCTTCTAAACATAGTTTATAAAACAAGGATAACACTAGGTTTTAACACAGTCAGAAAATGTAAGCATATTGTAATACCACTTTTTTACTGTTAAGGACCAAAAACTAGTAGTTGTTTTATTAGATAATTAAGAATACTGACGTTTCTGCTAGTTTTTTTCAGTCATATTAGTTACATCAAATACCAAATACAATTATTTATTTATTCATTAACGGGAGATCCCGTTTTACACAAATCACATCACAGATATACAATAATATATATAATACTATAAAGTACAGTATTTGTTGACACTTAACATATATAGTAAAATAAAACTGAAACTATAGGTTAAACATTATAAATATTTAATTAACAAATGCTTAATACTGAGAATATGTGAGTTAAATGAATGGGTTTGATCAAAAATTACTCCTAAGTCCTTCACCTCAGATAGACTGGATATTGGGTTGTTGTCTATTTAGTATGTATAAGCCACCGTTGATTTTTTTCGAGAGAAGAATATTTTATTGCACTCACTTACATTCAGATAGGGTTTATTATTGTGGCACCATTTGTTAATTTTATCTAAATCTTCTTGTAGGCTAATGCAGTCCTCCAAGGTGCTCACTTCACGAAAAATTTTGATGTCATCAGCATACATTAGCATCTCGCTATTCGAAATTAGATTCTCTTTATCGTTAACAAATGGTAAGAAAAGTAAAGGTCCGCAATGTGATCCTTGCGGCACACCTGATGTAACTGAAATTTGTTTCGATATAAAGTTGTTAACTTTTACCATTTGAAATCTGTCTGTTAGAAACTCAGATATCCAACTAATAGTTACATTATTAAATCCGAACGAGATCAAATTATTTAATAATAATTTGTGGTTAACTCTGTCTAATGCTTTTGAAAAAATCCAAATAAATGCAATCCATTTGACTCTTTTTCTCCAAAACATTCACCAGATGTTGATCAAAGGACAACCGGTTAGTCAGAGTTCACCGTCCTGAGACAAATCCATGCTGATTCTTAGATAAAACATTTTTACACATCCAGTACAACTGTTTAGCCACTATCTTATCCAATAATTTAGGTATACAAGACTGTAGGCATACTCCTCTATAATTTGAGATGCATTCACGCCTACCTGTTTTAAAGATAGGATGTATATAACTTAGTTTCCAAGCCGAAGGGAATATACCCTTCAACAAGGAAATAGAAAACAGGTCAAAAATTGGACTGCATAAAGAATAAACGCAATTTATTATGACATAAGGAGAAATTCCATCAGGGCCAGAACTTTTATATGGTTTAAGTGAAATGATTGCATTAAAAATATCATTCTTAGAAACAAATAATTTAGAATCATTGATAGTTTTAGGTTTATTTAAAGAATGGACAAAAGATGAACCATTATCCGTGGTATAAACCGAGGCAAAAAAGTCAGAAAACAAATCAACTATTTGATTACCATTAACTGCTGTTTTCGATTCAAATTCTAAAGCATCTGGTATGGTTTCATTATGTTATTCTTGATTCAACATCACTTAAAAAATTTGAAAACAAAATTTTCGATAACTCCTTACATTGAGAACGTAATGATTTGAATAATAAGTAGTCAGCATAGTTTCCGGATTGTTTATATTTGTTATGAGAGTGTTTTTTCTTATTTATAAGTTGTTTTAGCTCATCTGACATCCATCTGGGATAATAATTCATCTTATTATTAACATATCTATATGGAATAAAATTATTTATACCTTCATTAAGAATATTGTAGAACAAATCGACTAATGTATATATATCGCCCTCAGAAGCAGCCGATTTCCACTTGGATAAACAGAACCAGACATTATAAAATTTATTTAATTCATTAAAATCAGCTTGATGATATAGATACAATTTTCTTGTTAATTATACAGAATGCAGGTTAGTGCTGTTTATAATCTATTTATTAATTAATAAAAGAAGGTCCACCATAGTACCTTGAGGAATACCTATTAAAATATTAGCCGAATTGAATTTGATTTAAGCACGCTTCATTTTTTTGTTTAAATGGAACTAAACAAGTGTAGAAGTTGATAAATCAAATTTATTTAAGAATAGCCGAAAATGATTTCATATTAACTCTGTCAAAGATCTACTGTAGTCCAAAAGGACTATAACAGTTATGTTATTGTCATTTGTTGCTTTTTAATGGCACCTGTAATTTTTAGTCACACAAAATGCATACAACCTTATCAGTATATCAATGGACGGGCGGCTCTGTTCATGGTCGTTAGGCATGCAGAGTCAGCCTCAAGAAACGATGCAATTGTAGAGAAGTCAGTCGAGATCTGTAACTGTTACTTGTTTAGATTTTTCCTACTCAGATGCCAATAACTTTGTAGTAGGCAGTGAAGAGCGGACAGCCATAGGTGGCATGAAGATTAGAAAAAAAAACGGACATGCAAAACACTTAAACCGATATGCCAAGAATCTGGCGATGGATTGAGCAACCGCATATGAATATGGAAGATTGCACATAAACCGGTGGTGGATAGAGTAGCTACCGAAACATGGACGTAGCATTACAAAAGAAGTGAAGAATGGTGCAACGAGTAGCTGTTGGTAATTCGTAAAGAAGTGGCAAATTTGAATACTGAATGTGACGGTGGAATAAAGTTTAAGAGATGCGGATCCCTACTTTCTGGGCGTGTAGTATTAATTAGAATAAGTTAGATTTAAAGTGCTAAGGCTGGCATTACAGATACTTCTGATAAACATCAATTATTTGCTGCTGTTGATCTCAACCAAGACACAGAAGTACCAGTTTCTGGAGTTACAGTCGAAGAAAATCCAGCATTGAATAGTATATCATTGACACCATCTGGTTTACACCATAAATAAGTTCTTGTATACGAAACAGGAATTATGGAGTAACTAAGTAGATAAGGAGCTGGAAAACTGAACCTAGGTATCTGTAATACTCTATTATCAAGCATGAGATGTATAACCTCCTCACTTTTACGATAAAAAGGGAATCTAACACAGAAGAATTACTAGGGTTTAATAGGAAAAAGAAACCAGTTTCGTTCCTTTGCATGATAATTACACATGTTGGACGAATCAACTCTTAATTGTATAATTATGCAGCTATACTAATAACTTTTAAATAAGTTTTCCTTGTGATTATCTAAAGTATATATTTATGTACCGATTTGAGGTCAAGAGTAATTCCCCCTACGTCAGGCATTAATAGTACACAAATGCTTCTGAAACATATGATAGTAAGATAGTAAGGCAAGAATTGTAATTATTTATAATTATAATATAGATATATTCATAATAAGATTTTATTTTTAGTATTTCGAACATATGCCTGCTAGGATTGAAACCCTAACTATCATCATAAGCACTACTTGAATTTCCAACGGATAAATTAATACACTAAATAAAATGGATTACCACGTAGTAACGGTCGCAACCATTCTCTTAAAAAACTTAAATATTGACTGAAGCGTTTTGTATATGGTATTTATACACTAAAGTTTTTCTTTTAATTATATTATTGTTTTCTTGTCAATAACAGCAACCGACTTTGACCTATTCTGGTCTCGTGACATTATGAATTACCACATAGTAACGGTCGCAACCATCATTATGATTATTCTGGTCTCGTTAGTTGAAGGTACGGAAATGGGATATTACTTTAGTAAGTAAGTAAGTAAGTAAGTAAGTGCTTTATTCATGTTTTGACAGCAATGTCTTACATACATCACATATACAACAAGACAAAAAATAATAATAATTAGATAAAATAATGTATACAATAATGTTATATAATATTACGGAGAGAACAATTATGAAGCATTTACATTAAAATACAAAATACATTAAAAATACACAAAAAGATAAAAAATACAATAAAAATACATACAAAGATAAAAAAATAAATTTTAAACGGAGGCAATATAATACGAGAAGTAATTCCAATGGATACATCTGATTAGTGCGATATGTTTTATTTAATAGATTAATAAATAAATAAATAATTAAATAAATAAATCAATATAAAATTAAATAAGAAGTATATGAAAACATACAAATAAAATATTTAAAATATTCTCACAGTTAAATCAAGAGGTAAAAATTATAATAATATGATAATAATAAAATATCATTTGTTAAAATGGTTAAAAGAATAATAAAACTATATAAGTCCTTACGTTGTAGAAAATTCACGAATAATTAGAAAAACACGAAAATATTTCGTAAAATCTACAACAAATGAGTCTTATTTAGACTACAAGAAACAAATCACCTTTGAAACAACTACTTCTCTAGCTAATACTTCCCGAACGTAATTATTTTCCGTAGAATTCAGTAATCCATCTCAGGTATAAATAAGACCTTCAGTCGATTATATTTCATTATTTTGTCAGTTGCCGTACATACCTGAGTAAGTTATTTATATTTCATTATATTTATTATTATATTTCATTATATTTATTTTAGTAAATGGTTTTATTTGTATTTAAAATCAATTTTATAATAAAGCTGTACTGAAGAGAGCGAAAGTTCGAAACACGTGTCTGCAGATGGTTATAAAATTGAGTATTGAATTATTCTTTTTCTAATTTATTTTTAATTACATCAACCTAACTTCATTTCTTATTCCAAATTTACCATAGTATAGTCACTCATAAACTATTTAACGTACATTCAATCATTTTTAGTTCATTTTACAGAAAGAAATACGTTCAAACTAGTGTTGCTTTGATAGCCTTGCTATTTTGTAACACGCAAATTACTTTTGTATCATTCAATGTCTGTCGAAGTATTAGCTAGAGAAGTAGTTGTTTGAAAGGTGATTTGTTTCTTGTAGTCTTAATAAGATTAATTTGTTGTAGATTTTACAAAATATTTTCGTGTTTTTTCTAATTATTAATAATAAAACTATTAAAAATATCTGATAGTTAAATATAGAAATGAATAAATTAAAAAATTACAACATTTACAAGACTACGACACAACATATTAAAAATTACCTTATGATTGTGTAATGGAAATTGTACATTTTAGGAATTCCTCAAAAGAATAGAAGCAGTTCTCTGTTAACAAATGCACTACTATTTGAAACTGTTCAATTGGTAAGACTTTTCAAGCATTTGGTAATTTGTTATAAAATTTAATAGCCCAATAGTTGGTACTGTTACAGGATTTTGTAAGTCTTATTTTGTTTATTTGAAAGATTCCTTTATGTCGGTTTGCAAAAGAATGTTCAAAATTGGAGTACTTATGTTTTTTTTGTAAACGTATAACACGCAATTTGGAATATACAGAGATGGTAAGGTTAAAATCTGTAAACGTATAAAAATTGGCTTACAATCGTCCCTATATTTAGCTTCTCCTAGTATGCGTACTGCATTGCGTTGTAGTATAAATATTCGATGCCTACATGAAGCATGTCCAAGCCAGAATTCCATATCTTAAACGTGATTCGATTAGACTATGGTAAGCAATTTTAATTATATTCGCCGGCACTCTACCCACAAGATTGCGTAAGCAAAAAATATTTTTTGCAAGCGATGTAGCAAGGGACATTCCTTGCTTTTCCCAACATAATTGTGAATCAATGTGTACACCTAGGAAACAATCACTTATCATTTGTTTTCCTTTTTTCAAACTAAACACATTTTTGTTTGTTTTACTATCATTTAGGACAAGTTTATTTTTGGCAGCCCATGTTTTTACCTGGTTCATTGCTAAGTAATTCCTTGTTTCTGTGTCTTGAATGTTTCTACCATCACTTATGATAGTAGAATCATCAGCAAATAAGACAGTGTTTGCGCTATTAGTTTGTAAAGGAAGGTCGTTTATAAAGATTAAAAGCAGTAAAGACTCCAGAATAGAACCTTGCGGAACCCCATATTTAATCTTTGCAGATTTCGATAGTATTTCATTGAAGTGAACACATTGGCATCGATTACTTAGATAAGATTTAATAAGATTAATTCTAGTATCTGTGAAGTTATACGCTTTTAATTTTTGTATAATTAGGTCATGCGAGACACAATCAAGAGCTTTGCTCAGATCAATGAACGAAACTACTGAAACATTTTTATTTTCAAAAGCGTTCATGATCAGTTCATCCGAAGTTGACATGTTAGTTCTGAAACCAAACTTACTTTTACTAAAAAGGCCATTTGTTTCAAAATAGTTTAGTATTTGACTTTTCATATTTTTTTCAATTACCTTCGATAGAATTGGCAAGATTGAAATTGGTCTGTAATTATCCAAGTCACGCTCGTCGCCAGGCTTAAATCTTGGTATTATCTTAGCCATTTTAAAAGGATCTGGGAAAATGACTAGTGTTTCATTAATTATCTTTGTGAAAAGAGTAATGATTATGTCAAGTGTGCATTTAATATGGATCACAGATAAACAATAAATATCCTCACACCTACTGTTTTTTTATATCCTTTATTGCATCTCTAACAACAATTGGGGAAACTTCATTAAATTTAAAATTCAGAGATTCTTTAATTTTAATTGAGTGATCAAATGCTGCAATAGGCAGATTTCCTATTAGTTTTTCTGCAATATTACTGAAGAAATGATTAAATTTATCACAAGAAAAGTGACAATCGTTTATTCGTTTCTTCAATTTTTTCTTAGCGAAATCAATTAGTGACCACATAGCCTTTCTCTTATTTACAGCTTTGCTAATATATTCTTTTGATTCTCACTTTCGAGTATCTTTGATTAAAGATCTATAGCTATTACGTAAATTGTTTCTTCTAATTTTTAATTCATTTGAAGGGTACTTGCTGTAGATGTCACTTATTGTATTTAATTTTTGCCGCATATCTTTTATTTCATTGCTGAAATTACAAACCTTTCTGCGTTCTTTATTTTTTAATTTTTTTATCGTTTTTAGATGTTAAAATTGATAGTAGATGCTCCCATTTATAATTCAGACTTAATGAAATATCCGATATGAAATTCCAACTTATATTTCCTATTCTTTGATACAAATTAAATTTACCTAAGTCAGTAATTACCCTAACAAGCGGTGGTTGCATACTATTTTCATATAGTTAGTAGAATTTAGTCCTTCGTTGAGGATTGGTGCATTAAGGTGGCATCTATTGCCTAAACGTTACATTGATTTTTCTAATTAAGTAGACCACCGATTGACAAGTAACTCAACAGTCACAATTAACAATATCAATGGTAAAACATTAAATTTACTCATATTTAGATATAAATGAAAATTGGTTACTATGCTTTTTAGTATAAAGAATGTATATGTTTCATATACACAGATAATATAATATTTGAAGTTTTGACTTATCAAGGTTATTATCAAGTATTTCGGGCAGTAAAAGATTGTGGATTTTCATTAAGCAGTTATTTTTCTTTATTTATAATAAACACGTTATGTTGTAAAAATAACGAAGAAAAGCGAATGCTGCGTTTATGCAATATCAAACTAGTGATAATAACCCAATATATGTGGAATTGGTTTGAAATAAATATCAAAATACACTAGTATTTCTAAATATATTCTATAATCTATAGAAAAATTTATAGAAATATATTAAATGCTACTAAATTCTATTTTTCACACAATTACATACAGATAATATCATCACGTACTAATTCTAATAAGTACAACTGTACAACACGATTTTTGTGACTTCTATTTACTATAAACCGGTTCAGAACCCAAAATGAAGGAAATTCAATTTCAAAGTGATCCCGATTTCGTTTTGTGCGTAGGTGATCGATTTTATGAAATTTCAGGCATATATTTTTATGTTTTACGCTATGGCTGCTTTGGATGACTAATAATAGCGGTTAAACTTCATCATAAACCACTTGTACGTCTATAAAAGACACAATAGATTTGACGCTGAAAGAAAATGGCTTCATTATCAAACTAAAGCGTTCTAAAAGTAGGTTATTTTTTGTTTTTTCCTGAATTTTTAGATAAAAATTGGTTTTGTTCTATTCTCTTTTTCTGTCTAGTCGACTGACTTTTACAAGTTTAGAGAACTTACCCTAACAAGTCTCCAAACATAATCCTCCATCATATTTTTGGTCTGTTTTCCCTTATATCTGCTCTGGATTACCATAATGTCCTGATGGAACCGTTCTCCTTCTTCTTCAGAGTAATCATCCATGTTATCTTTAAAGCAATCGAAATGCGAATCTAACATATGTAGCTTCAAAGACCTGCGATATCCCATGTTTCCAAAATTACCCACTAAATCTTTGTCTAATGTTTTATAGTTTTCTGCCTTGTGATTCCCCAAGGATCCTTCAGTCACGGCTACGAAACCTTTCCAAGCTTTCCTTTCGGTTTCATTCAGTTTCTGTATAAACTTTTCCCACTTCATCATCTGTTACAAAAACACCTGCTTTTACTTTAGCTTCTGATAGCTTAGGAAACTTCTCGCGAAGAAACTTAAATGCCT
This sequence comes from Ontholestes murinus, assembly GCA_963969525.1. NCBI lineage: Eukaryota > Metazoa > Arthropoda > Insecta > Coleoptera > Staphylinidae > Ontholestes > Ontholestes murinus. The sequence continues at coordinate 26,780,939 of OZ018390.1, read as the reverse complement.
GGTGAAGCCCCTTAACAAAATGCTTCATAAGCCCCAGTTTTAAATGTAGCGGAGGCAACAAAATTCTGCTCCGGTAGACCAACGACTCCCACTTAACATTTTGTGCACCGACAACTACAAACAAAGGTAGAAATTGCGAATTTCATTGTCCTCTTCCCAGTTCTATACCACACTGTAAACAATAAAAATAAAACTGCAATCAATCGTAAACGAATCAGAAAAAGTACTTGTTTATAACGAAAATTTGATCAAAATAATTTACCACATTTAACAATAAAAACGTATAAAATTTCGAATGTTTAACCTTATAGACAATTAATCCCATTTGTAAGAAAATAATAAGAAAGTTACATCAATTAAGTACTATAAAAGTACGTACTGTACAAAGTTGCTTTGCAGAAGCTGCAAAAGTAATTTTGAACCCATTTTTTGTCCAGATTCTCCACAGGTATTTTAAAGTACGCCTCGTATGCCAGACGTATTTCATGGTTCGTGGCCGTGTCATGTTTCTTTGTCCGTAATTTAATAAATTTATCGCAGATAAAACAAAAAGAGTCAGGTGAATGAATGCATGATGTGTCAAACAACATCGTTGCAATCTAACATTCACTGTACGGAACTAACAAACAGACTAAATGACGATGTTCAAACTCTCATATAAGTGTTCTGGTTTTAGTTTCGACGAGAAAAAGAAAATCGACTAATAGCAAACTTTTTCAAAAAATACATGTAAAATCATAAAAAAATATTTTTAATCGCTCTAGCTCTGTAAAAAGCCATTTTCTTTCAGCGTCGGGTTTATTGTGTCAAGGGATTTGTAATAAAGTTTAACCCCTATTATTGGTCATCCAAAGCAACCAAAACGTAATAGAAATAAATCCTAAAATTCCATAAAAATCGATCTCCTCCCCGTAGAAGCGAATCAGTATCACTTTGATATTAAAGTTCCTTTATTTTGGGTTATTCTGAACTGGTTTATAGTAAAGAGAACCTAGTCACGAAAATCCAAATTTGTTTCAATGTATCTTGAATTTTGAAGGCGTTCACTTCGTAGTACATTTTTAATGAATAACAGAAAAACGTTTAACTTTTTTATACTACTTTTTTAGAAGTTTAAAAAAAAAGTAGTATAAAAAAGTTTAACGTTTTTCTGTTATTGTTTCAATGTGTTTATTTATATTATAATAAATTGATAGTATTTTAATTTTGATAATATGATACGTGATATTAGTTAGTCATATCACGCATCGGGAAATCGATTATGAACAACCTTCTGAAATATTTTTGTCATTGCGTAACAAGTGGACTGAAAACATAATAGCTTTGTTTACCGCACAGAATAATTGTGCAATTCTTAAATGGAATTTTGTTTAATAATACATTTCAAAGAGGAATAATATTACCATATTAATGTGGGAGTTTATATAATTATCGACGATGATGATATTTTGTGGGTGGCAAAAATTTGATTAGCTAATTATAATAAGCAAAAATAGCACAACGTCAGATTGATGGGTGCTTAATTACGCTTGTTTATAAACAAAAAAGGACATGTGTATTAATGTAGAAAACCTACACGCCATTTCATAATTGAAATTAATTAATAATTCGAGGTATATTATTAATGCAACTCACATTGTCATTAAATAAAAAACGTAAAATAAAGATAGATTTTAACGATAAAGTTAAATATTTATTATCAAATATAACACTAAAAAATAACATAGAAATAGCTAGTACTTCAAGTAAGTTGTTAAAATTCTCTATAACCAATGAGATCACTTTAATCTAAAAATCTGTTATTAAGATACATTTATTATCTCGTAAATTATCGCTCTTATGGTTAAAAAACGATTCAAATAGGTTAAATCCTCTACCAGCGTATCTATTTTGAAAATTTTGTTTGATACATTTTATAAAAATATCGGTTTGCATTCTCGATAAACATATAGTCTAATTATTACGGTTTGTAATATCTTATTCAAATTATTTATGGAATATACATTTTTAAATGTAGGTAAATTTGATTTAATAATCATGGTTATACTTATCTAAATATTTATTTGTTTCAGAAAATAATGTCACCATCAAGAGTTACCTAATGCCGTCCAAAATAATTTCGACTTCGTAGTATAATCAATTTGGTAAGTATCTTTTAAATTTGATTTAGCGTATGCAATTTTTTTAATTACAAATATCTCGAACATTATGTTCATAACCTCAATGGTAATAAGTAGTAGTCTTTTAGAATGTTCTCTCTCTGCCAATATTAAAGCAAAGAAAGTACATCTAAATTTTCTTCAAAATTTCGTTACCAATAATAAATATATATATTTTTTGGCATAGGTGTTAGCCATTTAGCCACTAACAATTATGTAGTCGGTGGTAATAAGGGATGCTATAGAAACTTAGAGTTTGATGTCGGATCTGATCAAATACCGAACTTAAAATTCCAGAATTGACATATCGTTCTTACTTAGTAGGTAGTTCACATTGATAGGGTATTCCAGATTATAACTTTTTAGATCATTATATAAGTAGTTTATGTTGCCTATATTATTTTGGCATTCAAGGAAAATATGAATTATATCGCCTTACATTCCGCATGAGCAGATAGGATTATCTTTCAATTTTACGTAATATAAATAAGAGGGGCTAAGGCAATGGGTTGTCTTATGACGGTAGACCGTGGCAGAAAAGAATCTGGAAACGCTGTGGCATTTAATATACCCAATTTCATTGGTCAGCTTATTGTGCAGAATTGTATAGTTGGTAAGTGAAGAGACTTGAGATTCTCAGTAGCTGTTCCATTTGTGCCTCGTTAATATTTTAAACATACAATTATAATGAGTATAAGGGATGGTTTGGATAAATTCTATATGTGATGAGGGTGACGCGCTTTTCGCTAGTCCACCGACTACTTCATTTCCATGAATGCCATGATGAGCTTTAACCCACATAAAATGTGGCTTTTGATTTTAGTTCTTGCAGTTCACTAACGCACTTGATAATTTTAATGAGGTGGAGGGTTTTATTTCTAGGTGGATTGAGTTTCTGTAACGTGTTCAATATTGATAGGCAGTCAGTGAGAATGATTTTTTTGGAGTTGCTAATAGACCCCTCCAAGGCTTCAATGATTGCAAGTGCTTCTGCGGTATATATCGATGCAGTAATTGTGGAATTAGTCGATTGTATATAGTATGCCAACCCAACACCGTTGCTGGTTTTAGAGCCATCTGTAAAAATGATATCAAACTCTTGATGGTTCTCAGAGTGTTTCGTATATATCATCAAATTATCGATTGGATTCGAACAGTATTTGGGAATGATTATAACGGGTTTGGTAATTATAGTTGAGTTGGTTTATGTCGTAGGGATTGTTCATTATGTTTAAGTGAGCTGTGTCTAGGAAGGCATCACAAATTAGCATGCTAGACTTGTTTTTGCAGTTGGTGGTCAATCGAAATATACTAACTGAGCAAATCTTACTAAGAAGATTTCCGTTGTTGAATGCTCGGAGTTTCAGAACAAATTTGAGAGCCAAATAATTCCTTCGTAGATATAATGGCGATTCTTGAGCCTCTGCCAATAGTGTGTTACATGGTGACGAGCGCATTGCTCCTAAACAAATTCGAAAACTTTGAAATTGGACATGATCTGCTACTTTGAGTAGTGACATACATGCTTGACCGTAGAGGATGCAACCATAATCATTTATTTTATATACGTTATATGAGGTCTTCAAAGGAGTTTTTTGTCAGGTACTATACCCAGATATTTGGTGGCATTGACAATAGGGATATAACCAAATTTATAATTACGTTAGCGGGGAACCGATATCTGTGTCTACTGAATATGATTATTGAAGACTTGGTCGGAGATGTGTCTAATCCATTGCAGGAATGGAGTTTTTCAATGATTGCTTGGCTTTCGTTAATTGTATCTGGCGCGGATTTACATGAGAAAAAAAAAAGTCATCTGCATCTTGTAGGCACTTTATATTGCTGTTAAAGAGATTATGGATATCGGCCAAAACCGATCCCTGAGGTAGTCGCTGTGAGGTGATTCTGGGTCCGAATAATGGGCCATGATTGGTTCTAATATTGATATCTTTATTGACAAACAGATTAACTATGTTATTCGTAATTTTGAGATGCACGTCTACACAAATGAGTTTATCTCGAAGGATTCCCAAGTCGACTGTTTCATATGCTCTGGAGAAGTCTATAAATAGAGATGGATGATATCCTTTTAGGTGGAACGTCGAATTAATATCTAGAACCAGGTCTGTTCCTGCCTCTGTGGTACCTCTCCCACCTCTTGGGCCATATACGGTCGGTTTCAAGATCGAATTATTTTCAAGGAACCAGTCCAGTCTTAGTTTAATTAGCCTTTCATATGTTTTAATAATACTTGATAACAGAGGGATTGGCCTTTGTTTATAAACATTTAATTTATTATTTAAAAAAATGTCTATTACATTTTATTCTTATTTTTGCTTTTGTATTACATATTAGTGAAAGTTACTGTCTCAGTTATTTGTATATCAATTTTTTTTTATATCTTGCATAAACCATGTTTCTCTGAACATATTTAGTATTTTGTAAAAATAAGCATATTTTAGTGGTTATCTAAAATTAAAAATGAGATGTAAATTTATATAAACCAATTTTAACGTTTAACAGGGTTTAATAATAATAATAATAATAGATTTCTCGCACACTGATCCATTATCACGACCTTGTATACATGAGCAATATAATTCAAGAACAATCGCTAAAAGCCTTAAAGATGAAAATATACCCCCTGAACAATTGACAGTAAATGAAGATATTATGGATCTACATACAATAATCTACGCTGCTGCAGTCGCTGTTGCACGAACAAACGGAAAAGAATCCAAAATATCAAAAGTAGATAATATATAAGGAATTGTAAGTAATCTTGGGAACAATGATAATAAAAATACATAGCATCTCTACTGGATCAATATAATTCTGGAAATTGTATCAACAAAATAATTAACAAAACGAACAAAATCAAACTAAAACAATAATACATGCAGAAAAAACCCAACCAAAATGTTTGATACGCTTAAATAACAGCTTAAAGTTAAAGCGAGCAGACTGAGGAGATACTGGGAATCTTATCAAAGAAAGAAACAAGATAAGTTTTTTAAGACCAACCAGAACCTTGACTATCGTGCCATAAGAGACAACCAAATATCACACGCAATAGAACAAATACCTGCGAAAGAGAAAAGAAAACACAGAAAATTTCTCATCAAATCAATCTGGGCTTAGCTCTCTAGAATAGAAAATCAAATGGCCAAAACCCCGGAAATGATACCCTGCAGAATAACCACAATAATGGTTATGGAATCTATAAAAAGTACATAAAACTGGAAAGCAGCCGAAACCCCGGAAATGACACACTGTAAAATAACCACAAAAATGGTTGTGGAAGCCATAAAAAATAAATAAAACTGAAAAACAGCCGAACATGACCAAATCCACCACTATTGGCTTAAGAAATTGTCATGTAATCTTATATCGCACTATACTTTGAACAATTCCTTAATGATTCCGGATTTTGGCAAGGTTCCTAAGTGACGTATTTGCTACGAAAAGGAAATAATTTATCCGACCTAAGCAAATACAAACTAATAACCTGCCTATGCACCCTATACAAATGACTATCATGTATATCTGGAAGAATCTACTAACACCTCGACGCATCCCATATATTGGTAGAAGAACAAAAAGTCTGCATTAAAAGGTCGCAGAAATGCAAATAGCATATTGTAATTGACTCAGCTATTGTGAAACGGGCTACAAATATACAAAGAATTCATCAATTAGACTAAAAGGCTTTAATTTCGTCTCGCACTAATGACTTTTGCATGTTTTAAAGCTGTGTAGGGTGGAAAATAAGATTACCACATTCCTCTTGCCCATAATGTCAACGTGGAACGTCATACAAATATATTAAAATGGGCAAACCTTATCTTCGCAAACTATAAAAATCAAAGACCTCTTTTGATTTTTATAGGTTGCGAAGTTAAGGTTCAGGGGGACAGACTATGCCCATTATGGTTTTGCCCAATACTAAACTCATTATCTGCACTACTCAACAACTAGATAGCCAAGCGTGTTACCAGTCATTTGATTTATATGCACGATATTAAATTATATCCCTCAAATTAATTGCAATTAAACCAGCTTCTTAAGATCTCAGAAGACTTCTCCCGCGATATTCAGATGTGTTTTAGACTGGATAAATGAAAAGCCTTATGGCCACTTGTACCAGCTATGATTAAAATTTTTGATTAACTAATCCTGATTAACTTTAACCAGAGTATTTTTCTTCGTCGGCTAATTAATTAACCACCGATCACAAAGTAATAATATAAAGAGCACACGTTTTTATAGGGTTTTTTTGTGGTTATTTTTATGCCGTATAATTGAGAACAGTGGCGCGTTTTCATACTTAACCTATATATAAAAAATGTCTAACAAATGTATATAAATAACTTCACGATTATAAATGTCTTGAAGTTAGTCGCTAAGTACTTGCCATGTTAATCGATAAAATCGGCTGATTAAATATTTGACGTTTTTGATGGACTTTAATCGTGATTAAGTTGCGGTGCAAACCAATTTTCTATTAACCATTGATTAACTTTTTAATCATGATTAAGTAGCTGCGGTGCAAGTGATCATTGATGTCACACAGGGACAAATAATACGAAATTACTAGGAAACGAAGGATCAATCAATGGAAAACACCGGTGTCTCTTACAGGTTACAATTAAAGAAATTGCAACAGTAGATTACATCAAGAGCTAAATAAGATCTTGAAATCCAAACTTAATAGGAAAAACACGTGAAATCTATTAACACATACACGGTGCAAGTCTTGTTTTATATCTTCGCAACTGTTAAGTGACCTAGAAATATATACAGACCAAGACAAGAACAATTTTGACTGAATTTTGCGTCCACCACCCAAAGGCGACAATAGACAAATATGCCTCGCGAAATAGATATAGCAGATTAAGAATCGACAATACTATTTTCTCAACAAGCAAACATTATTCTATGAAGCTGTCCGTCTATCAAATAAAAATTACAGGTCACTGGACCTACACGCGAACGAACTACCACTGCAAACAAATGCACATTATGAAAAAGGAAAAATGCAATCTTAGATTAGAAAAAAATTACACGGGTACCACCCACATGATTTCAGCTATAATGTCGTCGATCAGAAAGCGCCAAACAAATGGTTGACTCAGGCGGACGTATTTGTTGAGGCCGAAAGCTTTATGATCGCGATCCAAGACGAAATCATAGATACCAAAAACTACCGCAAATTTATATTAAAGGAGGCTAGTGTTGTAGACAGCTGCAAGCGATATCAGAATGTAACAGAAACCATCCAACAGATTACTTTTGCATGTGCAATATTGGCACACACAATCTACCTGTAAAGATACGTCCAGATCGCTATTATAATACATAAAAATAGCTGCATTACACACCTTAAACACTGATACAACTCTATATTATGAGTACCAACCGTCCAACGTCCTTGAAAATGATACACATCAATTATACTGGAACCGAAACATAATGACGGACAAGAACATACTTTGCAATTAACCAGGCATAACTCTATCAAATAAATAGTCAGATATATGTTAACTTTATAGATATACTCATAATATGTAGTCTACCTGTCAAGAAAACCTGAACAAGTACAAACTCTTGGCAGATGAAATTAGGAATATGTTGTAACGGAAAGAGATATATAAGTTACAAATTGTAATATCGTTAACAGGAGTAATACCGAAGAAACTACAATAATTTTTAAATATTATTACATCTTTGCTCTCCTTTCTAATACAAAATCACAAAAAGTATATACAAAATTTGAAAAAATACTTAAAATTTTAGCTGATGGGAGAACGGGCGGAGTTCACTTCTTCAAATGATCATCCACTCAAACCCATGAATAGATTTCACGACAGATTATAAAACTTAAGCTGTCTCCACTTACATTCAGCCCCAAAAGTATATTATACTAAACATATTCTTCTTAATTAACTTTCTAATTAACATAAACATGTTTCATCACGGGTCAAGTGAGAGTTTAATTCATCGTAGATTCTTTTTAACATCGTTGTAAATTATTATATGAATTCTAAAATAAAATTATTTATTCCTAGGGAAAACCGAATCGTAAAAGATATAATAAAATTTGTAAAATTAACACACACCACCTTTTGACAGGCTAACATACTAACACCTCATCCATTATTTATTATTTAATTGTACATATTTGTCAATAAAGATGTATATATCTATATAAACACCAATTGCCGCTTGAAGAAGATAAGAAAAAAGCTTGCAACAAAACCTGTCTCGAATTAAATGAATCTAATGAATGAACAAGAGAGGAATAATAACAAAACATAGAGAGAGTAAAAAATCTATGTCTTTCGAGAAACTTATTGCAAATCAATGCCAAAACAAAATCACCCCAAAATAGAGGTCTTATAAAAGAAGAGTACACGATGATAATGGAAATTATATAATTGTTAAGCGTTTCAAAAAAGATTCAATTACACTTAATACAAGCCATCTTCAGGATTTTCATCACATCACCCTAACAAATCTAAAGTAATAATACATAAGCTAGATGACTTGTACGAAACAAATGATGTAAAGTATAAAATAATTGATCACAGCTTTTCAAATAAATCATCTAAAGATACAAATAAGAATAATCCAAAGAACTATTGCGATAATCAATGTAAAAAACAAATGCAAAAAAAGTAATTACAATAAAACCAGAACAAGTATAATTTAACATACTCATGATGCTTCTTTTTAAGAAATATAAACCAAAACCAAAAATTTCTTTCACCTTCAAATATGAGAAAGAGTGCTTATGATTTAAACAATAATAACAATAATAATTCAGTTTACATGCTGGTGGTGGTGCATTCGGTTACGACCCTGAACTGACGTGCAGCAACGTTGGTTCGGGTCAGTTGGGTGACCGGTACCATTCACCATTGGGATACAATTAATGGTGCTTTAGAGTGACGGGGGCCAATCAAGTAACAAGCTCATTTACACACGCAAAAATACATAAATGACAAATGGCGGAAGGACCACGTGGTCGATAGCCAAACACTACTACTACTACTAATTCAGTTATTGATAAAAAATCTCACCAAACTCAAAATAAACGAATGAAAACCTATCATTTTTTTAAAAATAAATTTAATTTAGAATCCGAATCTTGCATATATACATGAGTTTTTCCACTGATTTCATCGTCCATTTAATTTAACTTTGCGTTTTTTTATAGTTCATTTTCATATTCGTCGAAGTCACCTGTAATATGGATACAGTTCACTACCTTTAGCAAAAATAAATTAATTTTTAGCAATGCATTTACATTGTTTACTGTTGGTTTCATCATTTCATACGTGCATATACCCAGACAGGATTAATAATCGTTACATTGATTTCGAAAAAGGCACTTAAAGTTTCTAGAATTAAAAATTTAAAAAGTAGGAGTTAATATCAGTTTGCAAATATATGTAACCAATTGAAAGTATACTTTTATAATTTTTGGGGATTGTTTCTAAAAAGGTTGGTACACTCACTTTTAGTCCATGGTGCGCAATAAAAATATAACAAAAGAATGAGCATTATTAATTTTATCAAGAAAGTTTTTAATGTCTACTATAATTTTTTTATTACCTTCAAATTTTTATATAAAATTCTCATCAGAATATAATGCAAAATATCACTACATGTAGCAAACACTAAACTTCTATTCAATTTCAATCCTTTTGTAATACTTAATTCTTCTTTTTCGATATATTCTATAGCTTATTTATTCCCTTTAAATATTCTAGGCATTTATTACTTTTTATTACTATTTATCCTGTCTTTTGTAGTAGTAGTAGTAGTGTTTGGCTCTCGACCACGTGGTCCTTCCGCCGTGTGATTTGTGTATTTGTGTGTGTGTAAATGAACTTGTTACTTTAAAGGATCGCCCCCGTCACTTTAAAGCACCATTAATTGTATCCCAATGGTGAATGGTACCGGTCACCCATCCAACTGCTGACCCGAACTTACGCTGCTGCACTCTCGCTAACGCTAGTTCGGCCGCAACCGAATGCGTCGCCACCGGCGTGTTGTCTTTTGTATTTCTTCGTTTATTTAAATTAATGTTGCTACTATCTTTTTGTTAGCTTATCTTAAAATTTATTTTTCAAGGTATTGGTCTTAATTATTTCTAGATATTTACAAGCCCACACGCTCATTTTATCTCTTCTCATATATTTTTAGGTTTAAACATATAACAATTCTTTTCATTTTCTTTATTTTTTCATCATTATAACTTGTACATAGTGATTGACCCCTTTCCTTGGTACTGGACCTTTTGCTCTTTCCTATATCTGTATTTCAAGATTTGCATTCTGACTCATAGCCAATCGAACTCCACCTATTAAAGATTGACAATTTTATTGAAGATTTTAACTGAAGCACATCGGACTCCCTATATCTACAAGTATTGGGCTCAACCCCCTATCGCCAACTAAAATGGTTTTTCTTTTTAAATTTTTTAATGCAAATAATTATTATTTATTCATCTTACCAGCCCTACTCATATTTTACTATTTCAGCTCTATTTATTTATCCATGATAATTAAATATATAACTGGTATTGTTATTATCTACGCACTCACAATGCATCACCTATACATTCAGACTCCACGACTTTCTTTCATTGAATTCATTTGACCGTTACATAAATAGGAAAAAAAGAACTATAACAATATCTCACTGGCATTTCAAACGTTACGAAATCCACGGCACGAAAGAATCGAAATGTCAGTAATGCACATACGAGCCAATGATTAAAACTCGTAGCCAGTGTAGTGTAAACAGTACAGTGATTTCGAGCGAATTGTTAATTAATGCTTTCGCTTTCTTCTTAGTCAATTAGAGGCGGATTTTCATTTTTCTACTGAATGAAAGATTCATTGGAATCGCAATTACGGCAAATTGTTCGGTTGTTCTGTTTAAATTAGGTACGTTGGTTTCGATTGATTGAGAGTAGCACGAGAAAGAAAGCTCGTGTGCGTTTAGTTCATGTTTACAGTTGGTGATGTGTGATTTGGATTAGGTTGCAGTAAGTAAGTCTTTAGATTATTTGTTTATATTGATAGTAAGTAATTGATACCTTTTAGTAGTAGAATTTATTAGTTAAATTAGCAGTATTACGACAATAAAAATTATGGTCTAATCTAGTCTTAGTATTGATGTGTTGTGATTCAAGAGATTTTTTATGTTTTATAACGTTACGTTAAAAATTTAGATGTCTGCAATTTATTGAAATCTTTTAAGTGTGTTTATTCAACATTTAAAAACAAATGTTCTCTTTTGATTTCTTTCTATACTGGAAGTATTAAATAAATAAACTCTGAATAAACACTGATGTATTTTATTAATCTTAAAAAAAGGTAAAAGCTCTAGTTTTATAACAGATCTATGTTATAATTTATGCCGGTTTTCTATGTAGACTGTTACTTTATAAAATGCTGTTTATATTAGCACTCTTTATTGCTTCTATATTCTCATCATTAAAAAAGTTGACTTTTGTCTATTGCAAAAGGATGGAACATGTAACCTAAGCTTATCTAAAATCACAGATGAATCCATAGAACCATGAAGTATTTTGTATCCAAAAATAATGCTTGATATATGACGGCGGGATTCAAGGGATTGAAAGTTAAACTTTTCAAGTAATGTTGCGTGATCGAATTCTCTTTTAGGATAATAACCTTCAGACTTAAAATACAAAAATTTTAAGAACTTGTGTTGAATACCTTCGACCATGTATTTATGCTGTTGGTTATGAGGAAACCAAATTAAGGAAGCATATTTAGTTTTATATAAAGTAATTAAGGTATTTATATTTTTAATAATAATATAAAAAAACCCAGAGCCTTTAATAAACTCTTAATTACTTCATCCAGGTGATAGTTAAACACCAAGATCTTTAAAAGTTGACACATTTTAAATTATAGTGCCTTGAATTGAATAAAGAAACCTCACAGGATTTATTTTTCTAGTAAATGACATGAACTTGCACTTGTTGATATTCAACTCCAGCCCATTTACCATACAGCACGTAGCAACCTTACCAAGCTCATCTTGTAAATGCAGACAATCATTGTAATTGTTAATTGTCGCGTATATTTTGAGATCATCCGCGTATAAAAGATGTTGATAGGTCAATGTTGTGAGAAAGTCGTTGATAAATATATTGAACAGCTAGGGGCCCAAAATTGATCCCTGTGGACTGGATTTAAAATTATTGCAAGTTACATATGATTTCCGTTTACTTAAATAAGATGGCATTAGAGAGGTAGATGATTTGCAAAGACCAAAGTTATCCATCTTGACAATCAAAAGGTTATGATTAACTCAAAAGTTTTGACATATCCACATATCAGTGACATTAATTTGAATTGAGTTTAATTTAAATTGAGTTGAATTTTCTAAAGATGCCAATTCCGATTTCAGAAATGTATTATCAGGCTTTAATTCCGATACTTGCTTAGTAAGAACAGACACTGCTTGCAGGATATTAATCACTACTTGCTTTCTAGAGCCAAATAGCTTTATTTTAAAGCCTTTGATAATTGATAATATTTATTTCGGACGCAAAAGGCAAATCGGTTGAATCATAGGCGAGATAATAGAGAAATTTTGCTTAAGTTGTATCTTTTAAAATATATTGTTAAATTTTTGGAACTAGAAATTGGAATTGGAAGTTGGAATTTCGATGGATTTATCGATAAGATAAATTTTCTAATGTATTATTATTGATGTATCAAATGTTTTCACAAGAGACACAATAGTTTCGTCGGTGAATTACAGAATATATTTTGGCAAATTAAAGTTCAGTGGGCTGAGGCTTAAAAATCATGACAAAATATATTGTGTAAAATGGATAAGAGGGAAGAACGTTCAATACTCACTTGCAAGGATCAAATGTATAGTAGCTTGAACATAAAGTGAGGGATGTTAGACCAAACGAACTTAAAATTTGAATGTCTATTTAATTTGTATGGTTTTAACGCTAAATTTGTAGTTAAAAATGCACTTCTAAATAATGTATCCTTTAATTGACAAAGCACGCTAAATTTGTAGTTAAAAATGCACTTTTAAATAATGTATCCTTTAATTGTAAAAGCAGAGTAATAAGACGATAACTGCAAATTAGAGGGTTTGTATTTTATTTTTTAATACATACTATTATATCTATTGGTATTTTTAACTAAGTTACGTGAAGAGACTTAATATTATAAGTTATATATCCCTTAGCTATTGACAATGAATACATTGTGTTTTAAATGTATATTTAGCATTTAAAAATATATAAATACAGTGAAGAACGAGATATCTAACTTGAAATACGAGAGCGAATTAAATATAAAAAGGAATTTACTAAGAAAAGTATGTATATATTATCGTAAATTAAAATTAATACGTTTTAATTTTCTACATAGTCTCAAAGCTACAGCCTTTGATAATGGCATTAAGAAACTTCCGCTTCGGTCTTGTCTTCAACCAATTGCTCACAAACGATTCCACATCTTGGTTACTGCGAAAAAGACGTCCGCTCAATTTTCTTTGAGTGAATCAAACATATAAAAGTCACAGGGGAACAAGTCGGGGCTAAAGGGAGGGTGTTCCAATATTTCCCAATGATTTTTTTAAATGTTTCTTGGGTCAACGCAGCTGTGTGTGGCCGAACGTTGTTATGAATGAGAATTACATTTCAGATGGGTATGCATCTTTTCTGTCAATAAACCACTTTGGCTTCATCAAGGAGCTTTCAATAATATTAAGTTTGAAGGATATCTCTAAGCAGTATGCCTTTTCTATCCCAAAAATAATTTTTAAGAACTTTTCCCACTAACGGGTTTTGGCTTTTCGAAGTGGAGCTTCTCCAGGTTATCTTCCCTTCATGCTTGCTTGTTTAGAATCTGGGGTGAAATGATGCACCCACGCCTCATTACAAGTGACAATGTGACTTAAAAAATCATCACCCACTGCATGGTATCGCGCCAAAAATATTCCACACACAGCAAGACCGTTGCCTTTGTGATCTTCCATCAGTAGGCGAGGAACCCACTTTGCTGACCTCAACTGACTGACTCAACCTCTACAACAACACGTCGTGTGCAGCGTCTTACAGTTTCTCCCACCTCAGACTAGACCTCATTCTGTGTGCTTGTTTCTCTCGTTTTCGAAGCATTTTTGATAAGTTGAGTTCGCGGGTTTACAAAACATTATCACATTTATTTTTATAACCATGGGCCCGAAGAAGAAGATGATGCCTATTGAATTAAAGCGTGAAATCATAGAAAAACACGAGCAAGGTGTGCGAGTAAATGACTTGGCGAGGATTTACGGGCGTAGCACATCAATAATATGTACTATGCTTAAACAGAAGGAGTTGATAAATGGTATAACGCCAGCTAAGGGCGTTACAATAATAAAGAGATGGAGAAACTACTGATGGTGTGGGTGACAGAGAAGGAACCTTAACACAAAGCATCATATGTGATGGGCACGTGCGATTTACGGTGATTTATTGAAGCAGATCTCACACACATCCACAAACGAGGAATCGGAAGACTCGTTAAAGCCAGTCGGGGCTGGTTTGACAACTTTAGGAAAAGGATCGGCATTCACTCCATTGTCAGGCATCGTGAAGCAGCAAGTTCGGATGTGAAGGCAACTGAGGTTTATATCAAAACGTTTTCCGAACTTAGAGGCTACATCCCCCAGCAAGTCTTCAACTGTGACGAGACAGGGCTTTTCTGGAAAAGGATGCCGAATAGGACTTACATAATGGCAGAGAAGAAGACGATGCCAGGTCACAAACCCATGAAGGATAGATTAACTCTAGCATTTTGCGCCAATGCGAGTGGTGACTGCTTAATCAAGCCTCTGCTAGTATACCATTCGGAAAATCCCAGAGCCTTTAAGTCACATAAGATTTTAGAAGAAAAACTGCAAGTTATGTAGAGGGCAAATCCGAAATTCTTTGTGGAGTAGATAAACCTGGCGTTTGGCCTTTCTGTTAAAAAATATCTACAGAAAACAACTTACCTGTGAAAGCCCTTCTCGTCGTCGACAATGCCCCTGCTCATCCACAAAATCTCGAAGATGATTTACTCGAAGAGTTCAAGTTTATAAAGGTTCTCTACCTACCAACCGACACTTCTCCTAACCTGCAGCCCATGGGTCAGCAGGTAAATTCTAATTTTAAGAAGTTGTACACCAATCACATTTTTCGGTGCTGCTTTGAGGTGACGGAGAACACAAACCTTATCCTTCGAGAGTTCTGGAAGGATCACTTTAACATCGTGATATGCCTAAGAATTATTGATCAAGCCTGGCTGGGTGTTACATCTCTACGAGAGATATGAAGGAGCTCTTGGGAATATGGGAGAAAGTTGTAGAGTTCGTAGATAAAAATCACCCCGAAAAAGTTACAACTGGTCGTGCATCAGAGTTGTTTAACTTGCCTAACTGATTTCCGCAATATCCTGAAAGGGAAGAAAAACAAACCTCCTTGTACAGTTTTTTTAAACGATCTTCAGGTGAAAATGAGCAAAGAGTGACGAAAAAAGCAAAGACTAGTGACGAAAATTAAGCGCTTCCGTAAGCACTTCACTTTTTCTTTTATTATGTTTTTATAGTATTTGTATTTGTTATTTATAAATAAATGTTTCTTCTTGTAAATACATTTTTCTTATTCAAAAACACTTAAAAAAAACAACTGAGTTGGTGTTTTGGGAGCTGGAACGGATTAATCATTTCAATTAATTTTAATTGAGAAAATTGCTTTGAGATAGGAGCAAAGCTTATTCGGGTCGGCAGCATGACTTACATGTTCTACTATTATCAGCAAACTGTGCAGTCAGTTGACCGAAAATTTCAGAAGGTTTTACGCTTTCCAGTGCCAAAAATTTAATGATCACGTGTTGCTCAACAGACGTATGTCCCTCGTGCTCATACATGGTGCTACTGATACCAATAAGCATTTGTGAACCAAATCAGTGTCCTCCCCTCCCCTTGACAAAAACCCCCAACACATTCAAAGCTACCGGGCATAATATTTTAGTTAGCGACCGATAAATAAAAAATCCAGTATATATTTGATCCACCCTCGTACATACTATTGAACTTGGTTTCCAGATAGAAGGGATATATTAATTGATAATTGCTTAATTGTAGAACCTGAATATAAAATAATTGATACTTACGAAAAGTTTTTAAAGGATTCCGCAAGATAAATTGTCATTAGTAGGATCTGATCTCTTTTCCTATTTTGAGTTTATTAAGATATTCATCTATTAGTGATTAGTTGACTTGATGGCAAAGAGGTAAGGGTATTACAAAAATTAATATCAGGCAGTGTTGTTTTTGTATTGGCTGTTGGCTAAATAGGAGAGAGGACTCCAAATGACAAGAAAACATTTATCTCTATAAAATTTGACATGTCTGAAGTTACTTTATAAATATTAAATTTTTGAAATCGAGTAGAAGAGGAATTATTATATTTTTATAAGGTTGAAGTATTTAAAATTGAAAATAATTTAAAATATATATTATTCGATTTTATGTTTTATGTTTTATCGTTAAAGCTAGATTTCACATCTTCCATGATTTTTTTAAATATTTTATTATAAATATCATTTTCTGTATTTCAAAAATTGCTAATAGTTTTGAGAAGTTTTGCTCTATACTGAATTATATTTTGAACTTTTTGAACTTTATGAGATGTAAAAAATTTGTAGTACTAATATAAACAATTTTTACTTAAATTGGTTGATTGAGTTACATGAAGATCAAATTAATTTGACGTATAAAACAGTAATAACCTTTCTTCACAATTTTATTTGATTTACCAAATGTACATTTCGGACACAAAGTGACTATTATCAATTGATTAATCAAATTGTGAAGAAAGGTTATTAGTGCTTTATACGTCAAATTAGTTTATATTATTTTTTTTGGACTTAACTAGAAAGTATTATTTCTATGACAAAATGAACAAACAAAATTGATACAAATATTTTTATGTGTTTAGGTGTCAAAATGAATCAGGTGACATAAAAATACGAATAACAGGTTTTCTTTTATTTATTTATAAATTTTATTAATCTACAGTTCTCATTTTAGTAAATAACTAACCTTAAAAAACCTGAAGTTATTTATTAACTAATCGTAATTAAAATGCCCAAAGACAAAAATAAGCGGACGTGAGCGCAATAAAATGTTATTCCCATCTAATATATTTACAACTTAATATCTAGCGCGGTAGCCAATTATGTAAATTAGAGCTACTACTAAAAAATGGCAGACACGCGCTAGCTCGAATTTCCAAACGGTACACTCTCGTCCTCCTCCGCAATGTCATATAAACAATCAAACAATTGTAACGTTGGATAATTGCGGCCCGATGTATTATGCACGTGGAATATGTAATAAATTTGCATCTCCAGCCCACGCGCCACCAACAGCAAACTACTTAACAATCCTCACAAGAACCTATTTACGCTCATGTCAAAACAACAGCGTTTGTTCCTCATAACTGTTAACTGGAAATGTTTCGAAATTCCTTCATTGTCTACAGACGCAATACAATGTCCGTTTTCCGTGTATAGGTCTTTTTTCGATTTTAGTAAAGTGAACTTGACATCGTTTCTAGAAACATGCCCAACAATGGACCATTATGAAATTAATACTTAAGTATAAGTACCTCAAACGTTTAAATGCAATACTTTCTGATTGATAATATATAATTGATCATAAACTTTTTTTAGCAATTTTATAAATAATTTCCAAAAATATAATTGATACTATGTTGGATGCTTGAAGCCATAACTTTGTGATACATATTGAATCAGGAACTTTATCAAATGATAAATAAAACTTACTTTGTTAATATCACACACAAAATTTATTTCGTAACTATAGTTTCAACCTCATTTGATAAAGTTCATAATTGATACTGGTTGAGCTACACTCTTGTTGGAACGAGATATGTAAAGTGGATCAGGTAAAACACTTGTTAAGTTCCATAATATTTTTATTATAACTGAAAATAAAAATTTCCAAAAAGATAAGCTTTTTATAAATGTAATATAATAATACAGGATTTTACTTTGTGAAATTATATTATAATTACACGTCTGTTGAAATAGCTTTAGCCAAAAAAATAATATATCCTTCGTTTATATTGTTTGATATCTATTTTCATATTGACAATTAGTATTATATTTTTTGGAAAGCCACTATTTTTTTAGTGGTACCGATGTTACGATATTTATATTTTACATAATATGTACCACTTCTTCTGCGTTCCCAACTAGGCTATCGACCTGTAGTCTTCCAGCCCGGAACTATTCGAACAAATAATACCATCTAAATCACGAATAAGCCTGCAAACAATTGCACTATTAATATCATTGTTACGAAACTAGTTGTTTTAAGAAACAATAGAAATTGTCAATTAGAAATTCTAATAGGAGTCATGAAGCTAATTGGGGGGATAGGAATGGATAAACAGTAGTTGTATAAGTTTATGAATGCTAGTGAATGATGCATGCTTGAAAGCCGTGGGTGAGCTGTTGAATGGATGCATCGGATCGTCGCGCTTTTTGCATTATGTTCACCCATTGTTATTTTTGAACGTGTTAATAACTAAAATAAATATGTTTTGTGTTATGCTGCTATAGATAACTTATACCTATAAAAGCTTCCAAAGAAATTTCGTAATAAAAGAAATAAAATATGAAGTCGTAGAAGCTTTAGGCAAAAAGAAACTTAAACTTTCTATTTTGAAATTAGCTTTAGCCATATAGTCAGCTAAGAAGTAATTAGGGATAAATAAAGACATTAATAATTGAACCATCTGTCAACAAATATTTAAAATCTGGATATTTATCATATAAGATCGAAATTGATAATCAATTAATTGTTCTGCGATGTTGTTAAATAGGACAGTTGTAACGAGTCGTAGGGTTCTAAAATTGACATTATAAACTATATTATAAATTGGTAAAACGCTCAGTTTTTGTGCTTTCTGAATAACATTAAAAAAATTGTCTGCTATTTGATATAAAAGGCACTACGGTTTCTTCTCTAAATAGCTGTCGGTAAGGTATTTAACCGAGTTACAATACAACTTGTTTCCCAATATCTGATTACATGAAAAAATCTGAGCAATTATTTTACTACATAAGTATTTGCGGCGGTATGACAAAAGTAATTCTGCTGCCTCTGAGAGTACAGTAATAATTGGAGTAGATGGTAAAACCCTAAACATCTTTGAAAATATTTATACTGGCATCGATCAAGGTTTATTAAATTTGACTTTGTAGAGAAGCCATAGAATATGCAACCGTAATCTAAGATAGATCTAATATACGCCTTGTAAAACATAAGAAAAATTGAAACATCTGTACCCTAAGAAGAGTATTCTGACCTTAATAAATTATATGCCTTCTCTATACTTCACCTGTAATAAAATATACATGTGATTTCCAAATTAGTTTTTGATCTAAGCATATTCCCAAAAACTTTACAACATTTTTGAAAGGGATAAGGTGATTTTCATTTGGACTCAATTTGGAATGTGCCCTCTTTTTTTACTAAAGAAACAAGAGCTTGATTTATCATCTGATACAGATAGGTAATTTTTATATCAACTTTGCAAGTAATTGCGCAGCACACAATTCTAATCTCGGCAATGTTACTTTATTCTTCACAGGCGCTACTTTCTATTTCGCTTGCAGCAACGTTATTATTGGTGATCCCTTGTGGATGATTCTGGAATACACCACAGCGACGCATTGCTGAATCCATGTAGCTCCATCTCGGTATCATAATATGTCCATCGTGTGAGTTTTAATGATTCTATGTAGTGAAGCTGACTGGAAAATTGGATCCATACCTTCTGATGCTGTGGTGATATTGTTTCGTCCCAATATGTTCCTTTTATCCATAACTCTTGGATAAGGATTTTCGCTTTTATGATAATAGGTGCCAACCAACCATAGATCATAAATTTTTGAAATGTCTGATTAGGTTACTCTCTTTGTTGGTCGACCACTCTGCATTTCTGGTAGTTTGGAGAGGAACGCGTCTTGTATGGGATGCCAAATAATAAGTAAATTTTTTTTCTCCGAGCAGGTTATCTTGAAATTGGTTTGATCTACCATCTCTGGAATTAATGCAATGAGATCTTTGTGGTTGCCACATCATTTTCTAAGGTTAAAACCACCGTCCTGCAATGTAGTTATTAGGTCCGCCTGAAGTTTTAGTGCACTCTGTATATCGTTAGCCCTTGAGAGCACGTCGCATACGTAGGAGTCCTTTGCTAACTTTTCAAATACTTCTGGTTGTCTCGTAGCTGAAAAAGATACCGCAGAAGGTATTCCAAGCAGCATTAATGGTGTAAAATCATGGGTTTGAGTGGAATGTCTTCGATGAAGAGAACTCCGCCCGTCCTCATTTCGACTAAAATTGTTTGTAGGTTTTCATTTATTAAAATATATATTTTGTATTATTTTGTGAGAAAGAAGTACAAAGATATTAATAAATAAATAAATAATAACTGTTCTGATTGCTAGGAATGGCGCCGCTTTTGTTCCATACGTCACTGTACATAATTGGTACTCTTGCAGTGGTTCTAATGGACGGAACCTCGACAACATTCGTTGGTAGCACTGATCATGATCTGCGATACATTTTTTAGATGTCTGCAGTGAACACTATTTTACGTTGTCTCCAACGAAGCAATATATCGGTGATGTGATTTTGCAATTGTGGTCCAGCAAACATTTCATCATTCAGGATACTATTAGTTGATGTTTTGCATGATGCATCGAACACAACCAGTAACTTTGTTGTTGGGCTGTCTGCCTTGAACTCAGCATGGTGTGGATACTCTCGTATACATTTGAAGTATTCCTCCTTGAGTTTACTACCTTTTTGCAACCATTTTCCTGCTGAATGAATCTGGCTACAGCGCGTTTTCTTGATTCTCTAATTGCTGGCGGTTTTTATAAGTAATGGCAAGGAAACAGTATATCTGTTACTATTTTTGTTGTTTGTAGTGTTTTTCGCAGTTTTCTTCATTTTCAGTTAGTGATGGTATAGGGGGTAGTTCCTCTAATTCCCAAAACTTTGATAACTTTTGGTCTTCACTGTTCTGTGATATCAGGCAAGCTATCTCTTCTCGCGGTTTGTTGTTGCCTCCAGACACTATCAATTCTTATTTTTCATTCTTTCCAGTAGAATTTGACTGTAATGCCTTGTTCCAAGTAAAAATGTTTGTACGTCCAGGACAGTTGAATGTTTTACCGGCTAACGGGTGAAACTGTGAAACTTGATCGAGTAATACTCTGGCTACGAGTGTTGTTCCTTGATTTGTAGTTACTTTGACTAATGCAGTGGGTAACAAGTCTTCACTTTCAGGACCTTGTACTGTATGGAAATTTGTTGCTCTATTTTGTTGATGTGCTCTGTGTTGATTTGTGCGAGAATCCCTGTGTGGGCGATCGCTGTGCTCTACGATGACCATTGTGAAGTGTAGTGTGATGGTAACCGTTACAGGTGTTGCATCGAAAAGTTGAGTAACATGGTTGGTTACATGGGTGTTTTAAACAATTCTTGCACAATCCTCGATCTTTTATCGTCTTCAGTCGCTCTTGTACACTATATCCGCTATACGTTGGACACTGGTAAATGTCGTGGGTTCCAGGACATATTTCACATCGTTTGCTATTGCTCGATGTGCTAGTATTATACTTCGCTGTCCTATTCTGTTCAATAGACAGGAAACGTTTCTCTAAGAATGTGAGTATGGTACCTAGACTTGGCACTTCGTGCGGTGTTTCAAGATACTGATCGAATAGTTTATTCCTTTTGCAATCCCATTTTCGCACATGCGGTTGTGTCGTAATCCATGTTGTCAAACATCTGTAGTCGTTCTTTTGCAGTGTCGTGAAGACTTTTCAGTTGATTCGCAGCAGCTGTTGTACACGTGAGGAGTCTTTTATTATCATAACGACGTTGTAATGTAGTTCGTACTTGACGTTGGAAGATGGTTTAGGTATTCAAATTTTTCTACGGAAGACAATGTAGTATTTTCATGAATCACCTTTTGAAAAAGTTCTTGAAAGTTTTGGCAACTTTCATATCCTCCAAGGAATTGTGGTATAGTTTTTGCTGGCAGTAGCACATTAGGTCGTGATTGTTCTCTGGTCTGTTCGGACACCTTCAGGTTTTCAAAGTGCGCTTTGGCTTCTATTTTCCATGAGTTTGTGATAGGAGTTGCTTATGGCCATTAATTCTTTATCAATGCGATTCAGACATCTCATGATTTGAAGAGTGTCTAATGATACAGGATGTTACCTGGTGGTAGAGCTACAAGTGTAGCAAAAGACTGTGGAGCATTCACATCTGCAGAGGATGGTTCAGTCGTTGCGAGTTGAAGTATTTACATATATCTTTTTTCCATCTTCTAAAGATAACCTTGTGCAAAATACGGATATTCAGGAAGGATGATCTCTATATAATTCGCGACTTGTGCTAAGACTTGATTTCAAAGTTGTTAACATCCATAATGAGTTTGCTGCGGACGCGTGTTGTAGACGGCTTCTTCGCGTCCTCAAATAACGCGACTAACTGCTGGCTGAAAGTTTCTTATTTTATTGCTAACGTATTTAGTTTGTCCATGTTGTTGGACCCGGTGGACCTCGTTTTTGTCGTGTTTTGGTAGTCGGGTGTTGTCAAGCGTCTTGTGCTGGAGCTTGTTTGTCTCTGGTCGTAGAGCCGATTCCACGGAGAGATTGTTTTTTCGTTCCTCCTTTACTGCACGAAAATTTGCTGGTGAAGATGTCGAAATTTACAACGGTTTGTAAGTTCGTTGCAGCGGATGACTCCAACCGTGACACTAAGTGGGCGACGAATCCGGTTCATCTTCGAATTGTTGTGGAAGTGAAAAAATTTTTTTTTTAAACTCATTTGTTTATCCATTCTACTCTCAATAGATAAATAGCAACCCTAGTATAATGGGAACATTTTAAAGTATATGAAGAGGTTATTTTAAATGTATTGTTATCATCGTCGTAAACTTTTAGTCACGTTTTGTACAAATTATTATTTATTTCTTTGGTAATATTGGATTATAACTACGAGTATATGTACATATGTTCATTGCTTTATGTTATATATTCTATACGAGTAAGAACTGGAATACAAGACATGACGTAAACGTATATTTTTATATTTATTATATATTGATAAACACAGTATCTCGAACGTGACTTATTACAAAACAATATTACTAATTACAACTCCTTCGCTGTGCCATTTAAAATCGTACAGCCACTATAGCACACACCTACCACAATAAAGAAAATGATTGTAAACTGTTTCTAGAGATCGCGCTGTTCACATCGAGACTCTATAATTGCCGTCTTTTCAATAAAATCGCAGGAATTACGTAAGGTTTTCTCTTTGGTGTTGGGAAACGCTGCGAATTTCTCGGATTTTATCGCCAACCACATATCCTGCAATAATACACAGCAATATAAATAATATATTGATAAATAACTGTTCGTAAAATATTTGCGGTGTTATTTACGCTTCGGTTCCCATCAAAACTCCCAGTTCATCGAACACAATGTTTCACTCTGATGGTTATATGGCCTTGCTACATACAGATCTAAATTTAATTTGAAATTTATATTTGTAACAGAAAATATTTTTGGCTGTTATGTAAGAGGTTTTTTAAACGAGGGGTTTCACCTTAAATAAGATAGGCGTATAACCAACATGTTTTTTGTTTAAATGTTTCTTAGAAGATTTAGGTAGATGCTAATAATTCCAATTATAATTTTTATTTTCGTTTCAAAAAGGTTGGTTATTGAATTAATTTTACTTTTTTAAATCAGGAAAATCAAAGAATCAATATTTTGAATATTCTTTCCTTTTCAATACTTAACTCAAATATGGTATATCCTAAAATTTTTAGTTAAAAATAATATATCAGTTTATTTGTGTTTTAAATAAATGATTTGAAAGTCTAAAGTTTTAAAGTTATCATCAATCAAGTAAAAATTTAAAAAATCAATTTTAATTATCTCCCAGTGTTTTTTATGAGTTATGTTAATAATTTATGGAAGTTACTTGTTTAAATTATTATTTATCTATAACGCTATATTTAATTTAAATTACCTTGAAAATGATGTCTATATTATTTTACTGATTATTATAATATTAATATTCTTTTTGAAAGGTAAATCAATTTATACATACAATAATCTTTATTTGGACCCAATAACAATACATGATATTTAAGATGAATATAAATAAATGTCGTTCATCCGTCTGTGGTATAGACCTGAGATCTTTCTGCCCTGTAAATCAGTTTATTTATTCCCCCTTAAATATTGTTCAATAAATTCTGTTTCTTTTAATTGAAATCTCCAGGCTTCCAAATAGCTCAATTATTAATAATCTAAATAATAAATCTATGTCGTAAATGGTCGTCATTTGTTGCATTGTCTGTATCCCAACAAATAGTATTCAAGTCCTTGATGGAGTTACGAGGTGAAGTTGTAAAGAGCATTGTTAACAGATCGGAGATAAATGTGCCTCGGCGTAAATAACGCGACGTAAAAGAGCTCGATAAGATCGTGAAATAAAGCTGAGGAAATGAATGGGCGGACTGCAATTAATTATGACACGAAAGTGAAATGTTTGTCAAACGAATATAATAAGTCGTGGAAAAACAATTATGTCGCGTACATGCATATTATTATTCTAATCTTTCCAATGCGTAATACGAAAACATATTTCTGGTATTTAATACAGCGTTGAAATATTGTTTGGAAATACTTATAACAATATTTTGTATATAATAATGTGAAAATTCATAGTAAGTAACATATATTTTTGGACAAATTTTTGTACATATTTACATTGGAATAATGAATAATGGATGAGGTGTTAATATATTAATTTGTCAAAAGGCTATCGACCAGAGGTCTTTCTGCCTTGTGCTGTGAAAATTAATAATTATTCTTAAAACAAGAATAAAACAGGCTATTAATTGTATTTTATATTTTTAGAATTTAAATTAATTTACGATATAAATGACATATTATTTATAACTGTAAAGTTATATAGCTGGAAAAGATTTTTACAGAAGGTGTAATTAAAAATATCGTTTTTATTCAAGCGGAAGCAAAAGGTCAATTCACTTTCTAACCACCTATCCACAAATACTCATGAGATTCCCATAAATACTAATTACTCAATCTGTTTCCTATCATTGTTCATATTTTCAATGAAATTAACACTTCGGCCGACGAGGTTTTCACGTTTCCCACATGAACATGCGTGCCAATCTACTTCACAAAACCGTAATGCGATTTTAATGCCATTCATTAATCTCTTAACCTCTGAGCATTTTTATTTTTTTAATGCGTTCAAGCTGATTCTTATTTTTAGCTAAGTGTAATTTAATGAAATATAAATATATAAATATTGAAGAATTAATGACAATATAATCACTGTAACTGTATAAATGTGCAAATAAATATTATACTAATGAAACTGAAAATAATTTGTAATAATAATAATAGTGATGTTATTAATATGTTCTGTAAAATTTAATTGAGAATCAAAAGTAACACTTAAATACTGTAAAATTGAATTACTTGGAATTGTAGGACCATCGATATTATAATTGAAATGAGTAATTTGTTCTTTGCGACTATAAGAGATAACACTACATTTACCGACATTAAGACAAAGTCTGTTTGTACAACACCATCGCGATACCGCATTTAAATCATGTTGTAATAGCATACAGTCTTTAAAAGACCTTATCGAAGCTGGGGAAGATACAAATGATCCCCCTCTACAACGGGTTAAAAGATTGAGAAATACATCACCGCCAATAAAATTAATTGATGTACCAGCTCATGTGCTTGAGGTAGAAGCGACCAAATCTACAATTCGGAGGCAAAACTGTGTTAAAAAAATCGAAGATATTCGAAAAGAATTCAAAAAACGATATAGGGTAAAGAAATTGACACCTTAGAAGAATATCAAGTGCCGGAAATAGGAAAATACAGATGTACGCTGATGCAAAGAAAAGTTCATTCATTTTACTAACAAACTGTTGGAAAACTAAACCTTACGACAAAAGACGGAATTGCCGGCTTATAAACATCAAGCCACTACAAGAATTGGAAATATCTTACTACAGCAAGTATTCATAGTCACCTCAAAATTGTTTTTGTTTTTGTAAATGAAAATTTTTACTAACTAATACTAAATACCGGTGGTTTTAAGTTTTGCAAAATAGTTAAACAGCGATATAGAGATTACAAACAGTAACAGAATAATCAATATTTATGTTGAAATCAAATTACCAGAGGCAAAATTAACTAAGAGTAGCTGACATTTAAGATTTAATGATTCATAAACAAGATGTTATGAATGCCAAAATTTTTCGATTGAATCTCAAAAATAGTCATAGACATTAATAAGCAATTATGCTTTAAAGACAAAAAAAATGTAAGAATCCAAGTAAACCTTTTTTGAAAATATCCCTTCCAGTGAGATGTCAAATGATTATTAGAGAAAACATTGCATCATAAGAGCATTTTGATTTTTTAAACCTCCATCGAATATGATGGAGGGAGAGAAATAGCGAAATAGCAATTGGTAAACTTCTAGTTTATTCTGTACATTTTAAGATAGAAATATTGCTAAAATTTTATTAGTACTATTTACTAATGTTGAAAACCAGAAGAAAAAAAAATTAGTTGATTTCAACTTGAAACTAGCCCAGCTAAAAGTAATAATAATAATCTGCTACTGGGCAAAACGGTCAAGGCCAGTAATTGAATCGTTAATAATAAATAATAATAATAAAAAGTAGAGGGCCAAAGTTGGAAAATTGGGGGAGCACCTTAACAAATTAAATCCATTAAAATATACATAGTTAATTCGTTGTTTTAGGTAAAATGTTAAGTAAAATGTTATGATGAATCGTATCGAACGCACCGGATAGATCTATATAGATAATATCCGTTTGACCTCTATTATCAAGGCTTATGCTGAGATGAGGCGTAATGAAGCCAAATTAGTTAAGGTCGATCTTCCAGACATAAACTCGTGTTGAAGTGGTTAGGCAAGGCTAGGTCTGCTTAAGAAAACTCTTCTAAATTACTGCTAATATTTCGCCAATTTATTTTCGGCTTCATCATGGCTCTGTACAAAAACAATATAAGGCGCAATTAGGTGTTGAACATGACCTCAATATAAAAACGTGGTAACTTACAATTTGTGAGTTTTTGAAAATTGAAAAACATCCGGAACGTGATGATATATTGAAAGTAAACAGTTAATTTAAAAACGGTGAACATGGCACAAATAGATGATGATAACAAATTAAAATTGAACAGAGAACCAGTTTGACAACATCCATGTTATCCGTTGTTGCCGGAAGGATAGCCGAAGGTCGCGGAGTTGACAGTTAGTGAGAGACAGTGACTGATTAGTGTCTTCAGTGTAGCGAAGAATTCTTTAATTCGGTTATTGGTTATTTTGTGCTGAGAATTTGCGCTCAATTAATATGTATCTGTTTTTGAGTTTAAAGGATTATCCTGTTTAGGGGTGTGAGACATTTCAAGAAACAATCTAGATTTATAGAAGGATTCTGAGCACAATACACTCACGTCATCAAGATTTATGGTGTGTCCAGTAATGTTGGCATGTAGGGCCAAGGCCCAATTAGGTTGTTTTATTTCTGATGTCACTTTTGTGTTGTGTGACTCTGGATCTCAGCCACTGACCAGTCTGTCCGACGTAAATACCGTCACAACCGCCGCAAGGTACGGAATAAACTACATTGCATCTTTGACCTTTCGGTATCTTATCCTTTATCTTGGAAAACAAAGACTGTTGTGTGTGTGTTTAAATTGACTCTAGCCTTTTTTATGGAATCGTGTTAAGGAACAGTTACTAATCTAGGTGTTAATTTTTGGAAAATCCATGAGGTTTTTATACTGACAAGGGGAGGTAGGGGTGACGGGATTGTTTGTTACCCGATCTGAGGGGCTGCTGTATATCATTTTTTTTTACTAATAAGAAAACCCATACCCATTGTTTATAAAAATTTCCGGTAAGTTTTGCGAGTTTCGTTGGTAAAAGTGATGGATGGCAGATGGATTTAACCCTATTTTTCATGACAATGACAATGTTCCTCTTCAGGCCGAAGGGATGGTTTGAGTAATAATTAATATATCTATCAGATGACGTTAGTACCAAAGTACCAGTCCAGAAAAATAACACCATTATTGCGCCTGTTTACTTTAGTGTCCAAGAATGGCACGCTATTGTCAGTTTCCTCCTCTATAGTAAATTTAAGGTGGTGATTAAATTCATTAAAAACCTTTAACACAGTATTTTATTGGTTTGCAGGAACCCCACAGATTAAGTCATCCACATGTTTCTTAATAAAGGGCAATTCAAAGGGGAGTTTCGGAATAACCTGGTCAAGAAGGAAATTTATGGTTATGTTAGAAAGAATTGGGCTAAGGGAGGAGCCCATTGGAGTACCAAAAGTTTGTTGATAAAATTTGTCGTTGAACATAAACTAGCTATTATTAAAAATTAATCTAATTGCGCGGGTAAAGTTCACAAGATCAAAGTTGCAATGTGGAACAATTTGTTCCCATTTTTGCTCAATTATGAGGATGACTAGGTCAAGAGGTATGTTAGTAAACAAGGACACTACGTCCAAATACACTATTTCGTAGTCTGGTGGTAAAGTGTAGTTATTAAATTCTTGAGCGAAGATGAAAGAATTTGCAATGTCGTAGTTGTTATCGCCACAAAAAGACCTAAATAAAATGCCAGCGACATGTGCAGAGATTTTATCAGTAAGAGTATTAATTGAAGACACAATGGGATGCAGAGGACAGTCTGGTTTGTGTATTTTTGGAAGTAAGTACACTTTCGGCGAAGTTACATTGTAATTTGTGAGCCCTTTTGCTACTTGTTCGTCGATGCAACCTAGAGTACATAGTGATTTGATTAAATCATAGCATCTTTTTTTGTGCTATAAAGGTGGGATCACCTTTAAGTTCTACATATACTTCTCCATCAGAGAGTAGCATGTCTGCTTTTTGGTTGTAGACATCCCTTTGCATAACCACTGTGACCCCGCCTTTTTCTGCATTGAGAACGCAGAGATTAGAGTTGGATTTAAAAAATAAACTTCTGCACATATCCCAGTCATCATTAAGAGGTACCTCCGGGATCTCTAATTAAGTTCTGAGATTCTGAAGGAAACGTCTTTATTATTGATTCTACATGTGATAAGAGTCTTGGAATATTCACATCACATTTACTAACTGGCAAACTAAAATTAGGGCCCAAAGAGAAGAAATCAGACACATCCTTAGGAATCTCAGTTGTAGTGACGTTTTTAAACCACTTACTATTGTACCTGAACATCGTTTCCTTCTTTACATTAGATGTTGGTTGCTTAAGTTTGTTTAGTATCCAAGAACGGCACGCTATTGTCAGTTCCTCCTCTATAGTGAATTGAATGTGGTGATATATGGTTATACAGAAAATAATATACTATTATATCCATTTTGAGGTCTCCTGAGGCCATTCCACTAATTTCTGGTGGTTAGAATAATACTTTTACGCATCATTAGGACAAGTTGTTGTGCCTGGTATGTCGAACTGAGATATCAATACCGACTAAAAGCCTCCTCGCTGAGAGAGGATCTAGCTGTTGCTCTTCCTTCTGGTGGCAAAATTCATTGCTTCTTTCCTTCTAGCGACCGTTGTTTTTATTTTCGGCACGTCTTCTCTCTATCGAACATAGATCTAGTAGTACTTTCGTTATAAAACTACTTGTAGCATTCGAGACTGTCTCCGAGGAAAACATTCTAATAATCTTTCCGGTTCTATTATCTCTTCGAGAACAATCTCCAGCTTGTTTCGCATCGAGTTAAAACGGGGGACCATGAACAAGTGATCTACTTCCTCAGGACTGCCCGCACTACTGACGCCTTGGTACTTATGTGCTCCACCTGCTGCTACAAATTAAGTCTGGCACCAAGCATCCCTTCCAAATAACCGATAAACAGTTGTGATGTAATTTCGTGGTCTCCAACTTTCAACCTGATAACTTCCACTTTCTTTCTGTTGGTGATGAGCGCTGCCTCGGTTTTGTGTTCGGCTAGTCGCAGGTTCACCGTATTCAATCATCAGATTCATCTCATCGAGATGCTTAGCAGTGATCACTACCGCTAGAAGTTTAACACTTCTTGGAAATATCCATCTCAGTAGTTCATCATACATGATATTCCACAGTAGATCGTCTAGAATCGAATCCTGGGGTAATTTACCATTTATTTCATATTAACTTGGGCCGCCCTTCGTATCGTATTTCAGGGGCCTATTTTTGAAGTAGCTCGCAACTATTCTACAAAGGTATTCTGGTACGTTTTTCTCTTTAAGGGCATGCATGTTCAGGGTAGATACTAAGCAATATTTTTTATACATTCTTTCCATCTGGTCACTGCGATCGCATCCTTTGCTGTGTTGAAAACAATGTTGATTGCGTCTAGAGCTGAACGTTTTCGAAAGCCATTTTAGTTGTTGGCCAGCTGTGGTTCAACCACTGATTCGATCCTTTAATGGATTATTCTTTCTAGAACCTTACCCGCTGTATCTAGAATGCAGAGCGAGTGATAAGATGACGGTTCATTTGGCGGCTTTTTTTCTTTTGGAAAAGTACTAATCGCTCTTGTTTCTACTTCCGAGGAAAGGTCCTTTATTTGAAGCATGTGTCATAGACACATGTTCGGGATTCAGTCCCGCAGCTTTATTACATGGTCCCATTAGTACGTCTATCATTGTGACTGCAAGACACTGCCGGGAAAGTAAATTCCCGTTGTTGAGGGAATAGTGCAGTAACAATCCTCTTCAGGAGTTTTGGGCATATAGGTGACGGTATTGACTGGCAATATCTCGTCAGTGAGTTCCTTCTAGCAATTTCTCTTGCTAATTTTGTTTGGATTTCGATGTGCCACTTTGTACTCTGCCACCAGCTCTGCAGAGTTAGGTCGTCTATAGCCATGCTAAGATAATCTTTTTTTGAGATCGTTCCACCAGTGCACCGCCACACCGCGTCTTCGCGGCATGTTCACCTCGCAAGACTGGGTAACATTTGTCATTAGTTCTACGGTTATTTCTTCAGCATCTCGAGCAAAGATCGGGTTACTATTTAAAGCCACCACAAAGGCAGCCGGATCAAAATATTTCACTTTCCATACATTTAACTTGCATTCCTGTTAGCTCTTCTGGGGTTCCGACCAGTTGATATTTCCCAGAGTATTACGCTATGATCGCTGGCTGTATAGATGTCCATCATTTTCCAGGAGTAGCTTCTGTTAGTTAGGCTGCTGTTAACTCCTCTTCCTCTGGTGTACATTGGTGCGTCACCGATATTAAGCAGGACTACATGTAGTGTGGCCATAGTGTGTGTGTGTTGGTGGGTGCTGTATCTCAAAAATAAATGATCCTATTGAGATGAAACTTTAAACTTATAATTTTATCGTTAAAAACTGGAACTGAAAAGCTTTTGGTCAACTTTCATAAACCGGAAGTGGATGTTTTTCTTGATATTTTTCTAAATTATAAAATATTACATAACTTTTCAAACAAAAGTTAATGAGAATAAGAAGTTGTTCTACTTTTATTAAAGCATGTTTTTCGTAATGTTCTTAACTTGCGAAAAAAAAATTTACATGTTTGCCTATTGCTAATAAACTATAGAAGTTACATGAAATATAATAATTAATTGTAAAGAATTCAAAATTTAACAATTTATTAAGAATAGCCTTTTTGCGTAAACCTCATAGTTTTTTCAGAAAAATATAGGGAAAGTACTTTGATGACCACATCACCATTTTTTAATTCAGTTGGTATACTTGATGTTCCATTTTTTTTGTGTACTTATTTCCACAGGTATTTAAGAAAAAATTACATGCTACATTAATTTATTATTTGTTTGTCATAATTCGAAGTCCTTTGAACTCTCCTTACTAAAATAAGGATAATTTTCCACTTTTTATGATAGTAGTGTTTTAATTTAATATTTTTGATGATATTAGAAAACCACGTGGATAGTTTATTCTTGTTTAAAATTGTATATGCGTACAGATCTATCAAAAAGGTTATACAAAATCTTATAAAATTGATCGACCATTTCATTATCATCAGTGTAAGAATGCAAAATAGTCCAATCTATATTATTTAAGTAATTGTGCAAAGTAATATAATTGCAGTGCTTATTAGAGATATTATAAAGAAAACATTTCGCTTAATATTGTTAGCATTTCCTTAACAAGGCCAGTATCATTTATTTTGGTGGCGGAATTAGAACCATTTTCCGGTAATTTGCAGATAATAATGATGTACTTTTTTAAAATGTTGGATTAATGCGGCTGTTACTTGTTGAAACTCCATAATAACACTTAAAAAAATACTGACACAGTACAATACAACAATGTTTCTGGATCTGGATTGAGTTTTCCAAGGGTGATCAAATCAATGACCAGAGCACCTAAGACTCACTAGGCATGTTGTGCCCCCCTGGCGGGGACAGCCCTCCGTTGTTCTATCACTCATTTAGCCAACCAAGGACAGCATATTTTCATCTACCTGATGAAGCCACTGTGTGGTGAAACATTGTTGTAGTACAAAATTCAAAACATTCAGAAACCCTATACTGTGTCAGTATTTCTTTTTTTTTCTATCACTTGGATATTTCTTGAATGATCTGTTCAATCGATAGTAGCTAGAGCGGATTTGGTTGTAGTAGATGACTTTAGTATTTGGATGTCATTTTGCAATGCAACAATTGCAGCTTTAAGTGCATTAAGATCATTGCCAAGTTCTGAACATTTTTTACAAAACCAAAATCATTGTATTGAATTTGCGCGCTTCTCTCGTTGTAATATCGACGCAATTAATCTTATATGCCTTTTTGCAAACACAGCAATTGCCTGCTGTATGGGCTATTGTGATATAACACATACAAGTTATTTCGAAGTAGAATTATAAACTTGGAATCCCCTATGAGACACGAGATAATTGTAAGACATTGAACTCAAATGTCTTGGCATCTGATGAATCGTTTACATAGATTAATAAATATTGGTGTATCGAGCGTAGATCAAGTGAAATTGCACATTCACTGAAGGTAAAAGTCCCGAGATTCAGACGAGGTGATTTTTGGGACGGAGTTGTTAAGGTAGCTCGCACTAACACAATAATAATTGCACACATATAAAATATAGTGTTACGTATGCCTGCAAAATGCTATTGATTTAATATAAGAATTAGCCACACTTTTGTTATATGAACGAGAGCACTGTTGGCACAAGTCAAGCTTAACCGCACTTAATGTATTTTCCTAGCGTACTCTTGACCTAAGCTAATAAATTATTCCTAGCTGTAGCGTATTTTTGACCTACCGCAACTAATGACCTAAATTATAAAAAAACGATTTTGATTTTATTGAAAATAAGCTCATTTGTATTTTTAAATGAGTATATAAATTTGTTACTTATTTAATATCGTTAAAAAAGTAGTCAGCATTAAATGCTAAAAACAGTTGATTAATATAGCCGTAGAGTAAAGATAGTGCTGGAATTTAAGTAATGAAACAATTTATTTAAGTTGCTATGGTAAACTCAATAATTATTGAATTCAATGAACTTGTTTGTAGCTTTATCACTAAGTGATATTTGATTAAAGCAATTTCATTTATTGCCATAAATATTAGTTCAAAGAACTTTATATATATTATGCTTTAAACCGGTAGCCAATTGTGATTTTATTTAATGTTTCAATGTATACTTTTAAGAATTCAATATACAATTGAAGATAGGCTTTCCTTGTATATTACACTGTTTTTATGATTATTTTATATTTATTTTTAATGTCACATTAAGTGTACACATATTTTGTTTAATTATTTTCGTTCTTTATAGACGATTAGATTTGTAACACGTTTTAACTGTATGAGTCGGTACGTGTTTATAAATAAAAACGATTACTGTTAATGAAAGTAACAGAACGTAGGCCTCGCGTAGCCTGAATCCACACCTATATACCGCATTTTGCAATAGATGCAAAAACCATTTGAAACTCGGACACTCCTTCGTTTTGTACTCCACGTCTGGCTGTCCAACATTAATCCGGCTGGTTGTTGACTTTTTTTCTGAAAGTGAATTGTTCACGCTCGTCCGCTTGTGTTGTATTCCATAATTCCCCATTGTTCGCTGTCCACCGACTACAATTGTCAATTTTTTTCACTATTGAGGGGCTCTTAATTAGCCGGCCGTGCTTTAATTAAAAATAAATGCAAACAACAATGCGGAATGGAGAAATGCTCCTTGCTGGTCGTGACAACAAAATCTGTCACAGACGCGAAGGAGGAACGAGCGCGTCGAGTGTTGGATTTTTCATGTGAAGCGAAAGTGATATACGAGGAGGAAGGTCTTGGATTACATAAAAACCGCAGTTGTTATTAGAGACACTTTGATGGATAGTGGAAAAATTCGCTTCTAATCGTATCTAGTGTTTTTGTGGTATCGCTATGATTAGTGTATCTTTTTGTACGTAAGTAACCTACACTACCTTCCGGTGTTTTTTTTTTGTATAAGACTACTTGCAGAAGACTACTTAAGTAAGTTGGAAGTTTTGGCTTAAGGACAATGGTTTTTCGGTAAACTTTTTTGGAGTAATTTAGATTCTATTATTATCAAAGTGGATTTGTCTGTTTATAGTGTATGTGTAGGCTATAATTTGAATTTTGTGAGATATATTACTTTTCTGATAATTAAGTAATACACTACTAAATGCTTAATAAATTTTAGATTTCTAATTTTTGGTTTTTTGATTTTGTAATATAAGTACATTTTATGAATTGGCTTTTATAACAAAATCATCAAATACATCAAATTGTATTGACTAAACTTTGAATCTAATTCCTTAATTTAATGTTGTTTGGCGACACATTTCCGGTGCAGATTTTTAATCAACGCGAGTTGAATTGACTCTATTGCGTTTTTGACTGAAACGGATTTTGATTCAGTCTGCATTTTAATAATTAGAAAAAGATATCGTGAATTGTAATAGATGTTCTGCAAAGTCATTCTGTTTAACTTTTTCAGTTTGAAATGAATCCATATTAATTATTTATTTATTTAAATGTTCGTATTTTGTTGGGTGAATTTTGACTATTAAAGAAGAAAAACCTTTATCTTTGCATATGTGCATCTAGAGTATCCCAAGATGCACAAAAAGCTGTTTATGTAAAAATTGCTTACCTATTTTTTGTAAATTATTTAGCTATCAAATAATATATTTAAATAATACTGATCAATTAATTAAATTGATAAAATGTGAGTTTTTAGTGGCCCTCTTTTATTGGGCTATCACGTTCATGCTGAAAAAGTATAATATTTGATTTTAAAGTTTACATCAACTTAAAATTAACATACAATATATTTGATAAACTCCAATTTAAAATATTCTTACATGTTGATTACTTTAGTAGAGTTTTTTTTTATAATTTTCAAAGTTTTTAAAAGTTATTAAACATATAAACCACCATTAACAAGACTTTATCAAGTACAATTAAATAAATTCATCAAGAGAAAATAAAATACTACAAATGCTGGTTTTAGATTTTAGTGATCTCGATATATAATTAGATATTCGTTACAATTCTTGTTCTTTATATATTTATTCATATTGTAATCATTCACTGATTTAATTGTATTTATTTTACATTTACTTTATACAAACACTAATCTTCATTTTTTCTAAATTTCAGATTCACCATGTTTCAATACACCAACTATGAACTAGCCATAATAATATCGGTGCCGATAATAACCATCCTCCTCATCTGGACTTTAGTGATATTTCATAAGAACAAGAAGAGATGGCGTGCGTACGACATAGCAGTAGTCGCTATTCTTGTCGAAAGCATCCTACGAAATCTATCTGTGATAGCTTATGTGGTGCTGCAAAAGGTGGACACCTCGAACTTTATAAACTTCGACCTCTGCGGATTCTTCGTCTGGATCTTCAATTCAACGCACACCTTTCAGGCTAGCTGTTTGACCACTCTGGCCATTATAGGATTATTTTCGCTAAAGCTTTACCGCAAGCAACAGAGTTTGAAGCAGTATTTAACAGCGACGCACGTGATTTATCATTTGTTTTGTTTGACCACACTGTGTGCTTGCGTCGGAGTAGCGGCTATTCTGGCCAAACAAGACGCTCTGCTAATATCCACAGATAATCCATCTGTTTTGAACGAAAACTGCAAATTCATGCCGTACCAATTGGATATGAAATTTAGCGCATTCATAATAGTTCTCCACGTTTTCTTGGCTATTATCTCCTTCGTTACTTTTTTGTATATTTGTGTGATTTACTGGAAACTTAAGCGCGGTGGTTTTGATTACCTGAAAAAATCGACGAGTGATTTGAGCCAGTTGAGTTTGTCAACTGTTAATCCTAACGAGGCTAATAAGAACTTTTACGATACTTACACTATACAGAGGAATGGTAGTTACGGACAGTACGACGCTCCTGCGCCAATGAATGGTTACTCCACCATTTGGAAGAGTGATGTTTCGAATGTATCCACGACTGTGAGTTCTACGAACAGTAGGAGACCGTTGAACAAGGAAGCACGCGAAGAGGAAAAAGGAGGAACGGGATTGGAAACGATACATCCGATATTGGTCGTTTGTTATCTGTTCTATCATATTCCTATAATTGTAAGTATGATTCTATTAATATTATTAATGCTATTAAGATGAATTGAAATTATATTGAATAGATGTCAAATAAAATGTAATTAAGTACAGATAAACCACACAACAAAATCTTTAAACTAAAATGCAGTATTCATTATTTATAAGTATATTATATAATAGTGACACAATTTAAGCTTTTAAATAATTTATAACATTAGAATTACAATAAGTAGTATTTTAATAAAAGATAAATAATAAATCATTTCAATTATATTTTGAAACAATTATTAAAATGATTCAAAATAACACAATCATTTAAAAAAAATATAATGAAAGTACATTAGCTTATATAACAGAGACTATTGCATTAAATTTCGTAATAGGTAATGCTTGTGTTGCAAATTTTTTTCAATATAAAAGTAGTACAGATTAATCCTGTTGTAAATAAAAATATTAATATGTAACCTAGATATTATCATTTACGTATGTATAATTTTCATAAAGTCAACGTGAATGTATTCTTACCATACCATAGCAGAAGGTAAGCTGTTTTTCGAGTTTTATTATTGAGTATGAGCTCCCGCTCTAATCCCACTCTTCGAAGGATGTCTTCATTGGGCCCATGATATTTTTTGCCCACGACGCAGCAGCCACATTTCGAAGGCCTCCATCTTGTCCAAAGTGGATGTTTTTAGCGCCCCAAGCTTCTATACTATATAGCAGCAAGGGACCATCTGTAGTATTTCATCATTCGATATCTTAAACGAAGTAGTAGGTTTGTATTGGTTATGAGTTTTCTCATTTTCATAAAGCCCTCTCTCACAATCTGGATTTTATTTTTAGATCTTTGTGGGGATCCATGGTCTCGTTTAGCCAACAACCTAAATATTCGAATTCTAGCATGTTCCATTATTACGTTTCTTGGAGGAAGTTGTTTTTTTGTTATTACCATTATCTTTGTTTTTTTTTCCACGTTGATTTTAAATCCCATAAATGTAGCTTTACTGTTCACTTTATTCATTAAGTCCTAGAGGTCCTCTTCACTAATCGACACTAATATTTTGTCTTCGACGAAGCGAATGTTATTTACTAATACTCCACTGACTTTAATACCTTCTTTTGCTTGATACAGCGCTATGCAAAATATGTACTCTAAGTATATAGTATATATCCTTGCGTAATGCTTTTATATATTTACATTTCGATACTTCCTATCTTCAGATGTTG
Source organism: Ontholestes murinus (assembly GCA_963969525.1). Lineage (NCBI taxonomy): Eukaryota > Metazoa > Arthropoda > Insecta > Coleoptera > Staphylinidae > Ontholestes > Ontholestes murinus. The sequence goes on along the minus strand of OZ018390.1, from coordinate 26,742,697 downwards.
AATTATATCTCCTGTTATACTTCCAATAGAGATTCTCTATGAGCATTACTTCCTATTCATCTACTCTGATCTCTCGTAGCAGGCTAATTAGTTTTATATGGTTTATTGTATTGAACGCTTTGGTAAAATTGATAAAGCATAAGTCCTTTCTTTGGTCCAAGTAATTCTGGGCCAGAAATTTTAGTCCATTTAATGCATCTCTAGTGCCCAAACCATTCCGAGAACCAAACTGTGTTGATTCTATAACTTCCTCACATTTTCTAAAGATTTGAGTATGTATTACCCTCAGAAATATTTTAAAGATATGTAAGAAAGTAAGTAAGTAAGTAAGTAAGTAACTCATTGACTATGGAGGCGTCTACTTCGTTATACATTTTAATCACAAATTAAACACAATAATTACTTTGTTTTGTATAACAGTTATTTATTTATATGGTGAACAATGTCCGAAAGTAATAAAGTTACTTTCGAACACTGAATAAAACACTTACTATGTTTTTAACCACTATAATAAATTATGAATTACCACATAGTAACGGTCATCATTATGATTAAAGTTACTTTCGGTTTGAAAATGATACGTGAATGTATTAAAACCATTGGTCACCATTTAAATAAATAACTGTTATACAAAACAAAGTAATTATTGTGTTTAATTTGTAAGTAAGTAATTTATTTCCATAAAAAATATATACATTCTTGGATGAGTCAAAAAATATATACATAAGTGTAGGATGTAAACAGAGCTGGTAAAATTATTCTATTTACTGATACTTAGTCTATGTAAGTTTAACTAATAATAAGTTTGATTAATTAAGCCAGACTTAATTACTACGATAAGTAACTTAAAACTAGTGTAGAGATAAAATATTACAATTAATTATAAAACATTAATTATTAAACATACAGTGATAAAAAAATTAATAATCATATAATTAAAACTTAATAACTATTGATCACAAATTAAAAGTTAGTGTAAAGATAAAATATAACAATGATTTGAGCAAAAAAAATAATGAGTGCAACTATAAATAGATACGACTAAAACATATTGAAGACTATGGATTATTTTATAGATTATCGCAGAACTCTTCGTACTCTTTAACACTGTAGAAACAATTTTGTTCTAAAAGTTGTTTAATATATTTTACAAACAACATTTTCGGTAATTCTTTGATTCTGTTAGGGAGATTATTATATATTTTTACGCTTTGCACTATTACACTATTACAGGTAGTATTGAAATTGGCCCATTTCATGCGTATCTCCCTTTTTGAAATTCGGCACAATTCTACCCATTTTTAGAATTGATGGAAATATACCTTCAGTCAATGATAGATTAATGGCTTGTGTTAAAGGATCAATAATAGAATTAATTGTGTGTTTGATTACTTTAATGCTCAGATCATAAATGTCATTAGTGCTACTGGTTTTCATGTCAGTTATAATTTTTTTGATTTCCGATTCGATGCAGGCCTGAGAAAAATGGATCTCACGTTTTTGCTTTCAATAATATAATTTTGGGTTTTATTTGGTTTAACTGTATTGCCAATTGTACAAAAATAATTATTAATCGTATCCACCATAAAATGAGGATTATCTATTCTGGCTTTATTAGAGTCTATTAGGTACTTTACACATTTATTACTTTTGTTGTTGCCTTGGTTTTTATTCTTGAGTATATTCCATAGTGCTTTTGTTTTATTATTTGCATTTTAAATGCGACTCGAATTATAGTTTTTTATTTCCATTTGCAGTGAGGATTTATACTTATTTTTAAGTGACATATAGATATTATTTACCTCATAGCTTTTTGTTTGTTGATATAATAAATTGAAATCAATTTCTTTTTTAAGATTTTTTAAGGTGTCTGTATACCAAGGGTTCTTATGCTTGAAGTTATTTTTATTTTTTATTTTGGTTTTAATTGGGCAATACTTATTGACAGCTGCTAAGAAAATATTATGGAATTCTTTAAAATACGTTTCACAGTCGAAGCAGTACAATTTTAAATCGTCCCATTTTATGCTGTTAAGTACATTATTTAATTCCGATAAAGTTGCAGCGAGGCTGCAACCAAAAATCATGGCCTGTCCTTTATGATCAGATATGTGAGTGTCGACTACATTAGCACTTGTATAATTAATATTTGTTATAATATTATCGATATATGTTTGACTGATACTAGTTACACGAGTTGGCGATTTTATAGTAATTTCTAAATTATTACAATTTAAGAGATCAGTAAATAAAGAGGTTTTGTGATCACTAAATTTAAGAATGTCAATGTTAAAATCACCACCAATAATTACATTGCATTTTCCCTAATAATCGTTTGATATAAAACATTTTCCATAGTATTGAGAAAGTCATTAATATTTCCATCGGGTGGGCGATAAATTCATAAAATGATTAATTTTTGATTTGATTTAGGTTTGAATTCTACAGCAGCAATTTCAATATTCATTTCATTCCAAAAAAATATTTAAATCAGTCCTGGCATTAGCAGTTATATTATCATTTACCATGATTGCTGCGCCCCCAATTCAAGCGTGTTCTCGCTCGAATGTCTTATTTGATGTTTTGGGACTTCTTGTCTCGTTGAAAAAACGGGCTACGTATGTTCCGTACGGCCTTTTGCTGCGTCCATCGCTCTATCGAAGTTAGTCCGGTCTATGGTGATTTTGAATGATTTGTTGTGTTCGGGATATTTACTCTCCACGCCTTCACATGCTGCTTCGGGAAAATGAGGTTTAATATAACAAGGTCCAAGGTCCTCCTGTGTAGTTGATGGATGGAGCCGAGACACATACAAAAATGCCTTTCGCGAAATTGCTTTGATATTGTGTTGGTTTGCCGAGAGTCCAACGATGCCCTGAGATTTTTTTTTTCTTTTATTTAAAACAGTTTTCCAGTTACGGTGGATTATGATTAATTTAGATTAATTTTATTTAGATTCTTAGACAAGTTTATAACTAACTTGCCAATATTATTCGAGCTGAAAATTTTGTTTTGATAGTAACTTTTTTGTGTTTTCAATTTAATTGTAATGCGTTTTCTTTGTGGCTTGGTAGATGGGTTTCATTTCTGGATAACGCTTTTGCAATATGTACAGATTATGTAGATTGCGGGTAGATCTTTTAATATTTATGTTAACCCAAGATTTATTAATTGGGTTTCTGACGCAAAGTGGGAAGTGTTTATTAAATGCATGAATAAAAGTATCATGGAGGTTATTAAAATTACTATTAAATTATTTTTCCAAATAAAAGTTCGCCCAGTTCTGATGTTTTATATCATTTATATTTTTTGTTGATTTGAAGTTTCTATGCATTAATTTAGGATTACCAGAAAATTCACTTAAATCAAAATTGTAGAGTAATGCTTTGTAGTCAGAAATTATATTATCGACAATGAGCACCTTATCACAGTATAAATTTGAGTAAATATGATCTAAACATGTTGATGATGTTGGTGTGCAACAAGAATCATCATGGTTTATTTTTATTAGATTGTAGGTTAGAAGTAGATTTTTTAAAGCATTATAGTCTTCTTCGTTTTCATTTGAATTGACGTTGAAATCTCCATTTATTACAATATTTATTTTACTACTGTACATGCCATCAATTACGTTTTACAAAATTTCTAGGAATGTTATGTTTGTTTAAAAGCTACACGAGTCCGCAAATTTCTATGACGTTATCCATGCAGTACGACTTTAGTTTCAAGTCGTTGATTTCTAGATCAGGTCTGTGCCATATTGCGACCCCTCCGCCACGACCATGCTACAATAGTTCGAACCTAAAATATATAAATTCAGTGAGACAGATAAATTTAAGATTGAAATTTCCATAGTCCAGTTGAAATTGAATGATTTTATTTTCATTGATTAAGTAATAACATGTCGTAACTTAATGGTTTCACTATTTGATTTGAATTGAGTTTAGAGGTTTTTGAAAAAAAAAATGGCTTGACTGTGAGTTGTTCTTTCACTAAAAAATATTTACGAATGTATTTACTGGCCAGAACTCAGGATTAATAGCGTAACCTGAAACATCGTTAGGTACACCAATTTTAAATAAAGAATATCCTCCATCTCTGAATTTTGATTTAAGTTGTTCTAAGATGAAATGTTATAATCACATGTGCTGTCGTGGTCTTTGGTTTTTTCTTCCAGATAATGTCGAACTCACTGTGAGGTGATTTCTTGCCTTAGGTGAGAGGCAAAAATCCATTTCCGGCTGATGTGGACACATGTTTGAAGTGTACTGTCGCGAAAATGCGTCTTTCTTCTATTTTGTACTTTCATCCATTTCTGGTTTTCTGTATTTTCAGTATGAATGTCATGTGGCCCCATATCTGATCCACTAGACTTTGTTGTTTGTAATCTACTCCATTGTATCTGCTGATTTCATTTTTCTTAACAGTGTGTGTTTGTTGGGTTGCATAATTAAGAACTGCTACAGTTTCCTCTTGATTTATCATATTTAGTTCAATTGCAGGTTTCAGTTTATTTCTAATATTTTTAATATTAGTAGGATCTTGTTTGTTTTGATTTATTTTTTGGTTATATTCTAAATATTTTATTAACTTATCTTTCTCTTGGATGGTATGTTTTTGCTGCAGTAACTTTTCCTTAATAATCCCCAGTTCTTCACGTAACTTGAGTACAATCTGTAGAGTGATCCGTTGGACTCCTTGTTTTTCACAGCAGAAACATGTTGTGATACCAAATTTATCCTCCGACTTTATACATTCGTCGTGGAATTCACATTTACAAACGTTGCACTTGTTTACTATATCTGATGACACAGTTTTAAAGCACGATGCACACTTGACTTGATCACTAATTGTTATTGAACTATCTAGTAAATCGTTAACAGATAAAGAGCGACTGGCCATAGCCGCCACCATCTTATATATAAAGTTAAGAGTTATACTAGTTTGCATATGTTTTCTTAGTCAACCAGTTCCAAGAATTCTGCTGGAATGTCGTTTGTCTTACAGGCCTTTCCGGATTTTGATCTTCTGGTGGCATATTTGATTTCACTTTTTATATATACTTAGAATTTGATATTTGGTTGTTAGACTCCGTCCTTACAATTGGTCTATGTTGTAAAATAATTCTTGAACATAGCATAAACATAAATGGGAAATTGGGTTGATTGAGTTACTTGAAGATAATAATCACTTTGATAAAAACACTTAGAACTTTTCTTCAATATTTTATTTTGATCCAGATGTACATTTCGGACACAAAGGGTTTAATACAAATACAAATACTGTATCTGTATCTTGATAATTTAATTTGTATCAAACCATTGATAATGGACACTTTGTGTCCGAAATGTACATCTGAATCAAATAAAATATTAAAGAAAGGTTCTTAGCGTTTTTATCAATATAAATGGGACTTATTTATTTAAAATTAAATTAATTTTTTTGATCTTTGGTAATGCCCAACTACTTGCCCCAAATTGAGGGAGTAATGATAGTTTGAGAAATGAATACTTTGTGAATTATTGGTGCGAAGATAAGAAATTTGGATAATTTGTGTGGATTGATTTTAATGCGCCATTTTGCAGGAAATTTAAGAGCTTTTTTTAACGCATTTGTAATTAGGGCTAATTGCAAGGAGATATTTGGAAGGATTAAAGTAGGGATCATCAAGGTTATAAACATCAATGCAAAAAATGTTAAATATTAGGGGTAAACAAACAGAGTCCTTATTCGGGAGTAAAAGAAGAAGTCACTAAAATCATAAGTTCTTTTGCCACGACCACTTAATATGCTTCTATTCCATTAGGCACCCAGCAGATATTTTGACAGCTGGAGCTAGATGTCCTATACTAAGGATATATTATGGCGACCAAAATCTTAGTCATTGGTACGGATCAATGCTAACAATTCCAAATTGAGTTCGGAATCAAACACAACGTCACTATATGATTTTTCCATTTGTAGGTAATTATTGGTAGATTTTAACTGTTTATCTATCATAGAGAGCCAAAAAGAAATAGAGTATTTATCTCTTCTGAGCGATTGTATGTACTATACTATGACACTCTTATTATAACAGCTAGGCGAGTTAATTAATAAACCATCGTAAATTTAATTCAAATAGTTTTGGACCTTCTAAATCCTCATCATATAGAATATGTATTCCTGCCTTGAGTTCCAGGGATGTTTTAAACCAGATGTTCTAAGGTTGTTTGATAAATTCTATATAAGTGGGTAGAGATCTTTACGACTTAACGACTTGATAAGAGGTCGTATCATATAAAATATCAAAAAATCCTTTTTGAATAGGTACATATTAAGAGCAGAGTCAGTTCAGGAAGGTGAATAATATTATATCTGCTTTGGCTACGAGTGTTTGATGTTATGCAGACACTTTAGTGATTAGAGCTAGAGGTTCTATACTATGGATGAATTCTACGTTACACCATGGTGACCGATGTCTTGCTCATTAGTGCGGACCAAAATTAACAATTCCAAATTGAGTCTGGATACGGCATCACTATATAAATTTTCCATTTATAGGTAGTTCTTTAATTGGTATATTTTAACCATTTGTCTATTATAAAGAGCCAAAAAGAAAAATGAAGAGGGTATCTATTCCTACTGAATGATTGTATGAATTGTACTGTTATACCCTGAACAAAAGTACTAGGTGAGTTAATGAATAAACTATCGTAAATGAAAATTTTAGTAATACTGGACCTTCCAAATCCTGATCCTGGATCCATATTCCAAAAAGCGGAATGTTGTAACGTTGTATGAGAAATCCCAGGTTTCTGCCTGGGATAGTAGAGATATCTACCATTTAACGATATAATGAGGGGTTGTATCGTGCAATATATCAGAATATTTGGATTTCTGAAATAGGTATGTATTAGGTCAGGTCTAGCAGGTGAAATTATGTTTGTTTTGACCATGACTGCTTGATGTTCTTTAATTTCATTGGATTCATTAGATAGTTCGGTGATTAGAGCTAGAAATTCTATACTAAGGATGCATTCTGAACTGTATTGTGGCGATCAATGTCTTAGTCGTTAATATAGATTAAATCTAATAATTCCAAATTGAGTCCAGAATCGAATCCATCGCCACTATATGAGTTTCTATTTGTAAATAGTTATTGAATTGATATATGTTAACTCTTTATGCATCATAAGGAGCAAAAAAAGAGAAATTAACCGACATCTCTCTTCTCTTCTGAACTATTGTATTAACTATATACCCTAATTATAACTGCTAAGTGATTGAATTCAATAAAGTATCGTAAATGGGAATTTGAGTAGTATTGGAGTTTCTAAATACTGATCTAATTATAACTGCTAGGTGAGTGAATTTGATAAAGTATCGTAAATGAGAATTTGAGTAGTGTTGGACTTTTTAAATCCTGACAGTTGTGGATTTTTACTTTTAGGGATTTATTAGAGAGGAATTGCTTAATAATGCATATAATATGAGGTTGAATATTTACGAGGTGGCACTTGTATAATATTTCTTAATGCCAGACAAGATTTTTGAACATTCAGAAATAAAGAATGTCTTTAAAGTGAGAAGTTTGTATTTTTGAGGCTAGGATGGTGAGTGGAAGAGAAGGTAACTGACGGAGAAGAAATCAAAACCGCCACAGACAAAAATATTAATTTTCTTAACACTTTAACCGAACCTCAAAAAAAAATGTAGTAGAACTAAATGTAAATAATATTTCATCTAAAACCACTGCTAGTTCTATATTTATAAAATTATTTCACTTATTTACGTATTAATAACAAATTAAAGTAAATTTGTATAACAATTTTAAATGTAGGTATGAATTAGTTTGCCAATTAATAATTATTAATCCATTTAGATATACATTTTTTGGTTATATTTCTAATATTATTACGAGTTATAATATTTTCATTGTACTAGCTCCAAAAAGTAATAATACATACATAACAGTGATAGACATAACTATAAACAATTGATGTTAATCTATTAAGTCCTGAAATTAATAATTTTAATAAAATATGTCTTTGCTAGTAGCTGAACTTTTTCTGCAGAAGTTTCATTAACAAATAATGAAGATATTAATTTATAGAGTGGCTTAACGTTTAATTTAAAAATAAGATACTTTTGGATAATTATTTAAATGTAATTATAGATCTTAAATATTATTAGTAAGGTACTTTTCCAGTAAGTTAAAAGTATGTTTATTTCTTGAATGATTTTCTCTATTAGTGATGAAGATTTAAATTAAATTGCATTGGTTTGTTTCACAATATTTTTCTATTTACTTCACTAATTACGCCTTTTAAGGGATTATCTTGATGATGCCATAGAGAAAAATTATGAAGCAAACCAAGTGTAATTTATTTTAAACCTTCATCAGTATGTTTATTTTTTACATAGACTACATTATTACTACTGGTCTCTACTAACCTATCTAAATAAACTATGTGTTGATGTAAATATTGTTTATTTTACAATCTCTAGCATTAAATACTTTTTGAGAATAAATAAATTTGTAATAATTCACTAACACTTCTTAAACTTTTATAGCTATTTAGTGTAAATTTGAGTTATTTTATAAAAGCATTGTTTAAACAAGCCTAAAATTATATTACTCTTGAGTAAATTAAATTACTGCATAAATTTTTGATATTTTAACCTTTCCTATAAAGACATTCCGTTCAATTTATATATAATTATCATAAAAGGTGAGCTGTATTTTTCATGTAAATTGATAGTAGTGTACCTTTTATTAAATAACCCATACTAATTACAACAACAAGCAATTCACTTGACCTACATTAATAAACTATGCATTGACCTTATATATTACTGACCTACCGAGATGAATTAACGAAGCGTAATTTTAATTTACCCCGATGAACTTTGTATTCACTTATCTCATTTTAATCTGCCTTAAATAACTGTACTTCTAAACTACTATAAAAAATAGATTATTGGTCCAACGTACTCTTGATGTACTCTTGACCTACCTCAATAAACAGTAGGTTTACTTATTCCTCCGAATAGTCTTGGCTTATCTTAATGAATAGGCGCTCGAAACGGCGTAATCTTGACCTATCCCAATACATTACTTATTGTTTTATTATACCCTTAACCTACTTTCTTAAACTATACATTGTTATAGGTAAAGAGTACGCTAGTTTAAATTACTTTCATTGTTTTTATTTTTCCTTGTTATAGCTTGAGTTTAATTAAAATAAATTATGGCTACTTTTTTAAATAACTATTATATAGTAAAAAACATTTTCATTAAAGAGACTTATTTTTATTAGAACTTTTTAATTAGCACAATTATTTATATTATCTAAACAATCATGATTTACAGCGAATCACTTTGCACCACCTTTTTTTATTATACGTATTCATATAATTATTTAATGTATTATAGCAGTATGTATTAATAATTGAAGACCACTGAATGGAAACATTATTATTAGTAATACTAATATACAGTTAATAATTCAATCAATAACATTAAATAAGTGGTTAGTATTATTTATTATTATTAATAGGCATAGTTACATATATGCAAATGGTTAACTGACAAATAGAGAAAATCAATACAAACAATTTAATTGCTAAACACTTACATAACTAACAATTTAATTAAAAAATAATAAAATTACTTCTGACCAGTAATTTACGATATTACCATGGCAACAGCTAATAAAGAATAGAGGTAACTGTAACCTGTTAATTTAATAAATTTAATAATTCTCGATTGCAGCCATAAAAGAGTCGTGACTGGCGGCTCGATTGCATTTACAGAAGAGCCCGACGGTTCGTTCACATGTGGTATTCTATTGCACATTAGGGAAATGTGTGTTTGGAGCATTAGATGGTATGCACCTTTTATATCGAGGTCAACTCGAACACACCTCACCTCGAGGTATGGGTCAGGAGTTTAATATTTCTCTTTCGGATCAGCACATCTTCCGTCTACCCACAGTCACTTTTGTTAGGCACCTTTTTAGGCATATATGAGATATATTTGGCTAGGTTATGAGTTCATATCTGTCTGCTTTCTACTTTAAAATATGAAATGAAAATATGTTGTTTGTACAAATTATGTGTGTGTAGGTGATTTTGAAATTGTAATATATAATAATTATAGATTTATGTGTCAGTAAGCAAATTAAAAATTTAAATTCGTAGTGCAGTATCAATAATGATAATTAATAATGAGACAAATATAATCTCCATAAAATGTAAAACATAAGTGCAGAAATGCTCATGGAGATTTTTTTTTGTCTCATTATTAATTATCATTATGTGTTAGTAAAATATGTAGGTTATGAATATTTAAAATTTAAAATCATTCAAGTTGAACGGTATAAGAATTTTCATATTATTTTATGTAAACATAAATAACAATTCAATATTCTCTTTAAAATAAAAAAGTTAGTAATCATTTCTGGAATAATCTTTAAAATATTTTTATTAAAAATGAGCAAACTCGACTATTTTTTTTAAATATATAATTACAATACAATAATTGTATTTAAATACTGGATTGATGAGATTGTTACTTGTTGAAACTCCATATCACTTAAATAAAATACTGAAACAGTCTCAGTATTTTATTAAATAATTGTATTGAAATAAAACATGTAATTATTATAATATATTATAATATAATTTTTATACGTATCATTAAAATATATAAAATATGCAGTTTTTTCTCTAATGATAGTACAATATAATGTTATCCTTCTTATAAAATACTGTAGATAAGTTTTATTATCATAAATGTATATAATATTTTATAAGGGACCATTATAAATAACACTAATGATTCAGACCACACATTACGATACGAAATGTCTGAGTGTAATCGTTTATTTAATATTTAATCTCTGTAATATAATGTGATGTAGTGAGTCATGGATTTGTTCAGATGCAGCCAGCTGTAAGAGGATATCTGGTTCGAGTAATTCTGATACCAATAAGCAATTATACACAACAGGGCACCGGATATACGGCTTCAGTTGCATTATTAAATAACATCAGAAGCCTACACCAATGCAACGTAAACGCATTCTGGGGCTAGTAAATAAATTGGCGATTAAACTTATTAATAATCATATAAAGAGAAAATTGATGAATTAATATTAAAATAATGGCATTATAGAGTATAATTAAAATAATTTTCTACCTGTGTCCTAAATTATTTGTTTATTTTTTTATTAAATGTATATGTATATCTTATAATATTTTTTTGTAATTTTGCATTTTGATAATGACCGTCAAAAGTCGAAACTTAAGTCGTACAAATTGTAATATATTTATATATTATAATAAATTATAGTGGTTAAAAACATAGTAAGCGTTTTATTCATTGTACAATAAAGAATATTTATCTGAACATAGGGTTTAATTAATTCCTGAATTTAGTATGCAAGTCAGTGTAAAATTTAATTGATGATCTTGATTAGAAATTAAAAACACTTGGTTTGTTTCACAGAATATTTATTATTTTTTCTCTCCGACTAGTTTCGACAAAATGTCATTATCAAAGAGTAATGAATAATGTACAAAAGGTTACACTAATATATATATATATATGGATTACAAATTCAGGTAATAAGGGCCCCATTGATGATATTTTAGATGACCAGTCAGAAAAGCTTATCTATTCATAGCCTACACAAAATATTGTACTAAACTTTAAAATATATATTTTTTATGGGTTCGACTTATATGGCTATTAAACTTCATTTTTAAAGGCGTCGATGGAAGTTAACACAGATATTATATACGACAATTTTTAAATTTAAATAGATAATATTAGTATTTCTTAATATGACGATGTTGGATACAAATTTAAGAACAATTGTTTAATATTTCGCGTTTATAACGTTAAAATATTACAATTTCTTTGTAACATTTTTTTAATAGCTAAATTCTGATCTTTAGATAGGCTCACTCAAGTAACCTTGTGTATCCACTAGTTCAGCCATGTAATTAAGTCATTACATTGTACAGGAATTGCTTTGAAACGTTTACATTTAGATAATTACGACCTCAACATTAGAAACATTTTACAATTTACTTCGATAAGCCAAACAAATTTTATACAAATTCGAGGGTATGTTAAATTGTATAATTGTCAAGTTATTTACAATTTATCAAAATAAATTTACATATAGACATCGTACCTGACAATATTTATTTCATTGTATATATAACTACAAGCACAATCTAGAACTATGTAACATATTTATATATTATTGATGGCTAGTTTAAATAATTATTATGGGCTCAAAATTATCACCTACATACAATAAAATTCAATACTATATTAAAACTCAATGTTTTATGTAAATGGTAATTACTTAAAAGATATACTTGCTGAATATTAATAAAAACACTTTATAATACTATATTTAATTTTGTGACTTAAGTTTCTGTAACTAAACGTACCATTTTTATCAAATAAGAAGAACACTTCTTGTTTGATAATAATGGTACGCCAGTCTACACAGGAAGAGTATTTAATGTCGCATTTCCTCTCGAATACGTTGTTTGGCACTTTTAATATGGAATGAAAAAAGTCTATCGAATGTAATTTGCGAGATATTAGCAATTTTTAAATCATATATTTTACCTACGTTTGTACTTCTAGATAACTTGCAAACAAAGTATTATTCATTTAGTATTATTTATTTAACCAAAATACTATAAAAGATTCTAATATTATTCATAACAATAATTTACAAAAAATTTGATCGTATTTGGAAAGGCTTGAATTCACAAAATATGTGTTCTTCCATTCACACCCTCTATTCTTCTGGTATCAGTTGACGACGATTCATTATATTATTTGTCAAATATGGCCTTTTGGTCCTAAAAATTTAATTAACACTACGAGTCATTATATTTGGTTATGATTAAAATATAAATGTACAAAATATAAATGCGAGACGAGACAATAAGTACATATTAAAACATAGGTTCCTACTGAGGTAAAATATATATACATAGAAATACATGTTAGGTCGAGTTTATGCCCGAAAAATTGGTTGACTAGATCTCTTCAAGACTGTAAAAACATTTACTTATTAAATACTGTTTGATAGTGTATTGAAAAGCATTTTCAGGTAGTTGTTTTAAATTTTCAGGTAGCAAGTACAGTAATACAATAAATTAGTAAAATGAAATTAAGTTAATTTTATTTTAGGACAAAATGAAGTTGTTCAAAATTTCGCCCATATTGGTTCTAAACAAATCTACACGCGGAAAACAATTTGTTTTGAACACTTTACAACATTTGAAGGTTATCGCTTTTTGTGGTGTTTCAAATCTTCGCCAAAATGTTTCAATAAGATGTTTTGCAAATATGTATTTGTCATTTTGGTTTAGACGAAAAGATCGCAAAAGTTCGCAAAAGGGTGTCCCAAATTCGATTCTCAGAATTGGTATCTCTGTTATTAGAAGGGATAGAGCAACGGTTAAATGGGGAAATGTTTTGCAGAAGTCAGTGCTCGTAATAAATCCCATTTCAAATTCACCTTAAATTTTTCAATTTGAAGATATTTTGAAAAAAACAAAATTTTAATTTTCCTCAACAGACACAAACAGAAGCCCCCGATTCGCATTTGTTTCCAGGTTATTAGCGCTATCTTTTGTTTTTTATGGTGGTTTCATATGGGCTTTTGGGTTTATTAGATAGTGCTTAAAAAGTGCCTTTCAGCGATGCCTGAAAAAATTTTTGTTACAAACAAAATATTATTAAAGACGTACATTGCTCTTAAATATGACAATTAAAAGTGAAAAGATATTTCTAAGTAATATTGTAATCTAATGAAACGGTAACAAAATTATAGAAATAAAAAGTACTTAAATTTCATATTTACTTAAAGAAATTGTTCAATATGATGACCATTCTGTTCCACACACTTTTGACACTTTCTTCTAACAGAATTACAAACTCTACGCAGTGTGTTTCTGTTTACTAATCGTAGCACATCTATTCAAAACTAAACACTTCGTTTTTAGAGGTCCCCCATAAATAAGAGTCAAGGGAGGTAAGGTCGGGTGATCTTTCAGGTCATTACATTGGTCTATTATTTGAAATCACTCTCATTAAAGTTTATTCTCAAGAAACGTTGCACGTTACGAGTGTTAGGAGCCGGGCAACCATCTTTCTGGAACTAGATGTTATCGGAATTAATAATTTGTCTAACAAATATCTATTACCAGTTAAATTGTAATCAAAGATGAAAGGACCTATTAAAGGATTATCTAAAATGATAAGAAACTCAAAAAACAAACCGCACCAGACATTAAAACCAAATCAAACTTGAAATCTTTGATTTTTTATTTTATCCATAGTATTTTCCTAAGTGGTACTTTCAAAAATTTGAAGATGACGCTTCACATTTTTGAAAGTACCACCTGCTAAACTGCAATCTTCGGTGATAGTCATTATCACTTAAACCTTGTACAATTGTTGGTTTGTAAGGGTGATACTTGTTTTTCTTCAAGGTTTTGTGAACCGTAGACTTTGAAGCTACACAACGAACTCATGTGCTGGAATTGCATGTAATGTTCTGAAAAATATTATTACAACGTGTATCATCATCATTAACTTCATAGTTAGCTCTCTTTTGTTCGAAGCTTCCAAAGTTCTGTGAATTGCTAACTAGTCTTCTAAAAATTGTTCTGTGATTGTTGTCTTTCAGGAAAACGCTCTTCATACCTCGTGCATGCATTTTCAAAGTTTCTATTTGCTTTGAAATATACGCCTAACATAACTGCAGCGCTAATTGTACTTTGAAGGGTTATCATAGCCTACTAATTTCATATTCAAGATTAATTTACGTTTTTATTAATATTTTGTTTGTAACTAAAAATTTTCAGGCATGTTATACATGGTTGAAAAATTTTAAGCACTATCTAATAAACCCAATATATTTAATATGGCTACCATAAGAAAAACAAAAGATAGCCTTAATAACCTGGAAACAAATGCGAATCGGGGGTCTCTTTTTTAAATTGGCAAATTTTGTTTTTTTCAAAATATCTTAAAATTAAAAAAAGTTAAGGTGATCTTGAAATCCGATTTGTTACAAGCAATGATCTCTGAAAAACATTCCCTATTTAACCTTTGCTCTATCTTTTCTAATATCAGAGATACCAATGGTGAGCATCGAAATTAAGACACAGTGTATATTTTTTTTATTATAAAAAACATTTGCAGTGATTTGTTGTTTATTACCAAATAATTAAACCATTTTTGAAATTTTTACATATAATCTTCTTATGACTCGCGCAAACAACACTATTTTTGATACTTATTGTCATTGTTGCGTGACCAGTAATCGCAGCTCTTACATTTTGCATTTTCTCGATTCTCTGGTATTGCCTGAAGTGTCATTACAAATTTCAGCTCGATCTGAATTGAATTATTATCATATTTCATTATATTTATTTTAGTAAGTGTTTTTATTTGTATTTAAGATCAATTTTATAATAAAGCTGTACTGAAGAGAGCGAAAGTTCGAAACACGTGTCTGCAGATGATTATAAACTTGAATGCTAGATTTTTTAATTGCTTTTGCTAATTTAATTTAATGAAATCAGTTTAAAATTCATTTTTCATAATTTTTCATGTTATAGTTACATTTAAACAATCTAAAGTACATTTTATCATTTATTAGTTTGTTCAACAGAAATAATTTCATTCAAATTAGTGTTGCTTTAATAGTTGTACTATTTGTAACACGCAAATTAATTTGTATTATTCAATGTCTGTCGAAGTATTAGCTAGAGAAGTAGTTGTTTCAAATTAATTTGTTTTGTAGTCTTAGTAAGACTCATTGTTGTAGATTCACGAAATGTTTTCGTATTTTTAAATTTACTATTTAATTTTCTACAACGAACTAAAGGATTTTAATACATTTTATAATATATAAACGCTCTGTTTTTGTTATTGTTTTGTTCAATTAAGTAAAACTCGTCATTTTCACCCATATAACCTCATCTCATATTAGATGGCTACATAGGAGTTTTTTACCTTCTTCTGTCCCCTCTATGGTTTCATACCTAATTTCTTTTCAACTTTATTTTCAAATTTATCTTTTCATTCGCCCTTAACTTATTATCGAGACATTTATATAGTCATTCATCTTGTAATACCACCAATCCGTTCGTTTACTACAAATTATGTAACTCATATATTTATATCCCATCCACACCCTCTATCTCTCTTCATTCCCAAATATAAATTTAGGTATCTCCCGCACACTCTCTACATCCAATCAATTTAGCATTTGATGTGAATGTTTGATAATGAGTAGGTGTTAGTCGAAACTATAGTCACGTGTATTTTTTTAATAAAGTGGTAGAACAAAGTCATCGTGCCTTCTTCATTATTTATGTTTTTTCTTGCTTGACACGTATCTCCATCTTCCGCAATCTTTCAGTAATGGTTACTTCAATACTTCAATCCTTACATCTTCACCTACCATTTTCTCACAAGTCTGCACTCTCATATAACTTGGTCCTCCTAAGTATTCACTTCATCCCTTTCTTTCATTCTTTATAACACGCACATATACCATAGATGTCTCACTAATCTCTATTCACTAATTTACCAGAATGGACATTTTCTGACACTTATGTAGTACAACATACATTACTTTTCAGCCCTAGAAGATTTGCAGCTGTATTCATTCCATTTTCATGATTAACCTTATCCCTCGTACTTTACACTTTCTGCATTCTAATGTTCTGCCCAATTTTACTATTGCCACTCTCACATTCATGCACACATGCTCAATATGCGTGTTCTTACCACCAAATTCAATAATCAAATAACCTAAATACTTAAACCCTTTTACCCTCTCTATCAGTTTGTCTCGAAAATATAGCTCTTCACTCTTTTCTCTTCCACCCACATACTATAATTTACACAATTTAATCATTTCTATATAACATTTATACCAGTAAATAATAGTACTTTAATAATAGACCAATAACTCTCTATATTTTCGATAACCTAAGTACTGTTCCAATAATATAATGAATCCTACATTTCAAATAAAACACGATTTTCTGTTTTTTTTACCATTGTATATTAATTATTTTACAGCATAATAAATTGTGTTATAAAATCATTAATATATAGTAGCAAAAACATAAAAAATCGTGTTTTATCCAACCGTCCATCTTGTTCCTTAATAAAATTAAAATTTGGAATCAACAACCACCAGCAGATTCGACAGTTACTAGAAGGGTTGCTATTTATGCATTGAGAACTGACAACACTAGTAATGCCAGGTGAAATCTGACATTGACGTCGTATAGTTTGAATATTTGTGTTGTTTACAGTAAGTTGAAAATTTTATCTTGGTCAAAAGATGGAACAAACTCACAAAAATTTTTAAGCTATGATTTATTAAGATTTTCGACATAGTCTAACTCAAGAACAGTGCACCAATCAACTAAATCCACAGCCACTGTATATCGGTGGTGTACTGAATTAAAACGTGGACATAGTTAAAGAAGTTCGTTCAAAATCGGTTATTGTGCCGGAAAATATCGATACTGTGTGAAAACTAATTGAAGAAGATCGTAATGTAATATATCACGCAATCGCGAGATATTTTAACATTAGTATGATCAGTACACAAGAGGTTTTGCACGAACATTTGACTGTTCGAAAGTTGTGTGCGCAATAGATTCCACATTTATTGCAGATGCTCAAAAATTTTTTTAAATGATTTTAAAATGCTACTATGGTGCATTCAAAGCCGAATACAGCATCATTACAGGTAACGAGTCTTGGATTTATGCCTATTAGCCAGAAAGAAGAGGCCAATCAGCAGTTTGAGTGTTCCAATTCGAAGCAAAGCGAACAAAAGTTGTTTGTTCTCGAAGCGTGTTAAGAAGCAAATGTTGGCGTTTTTCTTTACAAAAAACCGTCATGTGACATCTGTGGCTCTCCAAATTCAAATATCGTTAATTCAGCTTGGTATACGACCATTTGTTTACAAGTTTTCGGTAAGTTGAGAGAAACCAATACAAAACGACATTTTTTTGTATCACGACGTTGCGAGCTCATACACAAAGTATTTGAACCCTCGAAAGATTGAATTGATTATCCGCCTTCAGCCCTGACTTGGCACCCAATGACCTTTTATTGTTCCCAGTATTTAAAGATAAACTGAATGGACTTTCCTTCAAAACGCATATTTTAGAGCTACCATCTCCTGTCTGGGCAAAGTGCTTTGAAGAGTGGTTCAATCGGAGGCAAAAGTGTATAGATCTTAAAGGCGATTATTTTGAAAATCATCAAAAATATTTGTAATAAAATTAATTATTTTATTCTCTCTATTCTTAATACACAAATAGCAACTATCGTATGTTACTGTACTTAGGTATACAAACTTTGTAAATATAATATTCTAAAGCTTAAAAATAAGAAAACAGAATTAACTTATCCCCACACGGAAAGTTCCAGCCCGCCGAATCTCAACTTAGATTAATATTTACATCTATTGCAGATTAACCTTTATATTCATAGTCTCCATTGAATTATTGCAATATATAATGAATTTTTCACTGTACATATTTAATTAATCCTGTAATTGGCCTATTTGGCTATTGGGTTTATAAAATAAAATAAATAAATAAATAAACATATGTATAGTAACATCCTACCACAAATATCCTCAAAAAATTAATACCGTATTTCTGAAGTACTACTTTCATCATACCATCGATGAAAAAAATATTCAGGACATAAATACCTGTTTCTAGCATAAATTGCTAATGTAAAAATTAAAACAGAGGTGTACATTATCTTTAGATTTTTTTTTTCATACATAAGCAACACATTTGTCTATTTTAGATTGTATAACGAATTATCTAAAAAAAATGCACTATTCACAGCTGCAATAACAATCAACCTTATTTTCGCAACACTAATACTCCTGACGCGATCCTTTTAAATCCCTTTATGCAACTTTACGAGTTTCCATAACCTTTCCCATGAGCCATTAACACTTTCATTTTTAACCATGTCAGGAGGCAAACGCTCGTATCGACTTCCAAACACCGATTTGTATGCAAATGCAACTCCGCACTGGGTCCGTAATTTTTTCTCCGCGCTCCAGAATTCGAAATGATAAATTCTTGGTTTATAATTTAAAGTAGAATTAACGTTGTCGTTTGGATTTATTGCATCGTGACGGTCGTATAAATGACAACAATATTAGCAGATTATAACAGCCATTAACGGCAGTCGGTCTTTTAAATGAATGGAATTATAATAAATTTGCATAAGTAATTGGTTTTCTTATGGTAAAAAATCAATTGTGATTGAATTGGGTATGGCTTAATTTGGCAAGGTCGGTCAAGCGGATTAAATCACTTTTTGTCTTGTTGGGTGTAGCCCACACACGCGAATTCAGGGTTATTTCTGTTTGATTTTGAAATGCATGATTAATTTGTTTTATAAGGTATGATTTATTGGTAGTGAAATTTTATCTTGATTAAATCATAAAATATTTAAACGTGGGTACTTGAAACATAATATGTAGTGATAAATGAGAAACAAATATTAGATATAGTATATCTCTTTAAAATTTACTTTTGAAAAACATTTTAGTACGATGAATTAAATTCTCACTTAACCCGTGGGGAAACATTTTTACGTTAATTAGAGGATTGATTAAAACACTTGGTTTTTTACACTATATTCACTAATAGTGAAACAAAACGAAGTGTTTTAATTAATCTTTTAATTAACATATTAGTTCTGTTTTTCTAATAAGATTTTTATGTTTTAACAGATAGAGTTGTTGATATTTTGACTCATAGAATAATAATAACGAAATGTTTTGTAAAATATTGTTAAAATGAATTCTTTATTAACTGGATTTTAATTGATTTGAAACAAATTATGTAAATTTCTTCATTAATAAATATATGCCAACCATTTTATACAGGTAGAGATCACTGGTTTTTATCGTGTGCCAAAAAACATCCATACTCTCAAGGAATTCCGATAGACATTCTTCTATAAAATATTATAATATTTTAACCAAATGAACTTTCTTTTACTCTTATCTGGTAGATATTTTTGGCATAGTCATTGTAACTGAATCCATTATAAATACAGAATTTTATAACAACTTTGTTGAAAAACAAACAAAAATCAGAGAATTTAGAAGAAAATTATTTTTATTGTACTAGAAAGAGCAAGGATTGGCAATTATAAATAAAAAATGATATCGAAAAATTATTCAAGCTTACAGATTTCGTCACATATTTTCTATTTTCTCCATGTGTGCACTTAAGTCAGTTGACTACAATTTTGTATGTGAAATATACGTCACAATAAATGTGACTTTCATTATCACTATAAACATAACAATAACAAAAATACCTGTGGATCTGATTGTACAAATAACCAAGGTTTGTTATCAATTTCAAAACCTGTGGGTCGTGAAGCTGTCTGGGTTTGTTGCCCCTCTGATTCTCCTGTATTTCCCGGAAGTGCAGTTTTTAGAGTATTGAGAGCATTATGGAAGACACCTGTTGCTGTTTTTGCAAATGCTTTATACATGTTGGGTAATGCACTGTATACTTCTAAGTATTCCTCAATTTCACCACCAATTGAACCTATTTGTGTGTGTATTATTGACCTGTTATAAATAAATTGAGTTTTGGAATTATTATTCTGTAACTTTTCGTTTCAGATTTCAGACAAAACTAATACTTACATCGGGCTTGTAGTTGGTGTATTCAATGTTGATTCTGTAGTTTTCTGTGCTAATAAAGACCGCAGTTTAGCTGTGGTAGTTTCCAAATCAGGTGCATCTTCATTTTCAATTTCAGGCCTTTCAACTTCAAGTTTAGGGATTATATCAGAACTTTTAGTAGATTCTCTTGAAAGTAAGTGATTTTGAATCCATTGGTGATCTTTCCTATAAAAAGTATGTTCTTACAACTACAAAAAATATCTTTTTATTTTTGTTTCCAATTAATTTTCTGATATTTTTTCTCTTTTCAACTGATTCAAACAAAAATGTAAAAATAAAGTGAAATACCAACAAAATGTCACCCTCAAAGCTTGTAGGAATATTTCCAGTCTGCAATAGTGGATTACCCCAAACATTATCATTAACAATCTCCTCGGCTTTGACACTATCGATCTTAATTTCATCAGAATTCGCGTGACTCATTTTAGCTAACCTCTGTTTACCATTCTTTTTTTTACCTGTTAACTGCAATCCCTCACGCAAACCAGCCATTCCAAAATCAAGAATGCCTTCAACCATTTCAGCAGCTTCATCCTATGATTTGAAGAGGAAAACAAAACTAGTAAAAAATAACATTTTAACTTTTAAAACTGTTGTAAAAAGCTAGTCTACCGAATTTGAGATTATTTAATCAACTGCAAGAAAAACATTTGTAACTATTTAAAGAAGCAAGTAAAAAGGGTTGTAATTCTTTATGATTGTTTCTAAATATTATATTAAGCTGTAAATCTCTTCATGCTATGTAGATAAATATTATATTTGAGTAATTTTCATATAGTCCATAATTTGTGCTACTTTTCAAGTATTTTTTAATAAACATAAATACATGCTTTTATAAGCTATATACATAATAATACAGTTTTTTTTTTAATTTATGTTTTTTATCAGTAGAAACCACCATAAAATCTACTCTTATATAAAAATTAGTTTGGTATATTCTCCTAATAAAATATATATGAACACACCTAAACCAAAATAGGTGGGTATCTATTGATAAACAAACATAATTGATTAAAAACTGTGCAGCTCTACGTAAAAAATTGGAAATATTTGTATGAATAGAAACTTGTAGAACCTGATATTGTCTGGAAATATGGTCTTTGAAATTGAAAGATTCAGATTGTAGAGGAAAAAAATATGTTTTTGTATTATTGGTTTCATCCATTTGAAATAATACTAGGTGCTTCTGTTATTACCTACAAATCACCAATTTTATGCATCGCATTGCTGGTCACCTGTGAAACTGGCTTAACCACATTATTTGCCGTGCTTTGCTGGAGTTGTTTCATCGTAGTCGCCGTTGCGTTTTCTGAAAACTGAAGGAACATATTACTAAAGGTTGAATCGTGTTAGTTATAAGAGTAGCGGCGCCCGTAGTTGTCGATCTTAAAAAGCTCTGAATATTACTCATACCAGTGTGCATTATGTGGTGATCCCCAAATATTCCGTGGCACTCTAGCTTGCCCTAAACGTTTTCCTTCAATACAGGAAGTGGTTTCGCTTCTTCAGCTTCTAATGAATCTGTAACTAAATACAAATTAAGATTTGTAAAGTATATTTCTTTCATTTGAGAAAAACTTAAAATTATTTAGATTATGGTTTTATATCATCTTACGTTTCCAAGGTTTTTTTAAATCTGAATTAACCACATCTGAGAGATAAAGAATGTAATGGCCCAAGGATATACAATCTTGAATTCCGCCAACTTTTATTAGAGGAACGTGACTCGTGTATTTTTGCAGGTTCACTAACACTGTCCACAGCTTTTATGGGTGTTCAACAACATTTAATCCCTTACATTATTACCATTACAAAAATAACTTTTAAATCCTACTTACATTCACTTCAAGCTCAGTAGATACATCATCATTTTCCAAAATTCTTGGTAGAGAATTATCCACAGAATCAATGCTTGTTTTTAAGCAATATTTTTTTGGTGTACAGCCCTCTTCAACGAAATCGTGTTTCTCCTCAATAATTTTTACAATTTCCTTTTTCATTTTAGAGTACTAGCTGAATTTCGTGAAATTACAATCGAGAAATTTGCTTTGGAATAAGTTCAATTTTTTCGGTGGCTGTGTGAATTGTGGCACCATCCTGTTGAAACCACATTTCAGTTTTATCCATATTATTAATAATAAGCCAAAATTGAGTTGTGGATTACCACAGTTGTTGATAACGTCGAGGAATTGATACATTTGGATATTCTTCAGCACTGTGGCTCATAGCTGAGATGTTTTCACTTGTCTGAACACGCGTTGGTGTTGGTACATCATATACCGAGCCTGTCGAATCAAATTTGTCAACCAAATACTTAATAGCGGTTTCAGAAGGAGAATTTTGTTGCCTGAAAATATCACGAATTTCGTAATCGTAATCGTAATCAGATTCCGATAGAAAATCAGCTTTGAAAGAGTCCATTTTCGAATTGCCCCCCTTAACAATCAAATTGCCCCCCCTGTGGGGGTGGGTGATTCCCACGTTGGGAATCACCGGTCTAGAAATAACAATATTTGAAGAGGTGAAATTCCCGCGATTATGATATTGTCGGCATGTAGTAATTCTTTTTGATTATTTAATAGCCTTTTAAGCTTTTTACCTTTTCACCTTTTCTGCAAAATTGGATCCCCCATGTCGTGTTCCGTGTTAAGGCAATTTAAGGCTAATCCTGTTGCTGCTTTTCCGTTAATAATTGATTTACGGTGTTCATTGAATCGAATTTCAAAATTTCGCCCAGTTTGTCCTATGTAGATACCGTCACAATCGACACAATTGATTTTGTAAATCCAAGATTTCTCTAGTTTAAATTTTATTATTTACTAATCGACCAGCCAAATTGGTTCTAGTAACAACTATTGTTTTTATTTTATAGTTGGTGTTATAAATAATACATGGAGCAATTTTAGATAATTCTTTTACATCGGGGATGTTAGAAGGCGGTTTAAGCACGTATTAGTGGAGGATGATTGTTTGATTCGCGGTAAATGGTAGGAATCTGTCGAAATAATTATGTCTTTAACTGTAGATTTTCTATAAATAGAATATTGGAGTTTATTTTGTTCAATATGGATTGTTAGAAAATTTATTTTCCCATCCTCTTCCGTTTACACTATAAATTGGATGTTTGCATTGTTTTTAAATGCAAAAGATAGTCACAGGATGTTGATTATTGTAAAAATAACTATTTTGGGAAAAACGTCGGGCATATTTGTCAAAATAGTTCTTACTTTCAAAATGTTACTCATATTTTAAAATAATATATTACGTTGGTGTATCATATATTATATAACGTGTGTTTAATATAATTTAATTCCTATAATTTTTTTACATTAAAAAGATCCAGCAAATGCTCAGTACGTTTTAGTGGTGACTTTAACACTTGATAAGCTTTGTTAATTTAAACTATGTTTTCAGATCGTTCTTTATTTATATCAGAATGTCTTAGTTCAATGTACTTTTTCTTTAGCTCACCAAATCTTAAAAAATATGTGCTCTAATAATTTCTAAATTATAAGCTAAAAAATAATTTAAAAATACGAAAACGTTTTTAAATTATTGGTTAATATTCTACAACGAAATGAAGAATTTTAATATATTTTATTAAGCTAAAAATGCAAGATACTTTAAAAAAATCATTACATCTGGGTTAATCATGTTAGGAACAACGAATTTTAAATAAATCAAAAATAATATATTGTGTTTTTGGTAAACATTAAAAAGTCAATATGATTAATTAGCAATTAGAAGACTAATCCTTGATGTTACTAAAAACAAAGAAATATTTCATCAATAATATTTTATGAGCAAAGTTAGTAATGATACAAGTAGATTGCTTAAAATATTTCAATGTTATCGTAATAAAAGTGGGTAATAACTATGTATACATTGAAACTAATCAATAGAAAGTAATATTTACAGGGTTCTATTGCCAATACTAACCGAAATATGTAATACACTATCATTTTATGCTGGTATGAATTACGATTCTAATTAGAATAAGAATGGAAAGCTATGAATTAAACATTTACTCAAATATTTGAAGTTTGAAAGTTTTGAAATTTTATTACCTTAAGATAATGAATTACAAATGTTTATAATATTTTTATCATTGGATGTTTTCCTTAATAATAGATTCTATTTGCTTACAAAATGAATAATAAAGTAACATTTTCAGAGTAATTACATTTATTTTGTTTTGTTTTATAAGTTAAAATAATCTGACCTTTCGAATACAAATTTAACAAAACTAAGAAACTCCTAAATTTCAGTTTTAACAGTTTTAACTTTGATAATGATCCGCAAGGACCGAAACGCGTGTCAGTTATCTGAAAATAAACAAATGGAACATAACAAGAGTTTTACTTCTCCTAACTCCTAAATTTCATTTGTAAATCATAAGCTAAGGAAAATTATAATAAATTTTGTAGATAAGATTAGAAACAATTAAAACGTATGTAAATATTATAAGTAAATAAATAAATAAATATACAAATGTGTGTAAAAAATCAATAAATTTAAGAATTCATCAACTAAAACTGAAAATTAGGATTAATTATTAAAGATGAACGATACGAAAACAGCAAAGAAAAAAATGTTCAAAAAGCTTAAATAAAATAAATATTTTGATATGATGTACCTTTCATTATTAGTTCGTCAACATTCAGTTTTCGTCTAATTTCAAATATTCACAAAGTAAATTAACAATAAATGAAGAGAGACAAATTTTTATGCTATTAGTAAAAGAAAGTAAAGTTTAAATTTAAATCTTGATATGAACGGAGGTGAAACTTCGTGCATATCGGTTTTAAATTATTGAGTTTATTTTCATTAGATAATTACTTTATTAATTTATTCAAGAAACTGAAGAAAAGTGAAAATTGTGAAGTCATTTGGGGGATATTTTACAATTGATCAAAAATTCAATTTTGAAATTAACAAAAAAAAAAAAACAAAAGATGTAGCCGTCATCAAATAAGTTTCAAACAGGTTATTATTATGAAACTATATAATATCATCTCATTATGATGTATATTATATGCACATATTCATTATTATTACAAAAATCAATCTAATCCACTCGCGACCCAACTGCCTAGCTGTGCACACGTGCTCTGCAGATTAGCGTTTATTAAACAGTGCTTAATTATGGTTCACTCTACCACAACGGTAGGGAAAATTAAAACAAAATCAAAAAGTAGCAAACGGAAGAGAGGCCGGCCCAAAAAAGACGACGCCGAACAAGAAAGCAAAAAACGGCAAACCTCACCCGCGTGCGAGACAGACAGCAGCTCCTCGGACATGGACACATCACAATCAATAACGGCAAGTAACAGCAATTTAAATACTACTCAACCATCAACATCAACCACTCATACAACACAAAGCCCAACAACTTCACTAACACCCACACAACACCCACAACACTACAACAGCACTTACACCTTCAACACAACCTCGGAATACACGCGACTTCAAATGGTCCAATTATGGATAAACCACTTAAACGACAAAGATGCAATCCTGATTAAAACAAAACAAGGATTCATTATAAAATCGAACCGTAACAGAACATCATGCGAAAATAACCTTAAAATTTTGCAAGGGAAAAACATCATTCGCTCATTCGCGGCGTTGACCGCCGTGCCACGCGAGCGCAATCCCGCAGCGCCATCCTACTCGTGCGTGATCAGATCGCTTGAGCCCGAGATCGAAGACGCGGCTATCAGCGCACATTTGAATTCGGCCGGTATTGAACACCGTTTTTGCCGAAGAATTATTTCTAAAGCAACCGGACTTAAAACGAGAATGGTCCGTATAATCACTGCATCACATAACTCATACACAAGACTACTGCAACAGCAATTCAGGTATATGTGTAAAGTATACCCAGTAGAGGAAAGCAAGGCACCACAACCTTTGCCTGCACCCTGCAACAAGTGCTCGAAATTCGACCACACTACAGCCGACTGCAGAGACAAAATTCGCTGCGCTAAATGCACAGGCGAACATTTTACCTCCGCCTGCCCGACACAACTTCCAGCCAGATGTAGCTCATGCGGCAAAGAGGATCACGGCGCTTGGTCTACAAAGTGCCCCAATCGCCCTCTCCAGCCCATTGAAGGGATTCCAAACATCAGAATTCATTGCACCAATAAAAAATCATCAGACATAGACGACGAACAGGCAAAAAAATCACGACTCCACAAATCATTCACCTTGCACGACCATATTCTCGACACCTACACAACAGAAATCAATAACCCCACTAACACTGACAGACAGGCACTACTGAAAAAACTTCGTGAACGTTTCATCAATTCATACAATGTAGACACACACGTAGCATTTTCCGGAAATAGAATGTTTGTGGTCATGTTTGATCAATCTGCTCCCAACATTATTCCTACTGCCCCCATCGAAGGCGTTCGCACTGCCCATTCAGTTATTAATGTTCCATAATCTAAACCTAATATACTCCAACATAAACTCGCTAGCTAACAAATCCTATATCCTTTATAACTACCTTTCAAATAATCCCACACATGTCTGCATGCTAGTTGAAACCAAATCCCAACGTCCTTTCTCATTCCAAAACTGGCCATTCTTGCAAATTCCAGCTAGCATTCACAACCATAACATCAGAGGGGGGTCAATAGCAGCAGCTCATCCCTCCATTAAAATTGGTAAAGCTAATCCTCCTAAAATCAACTACCCGCTCAATGAATGTCTCCACTTCACTCTATCATTTCCCTCTTTCCAAATCAATCTGTTCCTAGTGTATATACACCCTCATTCCCCAATTGATGATTCCATATTTATTAAAGCATCCCTATTTGATAATGCCATCATCCTAGGTGATTTTAATTTAAATAAAACCAAATCCCGTCATCTGTCCTCATTCCTTTCCCACTCAAACTTCATACGCATCCCCACTCCTCCCACCTTTATTATGAACGATACACAAGCGACCACCCCCGATATTTTACTTTGTACACAAAACATCCAAAACCTTATCCACTCCGTCAACCTAGTCCCCGATTTGTGTTCTGACCACCTTGCTATCCGTTTCCAAATTAAAATCCCACTAGTTCCACCTCAACAAACTCCCACATTGATGTACAATTTTAAAAAATGCAACACAGACAGAGTCCAATCAGAAATATCAGACTACATTACTGCTAATCCTTCCATTAATCAATGAAATCCTCTCTTCTTCCATTAGACAAAACACACCCCAAATAACAAAACAATTCTATAAATATCCCCTCCCAAAATACATCCTCCGACTTATCAAATTTAAAAGACAATTGTACAGAGACATCCAACTGACGGACACACCAGAATTGCGACAAAAATTTAATAAACTCAATAAAGACATTAAAACACTCATAAATGAATTCAAGACGGACGTTTGGTTAAAAACTTGTGACAAAATTAACGACTCAAAAGGGAAACAATTTTGGACCGAAATAAAAAAACTCAGTAAATATAAAAAAACAGACATTTTACAGAAAATTTACGACCCGTCAACTAATGAGACCATCACAGACCCTGACGCAATTGCACAAAAATTTGCTGACAATTTTAAGACGACCTATTTAATGACACAAGACCCCAACTTTGACCGGACAAATTCTAAAACAGTAAACGACTGGTACGTTAAATATTTTGCAAAAAACAACTGTTCAGAACCGACGGACATTTTCACACACGACGAATATTTTAATGTTCTAAAGAAAGGGAAAAGTACAGCGACTGGACATGACCACATACATAGACTCATCCTAAAATCCCTTCCATTCCACATCCACGACTACATTCTGAATAACATTAATTTTCTTTATAAAAAACAGTACTTCCCGGATGTCTGGAAAACAGGAATTGTAATTTGTATTCCCAAACGCGACCAACCCTCTTCCTTATTATCCAGTTTCCGTCCTATTACTCTTTTACCCGTTATTGGGAAAATCTACGAATCCCTCCTTAAAAACAAAATCCTCTCCCTAATTTCCAACCAGATCCCCAAATATCAATTTGGTTTTCTTCCACATCGTTCAACCTCCCTCCCACTCACTATCCTTATATCAAATTTTCAAACATCTCACCTTGAAGGCAAAGCTTCAGCAGCTCTATTTTTAGATGTCCAGAAAGCCTTCGACTCTGTCTGGCATCAAGGCTTACTTTACAAGAGTCACCTCTTAAATATCCCTCCCCATATCATTTTCATTATTAAACAATTCCTCTCTAATAGATCCCTTAAAGTAAAAATCCACAATTCTTTCTCTTCTTCCTTTACTCCTGAGCAAGGACTTCCTCAAGGCTCTCCTCTCTCACCTCTGTTGTATAACATTTTTTGCGTTGATATCTATAACCCTGATCCTCTCTACTTCAATCCATCCAAATACCTCCTGCAATTCGCTGATGATACTGCCCTAATTACACATGCTCCCACACTACCAAAAGCCCTTCAATCCCTTCAAGAGCTAATTGACTCCCTTCAATGCTGGTTTGCAAAATGGCGCATTAAAATAAACCCTCATAAATCGCAACTCCTAATTCCTTATCATCGCACCAATAACTCACCTTATAAAATCTATATTTCCCAAACTATGATCCCTCCCTCAGTTTCCGTAAAATACCTGGGCATAACCATAGATCAAAAAATCAGTTTTAAAAAACATACAGCCATAATAAAGAGCAAAATTACTTCTAGGGCAAAATGCTTTAGAAGTTTAACGTATAAAAACAGAGGTATTAATACAAGAACAGCTGTTAGAATATATAAGATGATCTGCCGTCCATTACTTGATTATGGTTGTGCCCTCTATCCCAACCCCACCAACCCAACCTCCCGCAACATCGAAGTTAGCGAGCGAGCATCCCTCCGTATTCTAACCAAACTCCGCCATCCTCTTAATCCTCTACACAATCCTTCTAACCAACTCCTCTATGATACTACTTTAGTTATCCCCATCCTAGAACGCCTTCGATTCCTATTAGAAAAATTCTCCAAAAATCCTTTCAACTTCCACATATTATCCTTATATTGTCTTTCCAGAAATCCTAGTATAAACCCTAAATTTAAAAATCCTAATTCCACTATATTTGACTTCATTTCATCATTTCATCCCATTACGCATTAACGACTGACGCCATATGACTGGACAAAACAAGGCAGAAAGACCTCTGGTCGATAGCCTTTTGACGAACTAACTCACTAACTCATCATTCATTATTTATTATTTAAATGTAAACATGTATAAAGTTTGTCAATAAAAATGTGTATTATTATTTATTCAATCTAATCACGTTTTTAGCAACATTTTTGTATAAACAAAATGCCATCAAATGAAATTATACCCACTTACATAATAACCTGATTACGTACTGTAAATTCTTTAACACGTTGACCGTACAAACCAAACGAAGCAATAAACTAGTTCACCAGACCCCCAACTACTAAACAAATACAATTAATCCACAATAATACCCGAGCAATATTATATTGACCGAGTAATTTATTGTAATCTCTGTTTATTTAATAATGTGTGCCATATCGAGACTGCTTAATTGGAGGGAACTGGATCAAGTTCTGTTTTACCGTATATATCGGAGCACACAGAGGATTTCCCACATGAATACACGAATGGTAATTAACTATTTACCTGGTTTCAATGGAAAGTTATATAAATGTTAGGTTACGTCTCGTCGGAATATTATGCGCATTAAATGCTTTGTTACGTAATTTTTAAGATCAATCACGCATAGCTTAATCAACAATTAAAATCTATGCCGAAATTCTGAAAATATATGTATTTACTTTATTGTTACGTCACTTAAGTACATAATAATAAATAATACTTATGGTTTGAATAATAGAACTCATAGTTTTGATAACCTTAGTGTAATACTAAAAATATATTATATCAAATTTAATTATTTTAATGTGTTTACATTCACCCTTATTATTATATATTAATGTATTTTTAAATTTTAGTTGATTCAATATTTTAACATTTATATTTATTGTTTGTCACACACAAGTGGTAAAACTTCGTGACCCTCTGCGGTTTACTTATTGTTTTAGGGTTAACATTGTATCTTAATTATTATGACCATCAATGTATCTTTTTATAAACAATGAATAAACCATTTATTATTATAATTATATTTAAAGATGTGAGTACTTTCGTAATCAAGACACAAAGTAATAATATGATTTCTTCTTTTTAAACAACAAATAAAATCAGAAAATTGCTGATTAAAGAATATTATAATAGTTAATATGAATAATTATTAATTATAATTATTATAATTTTAAAATGTATAAAAAAAAATTTTTCGCTATTAATAAAATACATGTAGCTTATGTAATTTAAAGTATATATGCCATATTAATCAATACATTCTGATTTATTTTTTACCATATACCCTGTCAGTATTTTATTAAGTGATATGGAGTTTCAACATGTAGCAGCCTCATCAATCCAGTAATTTATTTTTACATTCGATTGGATAATTTTATTTATAATTCATATCGCATACACGAAAATAGACCAAAACAGCACACGCCCATTCCTAGTTTAATAGGTTAATAACACCACTTAGAAAAAAACTGGATCAGCAATTTATCAAAATCAATTAAGATTCTAACGCTTGGCAAAAAATTCAATTAAGATTCCCCAATTAACTCCATTTCTTTAGACCACCGCGGCATGTTTTTAACTCGACGTTCCGTAAATGTAAGCAATTGCTTATGTAACCATTGGAATTAGTTGTAGACACATGCATGTATATGCATGAAGGCATAGGAAATAGCGGGATTATGTTGGATAAAAAAACTAGTTCTTTATTAAAATTATATGTGTCAGTGTCACATTCGTGATGCTGTTGACGTCTTTTGGTAAACAATGGTTTAAGTTAATTATTGTTTTTTTTTCTAATTATACATGCTCGTGAGAAATGTACGGGATTTTCAGATGGATTAATGTTAGAATTTATGACGTTACCGAGTCCACCTTCACCTTGAATTAATTTATTGACTCGAAATATAACAGTTTTAATATAAATTTTATAACCTTATTATACTAAATTATAATTGTATATTTGTTCTCAGCGCTTCAACCTAATCATAAATTCGACCACATTCTAAGATATAAAAATGTTTTTGTTTATGCAAGGTAAAATAATGTTAAGAAGATAATTACACAACAAATAAATAATAATACAAAAGAGTTCAAATATTTTCTTTCCGAAATATATTTTTTTAATTATTTTATTTATTTATAGTATAGTACTGTTTGTGTAAATAAGTTTGTATTTTTAATTTTTATAATTTACCATATCTAATTCTAAATTACACAAATATTTTATTAATTATTAAAATTATTAATGCTATACAAAGAAAATGAAAACTGAGTGTTAAGAAAAGACTTTATAACATTGAAGAAATATTCACTTGTTAACCACTTTTTATAGTAAAATATGGTTTTGCTTTAAATAATACATGACACTTAACAATATCTGTTAACGGTGGAGGCTTCTACTTCGTTATACATTATTCTTCACAAATAAAAAACTTTTTAACTTCTAGTTTGATAATGACAAGCTAAAATTGTCGAAACTATAGTCACTTAATAAAGTCAGTGTTATCCAAACAAAGTTAAAAAGTTTTTCATTTGTAACAATATCTGAACAAAACGTTTAAAAACATGAATTTATTTCACTTTAGACGTACTTAGAATAAATTTTTTTTAGTTGCTTTTAAGGGTCTATCTAATAGACCACTATTGTAAAGTTCTATACTGAATTTTTTATTTTATATTATTTGATAGAGCTACAAATAGAATATTCTTTACACGTCCAGAATGTTTGCGTTGTGAGTATTATCCCAAATTTAAGTTACATCTTTCAAGTTATTTTGATATTATCTAATAAATTAAATATATGTGTGGACCGTGGAAAATATAGATTTCTTAATTTGTTATGAGATTCCAAATTATATGCTATTTATTAGACGAAGAATAAAACTATACTTTGTTAATATCAAACACGTGTGATTCAAGATGTATCACAAAGTTATGGCTTCAAGCATCCAACATTTTTGACATTTAGTTAACGCTTACGTATACTTATATTTTAATAGTTTGATTTTCTTCAGCCAGTTTGATCGTTAAGTAAATTTTAATCTTACATTATATTTATTTCATATTACAAATAATTTTTCTCCTTCCTTGAATTCTAATTTTGTCCAAAATTATTATTTCCAATGATATGACTTGTAAACGGATTTTTTTGGTCATTAACATCAATCCATACTTGGTATATAAATGTTGCATCTGTTACGATGATTTAAATTCTCACTTAACCCGTGGTGAAACATTTTTATATTAATTAAACACTTGGTTGCATCTGTTGCTTTTAAGCCTTAATAATTGTTTTAAATAAAAGTATAAATCTCAACTTCAAAAGTCATCATATGACCAAGATAAATGTAACTCGTAATATTTCCTATTTTTGGATTGTGGCATTTTATTTTTTCTTATTAAGGTTAATTTTTATACACATTTATCTAATTTTTTTAATTTATTTCTGTCCAACTGTTGTTTATTTATCGAAAGTTATTAGTTACTAATACTACATCAACAGAGAATCTAAAGTCATTCATAAATTTAATATCCGTTTTGAAACTTATGTTGGCCATTTATTTTATTATTAAGTACCTATTAAACGATATTTTCGTGAATCAATGTAATTGTATTTGGTAACATTGTATCCCCTTGCCTCACATTTTATGAAAAGTGTATATAATGATCTTGAAATACCTATAATTAATTCTGGCATCTTCTTTTGCTGATAGAGAAGTCCTGACTTCGATCCTGTAGAAGGGTTTGTGGTTATCTACGAATGTCTATAATTCATCATAGGAGATATACATATATCATACATATAGTTCAACAGGGGAGATTTCGAAATGACTCTGGATAGATCTCTCCATCACATAGAAACAATCAACTGGCTGTAGGATATAGGTTTGATTTATTGGCCAACCTGCTATAATTTTCATAACTATTCATATTCATATTTTATCTAATTCAATTTACTTCAAATTATACCAAATTATTATAGGAATACATTTTATACTAAAATTTAAAGCGTACACGAATAGAATAGAGTTCACTTGCAAAATGATCTTCCACTCGTATCCTTGTTTTCTTCCTTTATCCACCAAGGCAATATTATGACGAAGATTTCAAACATTTTTTATTTATTTGCCACAATAGTGGACCCAAAATAGGAAAACGTCAAAATAGCATACATTTTGAAAATCTTAGTTATTTACAACTTTAATATATAAAAAAAATAACATACCTCCTACCTATTAAAGGCTCTTCCACGTTTGCTTGATATAGCTTCAATGGCAGCTGCCACTGAAGTTCTATTTGATAATATTGAATTATTGCATTAGCCTAATATGGCTTATATAGTTCCAATATAGGAGAACTTTATGACTGTTAAATATATGTCACATATGTCATACTTCTATTTTATAAAAAAAGTGATTGAAGACTCCTAAGACGATAATATCTTCATGCTACAAATGTTTTCTTTATTTTTGTTAGTATTACTTCTATTTTCATGCTTTACGTACATTCTTCTTCGATAGATATTTATTTATTAGCCCCACAAGTGCCTTTTCAAATGTTCTTTTAAAAATTTTATATTCATTCCTGGGCGCATAATTGCTTTTCATTCGAGTATATATCTGAATTCTGAAACAGCGATTTTTTCTGACTATGCATCTAATTGTGTTGTTGTGTTTGTACAAGGTGGCGCAAAAGTAATGTCATAGTTTGAATTGGTCGCCATTTTTGCAGATGGCGCCAAATGTGTGTGATGTAGATATATTGTGAATTAGTTGTCAACACACCTCAAGATCGTGGATTTCTGGGCACAGAGAATCTGTGATTGCATCCTCTCAAAGTGACTGTTTGGTGAAGCATTTGCAGTGAAAAGGTGATTTTTTTGAAGACGCCGATGGCGCTGCCGTAACCGTAAATGGCGAGCGTTACAGGCAGATGCTAAACGAGTTTTTTTTAGTTTTTTTGCCGCAAGTTGCTGCATTGGGTCTCGATCATTGTTGGTTTCAACTAAACGGAGCAACCGTTCACACAGCTCGAGTAACTATGGAGATTTTGAGACACCAATTTCCTGGTCGAGTGATCTCCCAGTTTGAAGATTAGAACTGGTCGTCCAGATCACCAGATATAACAGCACCAGACTTCTTCCTTTGGGGCTTTTTAAAATCTCGCGTTTACCACAACAAACCACGAACCTTGCAAGACTTAAAAGTTAACATTGAAGAAGAAATCGCGAATTTGGAGCCAGATGTTTTGCGAGAAATAATTCAAAATGCAGCAAAATGAGGGCAATTACTTAACAATCCTCTAAATGAATGCCTCCATTTCACTCTATCCTTTCCCCTTTTCCAAATTAA
Organism: Ontholestes murinus; assembly: GCA_963969525.1. Taxonomy (NCBI): domain Eukaryota; kingdom Metazoa; phylum Arthropoda; class Insecta; order Coleoptera; family Staphylinidae; genus Ontholestes; species Ontholestes murinus. The sequence goes on along the minus strand of OZ018390.1, from coordinate 26,707,399 downwards.
CTTGTTCCTAGTATATATACATCCTCATTCCTCAATTGGTGACTCAATATTTATAAAAGCCTCCTTATTCGACAACGCCATCATTGTTGGTGATTTCAATATGAATAAATCAAAATCCCGTCATATGTCATCATTCCTTTCCAACTCAAACTTCATCCGCATTCCCACCCCTCCTACCTTTATAATGAACGACTCCCAAGCCACCACTCCTGATGTACTACTTTGCACCCAAAATATCCGTAACCTTATACAGTCCATCCGGTGTTCCGACCACCTTGCCATTAGTTTCCAAATAAAAATCCCTCTAGATCCTCCCCAACAAATCCCTAAACTATTTTACAATTTAAAAAAATGCAACATCGATAAAGTTAATTTAGAAGTTTTACAATACATTACCGCCAATCCTATTATTAACCTCAACTCTATCACTCACTTTAATGAAATCCTCTCCTCTTCCATTAAACAAAAGACACCCCAAATATCAAAACAATTTTATAAATACACCCTCCCAAAATACATCCTCCGACTTATTAAATTCAAAAGACAATTATACAACAGATGGACACAAATGAACTTAGACAAAAATTTAATACCCTTAACAAAGACATTAAAAGACTTATAACTGAATACAAGACGGACGTTTGGATTAATACTTGCAGCAAAATTAACGACTTAAAGGGAAAAACATTTTGGTCTGAGATAAACAAACTCGCCAAATACAAAAAGACAGACAATTTACAGAACATCTTCAATCCGTCAACTAACGAGACCATTACAGACCCCGACTTAATTGCTCAAAAATTTGCGGACAATTTTAACACGACTCAATGACACATGACCCAAACTTTGATCGCACACATTTTAATAAAGTAAACGACTGGTACATTAAATATTTTGAAAAAAATGACTGTTCAGAACCGACTGACATTTTTACTCATGACGAATACTTTGACGTTCTAAAGAAAGGGAAAAATACAGCGACTGGACACGACCATATACATAGACATATACTTAAATCCCTTCCATTCCACATCCACGATCACATCCTCAATAATATCAACTTTCTCTACAAAAAACAATACTTCCCAGAAGTGTGGAAAATAGGAGTAGTAATCTGAATCCCTAAACGCGACCAACCCTCTTCCTTATTATCCAGCTATCGTCCCATCACACTCCTCCCTGTTATTGGAAAAATCTATGAATCCCTCCTCAAAAAAAAAACAAAATCCTTTCTCTTATTTCCAACCACATCCCCAAATACCAATTTGGTTTTCTTCCCCGACGATCAACTTCCAAAATCAACACTACCAAAAGCCCTTCAATTCCTCCAAGAGCTCATTGACTCCCTTCAAAGGTGGTTTGCAAAATGGCGCATTGAAATCAATCCCCACAAATCCCAGCTCCGAATTCCTTATCATCGCACCAATAACTCACCTTACAAAGTCCATATTTCTCAAACGATGATCCCTCCCACAGCTTCCGGTAAGTACTTGGGCATAACCATAGATCAAAAAATCAATTTTAAAAAACATACAGCCATAATGAAAGGAAAAATTACTTCTAGAAGTTTAACTTATAAAAGCAGTGGTATTAACACAAATACAGCTGTTAAAATATACAAAATGATCTGCCATCCACTTCTTGACTATGTTTGTGCCCTCTATACCAATCCCAGCAATCCAACATCCCGTAATATTGAAGTTAGCGAGTGAGCATCCCTCCGTACCCTAACCAAACTCCGACATCCTCTTAATCCTTTACACAATCCATCTAATCAGCTCCTCTATGATACCACTTTAGTTATCCCTATCCTAGAACGCCTTCAATTCCTGATAGAAAAATTCTCCAAAAATCCTTTCAACTTCCATATCTTATCCCAATATTGGCTTCCCAGAAACCCTAATATTAACCCTAAATTTAAAAATCCCAATTCAACCATATTCGATTTCATTTTATCATTTCATCCTTTTACGCATTAATGACTGACGCCATATGACTGGACAAAACAAGGCAGAAACACCTCATTCATTCTTCATTATTCCAATGTAAATAAGTACAAAATTTGTCAATAAATATATGTTACTACTCAATCAGTCTATATCTGTTTATTCCGTAATCTACATAAAAAATACGAGGGCTTTTTGTTTTAAAGTGCTTCATTCCTTTTTTTATAAACGTTTTTATACGAGGATTTAAGCCCGAAAAATTCAAACGTTCGCCATTTTGTTTAGAATCAAAATTTTCAAAATCCGGCCCGTTTTTTTAGAGTATACATCAGAGATTCAGAAAACATTTACTTTTTTGTACCAGGTCCATTGCTGTTTCCAGGATCTTTTTGCCCGTTTTGCCCTACGCTCTGAGAGGGTCATCCATTTTTTTAAATTTTGTTACGTCATTTTTGAAAATTTTCTTTAAAAAAAAAATGGAAATAAATTTCCAATTAACAGAAGAGTAGAAGACTTGTTATGTTTCATATTGTTGTATTATTTTTCTTGATATATGTTTCGATAAGAGACGATCATTTTCAAAGACATTACAAATTTTAACTGACTACATGAAACATAACAAGTGTTCTAATTAAACATTTCTTAATGTTATAATTTTGTTTTATAAAAAGTGCAGTGAATAAAGTGTCAACGATATTCATTTTGATTGTAACTTTAAACGGTTTTCTTTTGATGGTATTTATTTTCAGTTCATATATATTATACAAATGTTACATCTGTTGCTTTTATAGCATATTCGTAATCCTGCCTGTTCAGCTGGCTGTAGGATATAGGTTTGATTTATTAGCCAATTTGTATAATTTTCATAAATATTTTATAAAGCAGTGATAGAAGACTTATAAGTCTTAATTTATGTTAGCCCTTAAAATTTTCTCCGTCAAAGTATGTACTTTTAAAAAGTTATATCTTCGGCTAATTTCATCATCCTTTCCATTCTACTGAGTACAAATTTGAATTTTAAAAATTCGATTTTTTCTCAGTCTGTATGTCTGAGTCTGTTGTTGTGTTTGTATTAAGGGTGTTCAAATGAAAAGGTAAGAAACGCTATTGTGAGTATAAATAAAATCTTTATTCTAAGAATACACCATAGGCTTGAGCATAACAATTCCACTGATTAACGAGCCAAAAGATTCCATATTCCCAAAACTCTGGCTGTGATGAGACCAAGATTCTCACAGTGTTCTTGAGTTCGTCATCCGGGCTTCAGCTCTGCTCTTTCAGAGGTTTTTTTTCTTGATCGCCTGCGTAGTCTTAGAAGTGTCCCATAGTATAAATCGGAGTTTATTGTTCTTCTGAGATCGAGGAATTCAACAACTGTGGGCCTTGGATATCAGGAATGATGGTGAGAAACACAAGACTACGCCAGTTTATCAAGAAGAGAAAAACATCTGAAAGGGCAGCGCTTCAACCCAGATGACGATCTCAAGAACACTGTTAGAGACTTCGTCTCATCACCGCCAGAGGAGTTTTGGGAACATGGCATCCTTTGGCTCGTTAATCAGTGGAATTGTTGTGCTCAAGCCTATGGTGTATAGAGACTCCATTTATACTCAAAATAACATTTTGTACCTTTTCTTTTGAATACCCCTAATATATGTTTAAAGTATACAGTTATTTATAAGATGTTAAAAGGGCTATTGCAACATCTATTTTATAGTATACCATTTTTACATATTGGTATCTTATTTTGAGTTCTGATTTTAAGATTTTCAAGTTTTTATTGTTTTTGTTGGTATGGATGGCTCATTTTATTTATGTAAAACCTTTTAAATCAATTATGAATCAAATAAAATTACGTTTGTATTATAAAAATTAGTTCAGTGCATTGACAAATTTAGTATTTTTCCCTTTATAAATCACTGAAAACAAATAGAATTCATAAACATTTATTTTATAATGTTTCACCAAGAGATACGTGAAATAGTTATTCAAGAAATACGAATGGAATTCACATAATTATATTTATATAGAGTAAAATAGAACAATATTCCTGCAATCAGAGTATTTAGTAACTAATGAAGACATTAATTTAATTACTATCACTGAACTTAACAACAATATTAAAAGAAGCACAAGGTTACATTCAGCTCGGCCACAATGCCTGTCGTTTAGAAAGAATGTAAAACATCTAAAAGCAATTTTAATTAAGTTGGCTTAGCTATTATCGCTCATTGTTGAATCTACGATTCATCTAAGTCCTTCCATGTGTTTTTTTTTATCTATTATATTCCAACATCTTTCCTGATGTCTCCCTCTCGTCGCATTTTCAGTAATCTCCTACCTAATTACGTTTTTTTGGATTCTTATGTATATGCTCCATTATATCCACCACGTCTCTGTTTTACAGGTTCTTTCCTTAGTATAAAATAATAGCTTAACAACTAATTAGTTTTTTTTAAACAAAAAATATAAACTTAAATAATTTCAACCAAATATTTTTCATTTTGTTCAACGATCCATCTATCTTGCAACTTCATATTTCCACGCCCATAGAATTTCTGGTCCTTTGTAGTAAAAAACTGAGCCAAGTGCGATTTAATGTCTTTGTCATTTATAAAAGTTTTACAATTTAAAAACTAAATGTTAATCAGATGGCGCCAAAGCAGGTCCCAACTAACCTCTAGTAATTTCCCACGAGTGACAAAAAGTGTGAGGTCTTGTGTTGTCATGATGGAACACTACTTCTTTCCGATTTACCAATTCTGTTTAGTTTTGTAAGTTGTGTGCAGTTCACATCTGAATTGATTGTTTGAGTCTTTTGAAGGAGATCAAAATATAAAATACTTTTGTTACTCCACCAGATTAACCCTTTTTAGGCCGAATATTTATTTTAAATTCCACAAATTAAAAAAAACCTTTCAAACAAATTTAATTGCAATATATTATCTATGTTACTTTTAGGTAACACTTCTGTGTATAACAACTTAGTCGTGCACTTCCATAAAACAGTTTGCACTTGACATTTAACATAAATGCACATTACATTTAGAACATTTAACTTGTCCGAAAAAAATGCCAACGTACCATTTCATCTTTTCGCATGTTCAATAGATAGTGCTGTATTTGGTCTCCTTCTTTCTAATATCTTGCAATTGATTATTTACGTCATTTAAAGCAGGCACCCTCCTATCTTCCGGGTTCTTTTGTGCTCCTGACATAAACAAGATGTCAGTTTTAAATTTCAATAATCCTTTCAGACGTCCGGAGCTTATAAAAAGCTTATATAGGAGCCAAACATTGACCACTGTTAAATCTAACAGGGAATGTGGTGATACCACTTCCTTGATATTTTATTTCCTCTTCCTTAAATTTGTATTCGATCATAACACTATGAATCAACTAAAGCCACTCCACCCACTTATCAGATGTATATTTTTACTATATTTGGTCGTAAATCATCATATTTTTGTCCAACCTTTTAACTGTGTGGCGGTTCAACTTCGAAAAATGTACTTATCAATGAACGTCCTTACCACTTCACCATATTTACGATGACCTTGTCAATAGATCTCACAACTTTCTCTGTCTTTAGTTTTCATGCTTTACCGGACAAAATATCACATTTTTTTAATCGGTTTGATTCCACAGTTGCAATATTCTGAATTCTATTTTTTTCTAATTCGGTTAGTAATGGAACGGTCAAAACCGGAGAATGGGGTACTTCGATGATATTTTGTACTAAGTACTCAATTCCACGGGCTATGAAAACTATTATTATTCGTCTGGGATAGTGGTTACCAAACAATGTTTTGTGGTCCTGCATCTTCCTCATCCGACGAGGATTAAGCACTACATTCTTCGTCACTGTCAATAACATTTACCCGTCGTCTGGGAAATCTTATAACATCTTCATCGAACTCGGAATCTATTAACGAATCATCGCATCTATTACCGCTAATGTCTCTAATTCAAATTCCTCTTTTATTTCTATTTGATCTTGTATTCATATTTTGGGTGGATGTACAAATCTGAAAACAGGAGAAATCATAAGGTTTATCCTAAGTATACTGAAATCTGGAGTAATAAATCGAAAATTGAAAATGCAAATTGAAATACAAACAAACAGGTTCTCATTGATATACGCACCCAAAGTTATTAAGTGTACTATTTTGAGTTTGGTAATCACTTACAGAAACACAAATAATATCAATTTGAGCAGATGGTTTCGTTTGTTTGCACTGCCAGCAGTTTGCACAGCATTTATTTCGTTATTTCAGGTTGATAAGCTTAGCAAGTGTCATACATATTGATTTTATCAAACTCATGAAAAAACTATTTTATTTGATAACGTATCGATAAACTAAAATGTGACTTGAAAGTTACACGAGCGCATAGAGGGTTAATTACATGATTTTTACGGAAATAAAAAAGTAAAATCTGCCAAAAATGATCGTTTCTTCCTTCCATTTTAATAATGTAATAACTAACAGCAACAAAACAATCACCTGTCGCCTGCTTTTAAAGAAACGTTAATGTGATTGATATAAAGTAAAGTACACCACTAACTCAGGTGATTCATAAAAATAAAGTATGGCTATATATGGGGGATTAATGAAATTACTTAGTTGCCAACCCAATATTTTTGTTTTTTTGGTATCGTCATTGTTTCTATTAGAGTGTTTTGCAATATTAATTGTATAGACATAATAGATGTTGCTTCAACCCATTAAGTTCTAACATTCTTTATCAGTCGTTGGTCATTATTTTTTTATTAATTTGAATTTATTTTCCTATGTATTTATTATAATATTTTTCTTTAGTTTTGCAACATGGTGTTTGTATATTAGATATTATTACTTTATTTTTGGCAATTTATAAATGCTTCATAAATTCTCTATCCATTTAAAACTTTTTCTTAGTCTAATATAGAGATTTAAATAAATTTTTGTATGCCAGTTTGATAAATTTTGGTTTTGCCTACCTCCTTTTCCCATTCATATTTCTGATGTTTTGGATTCATCGTCGATTTTATTATAAATTCCCTCATTTTGATTTATATTTCTGGCGATTTTATAATACCTATTCTGGCATCATATTTTATAGAAAGAAAGAACTCAGGTCCCGTTGCTGTTGAAGGTTTTGAGGTAAACTATGTGAGATGCAATGGTGCATTATAAGAAAGCCTTCTTTATAATTGATTGAGGGTTAGTAGCTTCAGAATAAAGTACCATTTTGAAAGCCTGTCTAGCTGATATAGGGTTAGTTCAATATTGTAATCGATGATGTTTTATTCGTTGAAAATTAATTGATGATGATGATTTCTTATTTCTTATATATCATTATTAATGTCCATGCTTGAATCAACTTTTCCTCCGATGGCTGTTTGTTGAGTATATAAGTATTTTAAACTAGTTTTATCGGTTTGGGTATTATTTGGTCTTTTCGGGCGTCTCGTTGTTTTTAATTTTGTAGACTTCGTAGAAGAAATTCGAAACTGCGATTTCTAGTATATCTTTTGAGATCTTGGGTTTTTGAATGAAAAATAAAAAGTGTTATACAAAGTTAAAAAGTTTTTTATTTGTGAATAATAATGTATAACGAAGTAGAAGCCTTCACCGTCAACAGTTTGTTATAAATTGTTTTATCAGTGAATGTTTCGTTATTGGTTACTTATTTTGAGAATCGTATTGTTGCCTCGATAATTTGGACACTTGTTTAAAATTCATTTATTCGAAATTATAGTCACAGTTTAGAACAATATAGTATTGAAACAAAGCATTAAAGTGTTTGATTCAAAATTGGTTAAGTTCTTTCAATTGCATTAAAGTAAAAATGCTTCAAGCCTAGAGTAATATGAAGGTGAAACATTGATTTGTTATTATTTATTAACCTTTTATTGACTTTAAATACATAGATTTTTACCAATGTATTGCTTCTATAGGTGATGCTTGTTGTATCTTGGTGGAACCGAATGTATATATTTGATGGAGAAAAGCACTTGTTATGTTCCATATTTTTTTTTTGAATTTTCTGGTACGTGTTTTGCCTTCGATAATGAACTGCAAAGCTCAAAATACTTGTCAGGAAACTGAAAATAAATATAGAACATAGCAAGTGCTATTTTTCATCAAATTTGTATTGCTTTTAATTATATAAACGTCTACACACAATATTACACTAAGTTAGGTGTAAAAAAAACTATTCCATTCCTAAATTTAAATTTCAGTTTCTTTTTAATAAATAGCATTATTTTTTTATTATTCCATACTAACAGGGCCTTATAGCAGAAGTAATAACATCAGTAAATGCACAACTTATTTAAGAAAGTCCTATGCAAATCTGCAGCTTATTTATCCATTTAGACAATACTTATCCCTCAAAGTGAAAACTGAATTATGTTATATTTCAGACATATATAAAAGCAATTTAGAGATAGTGTGAATGGTAGAGAAATTTTGAATTATAATTAAATGTTCATAAACTTTCACACATATAAAGAATCAAATTAAAATATCATATACTGAAGATCAAAAGGTCCGATCAACTCTGATCTTTATAAAATGTTATTATTAATAGAAGAGATGTGCATCATCTAAATTTAAAATATGAGAGTTGTATTGATGTAACTAAACATCAAACCGCCGTAATTCTTCAATACAGTTTAAACATATAATTTCAATTGCAGGTGTATTGAAATGTTCATAGATTGGATATTTTAAGTGTAAATTTAATCGTCACTTTTTACGTGAGTTTTAGAGGAGGTATATTTTAGTTTAGTTATGTGTATTCTTCTGTATATATGTATTTATTCAATATTACGCTTTCTGTAATTATTATTATGTAAAATATGAATAATGGAATTCTCAAACGAATACAATTTTTTAATATAATTGATAATTGTTGGACTACACTCTTAATGAATCCAGATATGCAATACTTTTAAATGAATCTTCAACACAAACAATATTTAAACTTAAACATCAATCGTTTACCATACTTTTTATTTATTATATAGTTACAACTTTTGCTCATAATGGTGTTAAACTACTACAAAATACTGCTTGCGCAGTCGATAGTCTTTAATTTAGAAACATCGTAATGACTTAAATCATATAAAAAATACTGCTTGCGCAGTAGTAAATCCCTGTGCAGTGGCTATACTGCGCAAGCAGTATTTTGTAAATGATTTAGACCAATACCTCTTATAGTACATTAGGTATTTACTGCGTATAACTTCACAGCTTGAAGAAATAATAGTCTAAAACATATTTACGTATTTTATAAAATCTTATAAGAAACCAGACTGTGTCAAAAAGCTGAGAGAATTTCTTGCAGAAAAACGCTTGTTTAGATTCAATATTATTGTGTGAGGTAACTGAAAATAAAAATAAAAATATGCAACAAAGTAAGAGTTTTTTTCCAAGAAATTGATTACAAAATTATATAGCAAAGTTAAACAACTGTTAATATAATTAAAACAAATTTCATTTAATAGAGTAATTATTTTGGTTATATATATATTTCACCACGAGGTAAATGAGAAAATCATTCATGAAATATATAGGTTTTATATATTGTTTTGATAAGTATGTCGCTGCTAATAAAGATTCGCAACATTAGACCTACCAAACGGTTCCCCCTTTTTCTCAAGGACAGTAATTTCGTTTCATTTCATTAAATCCTATTCAAGAACAATGAAGACCTGACGTAATAATATCGCGCAAAAATACCACGACGTTCTCACGTGATCTAGGTCGAAATCATGTCAAAGTTTAGCGAGACATGCAGAAATATGATTCCCATCATCTACAGGTACCCGATTATTAACGTCCAAAATTAATTAATTGGTAGGAACACACCAATGAATCGTTTCGGAGTGGCGCCTGAGTAAAGTAAAAAAAACCGGATTTGTCGCGTTTCAAGATCGCCGATGATGATGTTGATGTTGATGGTAATCTCGGCCGTTCCAATTTCGCGGTGACCTAAGGCTACGCCCACTTCCTGTCATTTCCTCTGTAAATATACTGGTTTTTCGATTTCCTTTCGTTTGTGTGAAATGTTTTAATTGGTTTAGACTGGTAGTGGATTGTTTATTGATGTTTGGAATATAAAATTTGAATATTTGATGCTAGAAGTGTAATTGGAGTATATTAAAATTACTTGTCACTATAGTTTTATTTAATATACCACTATATTAAATAAAACTATAGTGACAAGTAATTTTAATATACTCCAATTACACTTCTAGCATCAATCAAGGTTTTTGTCTAATTTTGTATTTCGAAAATTAGTTATATAGCAATATAATTTGTATTCACTTTAAATTATATTAGTTACCATTTAGCAAATATTTAGTTATAAAATGTGAACATCGAATCATATATGCTTATAGACTATAGATGTGTGTAAGAATAATTACTCTTTCATCACAGTACATTGGCGAAATATACCAATTACTGCAATAGTTAATGCTAAAGAATTTCCTAGATATATAAAAACACTTTATTTTTTGAATATTTTTTTGAAAATAACCAGCTAAATTGTATCACAACTTTAATTACTAATAGAAGAATAAAGTGTGTAATATAAAAAAGCTTAATTGTTTAATTGTGCAGGCGTTTACGTTGTGGTACATCTTGAATATATTGAAGAAGTAGACACAATGACTTTGTTTTACCAGTTTATTTATTATTTATTAATTTTAAATTAAGTGGTAAAACAAAGTCATCATATCTCCTTCTTCATTAAGTTTAATTGTGCTGTTTAAAGTTATAAAAAATCTACAATCACGTACTTTTATTTTTTGTTTTTATTTTAATTACTTTTAAAATAAATAGGGTAATTAGTTATATTAAAAAGTATAATAAATTATAATTGAAAATAATGGTCTGCAAAATTGTATTGCTTTTAAAATTTCTTTGTTCTAAATACGCGTACCAATTATTGTCAAGCGATCGAACGTGAACTAACCTACATACTTACTTTTATACAAACATTATATATCTTTAAATAATAAATATTCCCTAGTTTACAAAATCGATCAAATATCCGTCCTACTCATGTCCTCCTTTGAGTGCACATTACATCCGCTTCCAGGTCCAATAATAAATGCCAAACAAAAAAAAAAACATTATCAAAACAAGCAAATTATGCGTACAGTAGAAAGTATAAAATTACAAATTCCACAACTAATACCGCGATTTGTACATAAACGCCGAAAAGAAAGTGTAAATAACGAAAAATTATTTCACTATCATGTCTGCCGCACCATATATCGCCCGCTTTCTACCGCCACCAGCTTTATTGAGGTTAAAGGTTATAAATCCCATCAAACACATCGATAAAACTGTTGTACGTGTTTCATAAAAATAATTTGTTTGCATTTTAAACATCACTCACGATACATCAGTTTGCGTTTGCGACCTCGATTTCACGTATTCTTTTTTGTTACTTCGGCATCGATTTTCGTGCCTATTCCATTTCTATGGTTATTGTGTTGTGTATTCTAAATATAAATCAAAACTAATCGGAAATTGCCTAGGAATTTATGATTTCCGTCAAGCTACTTCCATTATTTCTTTTTTTTTTAAGTTTGCGTCCTGTATAACTTATATAGTATATTTGAGTTATTCAAACACAATGGATATAATATGATACGCGGAAAGGCTTTAAATCAAGTTTAAATAAGATTAGCTATAGAAAGCAATTTATATTTAAACTTTAATTTGAATTATGCTTTAATTTTATTACATACAAGATTTTATTTTATTATTGTTTTGGTAAGCAGCAAAATCGCCAACAATTAAGTATTTAAAGTTATGATATATATGTTAAGTGGGTAGATGGCCACTATCCCACCCTCCAATGAGTAGAATATAAGCGAGGGCTTTAATTACAAGTTTTAAAATATAAATAATTGCAATTTTCAGAGATTTATTCATACAAATTTTTCAAATATTTTTTGATGATGTTTTACCGATTGGAGGGTGGGATAGAGGCCATCCACCCGCCCTACAAATACGTGTAAATTTCAACTACTGATCGTTTCGCTGTTTGGAGTAAATTCAGTTACAAAACTTTTTGAATAAAAAAGAATTCAAAAGGTAAAATTTTTAAGTGAGGAAATTAGTAAAATTTGTATGCACTATGGGTGGGTAGACTATAAATCTAAATTAGATAAAATTAACAATAGAAGGTTATTGATATGTAAACTTAAGTTTAGATTTGTTAGAAATATGATTTAAACTAAACTGTATCAGACGAATTTAATAACAATTCTCTAATGTTCCGTGTGCTCGTATTTTCCCCTTCAGGTTCATCGAATTCTTCAGGGGAATCCCGCGTGTTCCTAATTTCTCGCTTGCAGGTAGCTTATTATCGGTTCTGGTCAATAACTTCACAACATTCGGCTTCTCCTGACTTCCAAAAGTGTCCGCACTTTGTCTCCAACTGTCCACTGCTATTTATGAAATGATTAGTGTACTGAAATATTTTTTTTACGAACATTGGGCTAGATAATCTAAGATCAACTGCATTTAAACTCCTAGACTTGTAAATAGAAAATTATACTTGGCCAAGTAACAACTTACAAAATAAAATAACAAAATAATGTAATGGTACCATGTAAATACTTAGTTATGATCACCAAGTGTTGGAGCCACACTTATTCCGGTGATCGCTTAAGCTATTCATATATTGTTCAAGCTCCTTCTGCTGTCTCATGATGACCACAAATCATGCTGTCGCCGTCTAAATAACAGGATGCCCAGTATAAACCTACACCTCCTTTACACGAACAATTTTACAGTTCGTCATAATGGATCCATGGTCTCATATTGTCAACGCCTGCCACTCCATTATATCTCGTACGTGACCTGATAGGTCCAGGAATGTCTGCCACTCTATATCGGTCATTTCCAAGTACTTGGATGATTCTGAATGGACCTCGCCACTTTGGAAGCAACTTTTGACTGGTGCCTGAGGCGGGTGCACTTGTGATGTTTGTCAGCACAAGATCGCCAACAGCATATGGACGAGCTCTCGATCGCCTTTGATCAAACCTGAGCTTCTGATTCGCCTGATCCTGTTCAATATACGTTCACGGACCTCGGTCATATTCACTTCGGATCGCCCATCCGATTCCATCGTACCCTGTGAAAATACACGATAACCCATTAAGGCTGGCTTGGTGTTACACCTATACCTTTATAAATAGTACCGTTTAACCCCAATTGAATATTCATTATATTCTCATCCTATCTATTATCTTCTACATTTCCTTCCATAGTTGCAAGTGAGTCTAAAATTGTGCGGTTATATCGTTCTACCTGACCGTTTTCCCTAGGTAATGCTTGGTGCCTATGTCTATGCAGAATTTTCGGAATTTTTCGCTAGTGAACGACGTACCTCTATCACTAATAATTCTACAGGGAACACCAAATACCTTTATCATATCTTTTATGCACTTTATGGTTGATTGTGATTTTGTGTTCCTTACCGAGTATGAATTTAGTGAATGCATCTATTATCACGAAAATTTGTGTATTACCCGATGTGGTTTTTACAAAAGGTCCCAGATGGTCGATGTGAATGGTATGAAATTGTTTTGGTATTTTTGAAATTGGGTGCAAATATCCAGGAGGCTTGCCAGACACGGATTTAAAATAGAAACAATTAGGACAATTACTCACATATTTATTTATGAATCTCTGCATATTTTTAAACCAATACTGATCTGATACGAGCTCATATGTTTTTTCTCTATCAAAATGTCCCACATCATCGTGCGCCATACGCAAAACCTAGAATCGAGTTAGCTCCGGTACCACCCACCTTTGCCTGTAGTCAGTTATTTTGTAGACCTTCCCCCTTTTTAGGGAGTACTGGTTAAATATATTTTGTTCGTTGTTAGAATTCCCTGATTCGAAGATTTTCTTTATGTTTTGAATGTTTTTATCTTGCTGCTGTGCCACTAACAACCAGTCTGACTCCTGCACAACAGTGAGGCAAACGGTCTTACTCTGCACTGGCGGGTTTCGACTAAGAGGATCTATATGTTGCATTTGTCGACTACCTCGATGCTTAATGTTGTAATAGTATTCGGTTAGGGCCAATACCCATCGGCCTATACGAGCATTCACCTCACTTTTAGAGAATGTGCTTGTAACTGCCGCACAGTCAGTGATTAGCGTAAATGTTCTGCCTAGCAAATACTGTCGAAACCTTTAACCGACGCCAATGCCTCTAGTTTGTAGGAGTGGAATTTTTGTTCAGAACCTGATGTTTGTCTACTAAAATAATCGACCACTATTTCTTTGTTGCTGTGGATTTGGACCAAGATACCATCTAAACCCCATCTATTTGTATCCGTATATAAAATAGTTTCTAAGTTAGGGTCAAATAAGGTGAGTATTGGTTTTGAAGCTAAACTATTCCTAAGCTCTATAAAGGTTTCATCCTGCTCTTTTCCCCAATTCTAGATAGAATCTTTGTGCAGTAGTGTAGTTAATGGTTTGGATTTAACGCAATAATCCTTGATAAACTTCCGGAAGTATCCCGTCAAACCCAAATACTGTCTTACTTCGTGAACATTCGTAGGCTTTGGAAAATCTCAAACTGCCATTATTTTATTTGAACTGGGTTGAATGGTTGAATCGCTGATATTATACCCCAAATATTCAATTTCAGATTTGAAAAAATAACATTTTTTTAAATTTAATGTAAAACCATTTCTTTTTAAAACTTCTAGAACCTCTTGCAAAACACAGAACGCTTCTTGTGGGCTTTTGGCAGGAATGAGTACATCATCTAGATACACTAAAACCTTATTAAATCTTAATTGCCCCAGTGCAATATTCAGAACTCACTGAAAAACCGCAGGTGAATTTGATAACCTGAAAGGAACACGTAAAAATTCATAGTGACCATCTTGCGTAATGAATGCTGTTATTTGGATTGAATTCGGTGACACTGGGATTTGGTAATACACCGAGAATAAATCTAAACTAGAAAAACAATTGAAACCTGAAAGTTGTCTCAATTGTTCTTCTATTTGAGGTAGTGGATATTTATCTTTCATCGTTATTTTATTTACTGCACAATAATCCACGCACAATCTTTTTGACCCATCTTTTTTGTGACTAATAATACCGTACTCGTATAAGGTGATGTTGATTCCCTGATTACACCGCTTTTAAAAAGATTATCTACAATGACTCTTAGTTGTATCCGTTCATGATCAGAATATTGTCTGGGTCTATGGGCAATAGGTTTATCGGTAGTAAGAGTAATTCTCATTTCAGATAGCGAGGTAACACCTAATTGAAACAAATTGTCGGCTGTACTGATAGAATATTTATTTAAAAGATCACATAGACCTCTAGCCAGTTTGTGATCATTTGTGCCTATATTAATTTGCGAATCTGTTATTAATTTGCAGTTATTGCTTTTAAACTCTTCGGTTTTCATAAATGTTAGTTTATTATCTGCTTTAGTGTAATTTATATCAGGAAGTTCTGTAAAATTTTGCCCTATTAACACTTCTACTCCCATTACACAATTGTCAATAACAAAAAATCCAAACATTTTTGTATCCCATCTAAGTTTAATTCTGCCCGCACACGGAATTGTGGTGTGATTTCTGATTTACCAAAAGTTGATAAAATTATAACTTTTTCAACTGGTTGCGGACTCAACGATAACCTGTCAGCCTCTCGTTTAGTGATAATTGAGCAATTACTACCGAAGTCTATAAAGCATTTAACACTTTGGCCATTTATTAAAACATGTTTAAAGAATGTTTTACTTGTATTTTGACCTAGAAAATTAATATTATTGTATTCAATGTCAATTTTTTTTGTGAACAATCTCTACTAATGTGGCCGATTTGTTTACATCTATAACAACGTTGCGGAAAATTTTTAGAAGTGACTGTACCACTGTCTACATTTATTTTGGATGTTAATACCGCTCTAGATTCATTCAACATTTTTAAGTGACTAGCTAAAATACTAGGTTCTTTAATATTAGCTGTTTCCACTGAAAATGCAATTTGTTGATCATTAATTCCACCCATTATTAGATTGCCTTTGTCTTCATCGCATATAGTTAGTTTAAGTTTGTTAATTAAAGCTAATTTTTCAAACACAAATTCATAAAAGCTTTGCCCTGATTTTGGAACACAATCAATGTAAATTTCTCTTTGTCTTAAAATGTTGATTAAGCATTACTTTCCATTCACCCCATAAAAATATTCGAGTTGGCAAACTTCTATACCACACTTTTGCGGGCCCCCTTAATTTATTTAATGCTAGATAACAGGTAGTCTTGTCGTCCCAGCCATAAATAAACACATCAATGGCATCTAACCACTCTGTTATGTTTTGAGTAATTGGATTGAACTCTTCGATTAAGTTGTTACTAAAAGATTGCACACTTACCGATGGTCTGTCGTCACTTACTTTAGAATTGACAAGACGATCCATACTTTTTAATAATACCTCTCCTAATTGGGATACCGAATCTGTGGTGACCCGACCCGCCGGGGAACTTCCCGAGTCCGGGCTGCTCGTTCCCGGACTACGCCTACTCTTGCAGTCCCGGCGATGGCGTTTTTTTTGTTCAGCCCTTTCATTGTCTCTGCGAAAACGGCGGCGGCGATGCCTTGAATCGCTTCTCTGGCTCAGCATTGATTCGTAGTGCGTACTAGCACACAAGAGAATAAATTAAACTAATAGAGAATCACTTTCACTATTAACTGGATTCTTTATCCCACTCCTAATGTTAGAAATATGATTTAAACTAAGGTACTGTATCAGACGAATTTAATAATAATTACATTTCTTTTGACAATAAAAGAAAATAACGATGCCATCTCCTGGGTAACCCAGACTCTAATGTCCCGTGCTCTCGTATGTTCACCGAATTCTCCAGGGGAATCCCGCGTGTTCCTAATTTCTCGTTTGCAGGTGGCTTATTTTCGTTTGGGGTCATTAACTTTACAACAGATTATGCTTTATTTTTTTATTACAAGGTTTTATTGTTTCATGCAGCAAAATCATCAACGATTAGCCAATTAAAGTTTTCATGTATATGTAGGGTGGGTGGGTGGCCTCTATCCCACCCTCCAATTAGTAAATCATTCGCAAGGGTTTTAATTAAATGTTGTAAAATGTAAAGAAACATAAAAAATGGTGATGTGGCCATCATAGGATCTTTCTCGAAAACTATGAGTTTTACGCAAAAAGGCTATTTTTAGTAATTGGCTCAAATTTGGATTCCTTACAATTACTTGTTATATAAATTGTATATAACTTCTTTAATTTATTAGCAGTAGGCAAAAAAATATCAAAATTATTAATTTTTTTCTCGCAAGTTAAGGACTTTATGAAAAACATATTTTCATAAAATTTATCCAGTTTCTCATTCCCCTTAACTTGTTTGAAAAATTATGTAATATTTATCAATTTAAAAAAAAAAATTAGTATAAATTTTCTCTGTATCTTAATTTCTAAACAAACAAGGTTTAGAATTATTTTATTTATCATTACCAATATTCAAAACATGGTCGGCATGTTTCATTTTTCTGAACCAGATAGTCACAGTCTCATAGCGTTCTCTTAAATACTAATACAATTGGATTCTGGTATTTAGTGAAGGAAAATTGCAGCTTTAAGAGTCCTTTCAATAAATCTGCATTTATTTGACTTTATCGTAGTTGGTATTAAATTTGCTAATCAATTATGGAATATGAGAATCAGTTTTTTTCTTAAGTACTTGATAAATTAATTTTTATTATTATTGTACTATTTAAATTAGTTTATTCACTCAAAAGTTTTTAGATATCAAGTGAGATTATAATAAAGAGAATGGTTGTGATCGTTACTACGTGGTAATCAATACTTACACTGAATTAAAAAATTCAATTCAGTCAAGTGAGATGATTATGTTTAAACTAAAAGAAGGACAAAAGTAAATGCTCTCTAAAGGGCTAATATTTAGTACTACTGAATTTGTTTGTCTGAAGACTCCAAAAGTTAGTTTATACAGTCATACTTTAGTACTGTAGCCCTTTTCCTGATGGATTTTTTTTGTTTGAGCTGTAAGCGTATATAATTTGGACACTACACATAAACTTTATGAGGAGCTCATGATTAAGATAAAGTTTTCTTATTGTAAAGCTCCTAGTGCGATTTTTTAAGTCAATTTTTTACCAGAATGTCTTATGAAACATGAAAAAACTACGTAATAAATAATTTTGAATCATTGCAAATATTCTAATAGACACATTTTGTTTTGCTACAGAGTAGTTTTTGAACATCGTGGAATAAATCATAAAGGTTTCCAAACAAAAAAAAACAGAATTTTTCACTTTAAACCATAAAAGTACATCATTCAGATATTACACACAAATTTTATTTGACCTAATTTTCAAGTTTCATACCAGAATCTACTGAATTATGTTGCCTTCATTACTAATCTTAATTATTGGGATCTGGATTCATTCAATAAGAGGGCAGATGAGTCCTCATTCCTTGCTACCTAAGGCATTGACAAACGCCAGGACTGCAGTAAAAGAGATTATTAGGATATCTGAAGACTTTAGACATCCCTTTTCCATTGTGGATTCACGCAGGTTGGATAACACAGGGCAGTCTAGAAGTACACAGCGGTTTCCTCTTCCTCTTCACACCCTCTGCTTCTGGGACTAGATTGTAGTCCCAGTCTGTTCAGGTGAGATCTTAAATTGCATTGTTCTGTTAGGAGCTCTACAAACTTCCGTAGGTTTTCTCTGGACAGTTCCATACAGTATCTGGCCGTTTTAGTGTTTATTACGATGACGGTTTTTGAGAGCTTATAGCCAAATGGCAACTGATTGATGTATGTTTTAGTATAGGTATAGGTAATTCGGTTCGCATATCATTCGTCAGGATGTCTTATTCTGTTACCTCTATTGTTGTGTGATGCATATGTTTTTCCTATGATCTTCTTGTCAGAGATTACCTTTGCTGCATATAGTATATCTACGAATTCCGCCTTTGTTTGTGTGCTCATTGCCTTATCTAGTGCAGTACTATTTTCCAGGGACAGGTTTTTGCAGAAAATTCCACACCTGCACATGCTTTCGTTGACAACCCATCAGGGTATATATGACTGTCTTGGTGCTTGCTTCCTACTCCTGAGACTTCACATATAAGGTATATTTCAAGCTTTCTTGTGAATATACATTTTCGAGGGATATTGTCCACCTTGATATTTCTTTTTCTTGTGAACAGTACCAATTCCGTTCTTGTTGAATTTACGGATAATCCTTGGTGTATGCATCATTTGTTTACTGTTGAGAGCACTCGACATACATTTCGCTAACATATTTCCAGAAAGAAGGATCGTGATATCGTCGGCGTACAGTGTAGAAGCCGTGAGCCCTGCTTATTTAGAGATTTTCAATTATATAGGGGACAGCACTCCTCCCTGTGGACATCTCTTTGCGACCTGGGACACAAGTCTCCTGCCACCAATAATAATATTGGCTGTCCTTCATTGCAGCATGTTAGAGATCTACTGGCTTAAGGCAGTCAGGAACTCTCCTGCGTCGAAGTGCAGCTTTTATTTTTGGGAAGGAGGTCTTATCAAAGATTCCTTCTACATGCATATAAGTCGCAAGGTTAAAGACTTTTTGCTCAAATGATTGACAATTCTGCTCACCACAGTGTATTACGAGTTTGTCGATCTGCCTTCACAGTATGTATGTTGATTGGGATGTAGAGAATGTTTTACTATCACTGTTTTCCTAATGTACCGATCACAAAGATTTTCCAGTATCTTTAGTAGAAAGAATGTGAGTCTTACTGGTGAATACACTTTCGCTGTGGTGTAGTCTAAGCCTGATTATGGTACAAAGATAAATTTAGTTTTCTTCCATGCTGCATAGGGTGTGAAACTGAAGGCAATACATTCCCGGTACCACCGACGAGGGTGTCCAGGATAGCATTCTTGTCCCACTGATAAATCCCGTCCAAACGTGATGATTTGTATGGTGAGAAAATTACCTAGTCTACCCTTTTTCTGGTAACGGTAGAGCCCGATAGGTCCCAATCCGGTTTGATTTGGCTAATTTTCAAGTTTTATTCCAGGATCTACTGAATAACGTTGCTTTCATTACTAATCTTAATTATTGGGAATATCGGTAATATTAATTTATCCTTGATTCCTGAGGTATCTAAATCGTTATATATTTTATTATACAATAAATAATATAATATAATAATATAACTATGTCAGCAAAGATGAAATCCAGTTATACAAACTATTAAGTATTTTTATTGTATAATATTAATTCAGTCATGGTTGTAGATATTCCTTAAACAAAAAACATTTCTAAATTGTTGAAGAATATGTATGTTTTTTTAGTAACTCCTATTGAACAAAAGGATATTTTGCGGTGTTAAAGCAAAGAATAGAAAAGAAAAAAAAAGAAAAAAGTTATCGTATTCTATTCCTACAAAATTTTCTCTCATTTTTTTGGTTTATCTTCTATAAATCTTATATAAATACCATAAACTTAAAGGCATATTTTAATCTTTTAAATTTCAGTTTTCAATTTTATCCCTATTTTCAGAATTTTCTTTTAACCTCTTGCAGTTGTTTAGAATTTTCCAGTGATTTTAATTCCAGGATTATCATTTTTTCAGTATTCCTAGAGAGAATAATATCTTAATAATAATTTTGAGGAATCTACGATTTTTTGATATTTCCTAGATTAATAACACCGCGCCGCCGTTATTATAACATGGACATGTATCTTCTAAATCCATCAGTCTCAAAATATTGTGGTTAAGTTTTTCGCTAATTTAAATGATCACACTCGTCTATCATTCACCAACTGCGAAATGTATTGGGTTGAGTGGAAGAACATAAGAAATAACGATCTCCGCCTTCAAGATCTATATTCAAAATTTTAAAGTGATTTAGTGTTTATGTATTTATTTATGATTTTTTAATGGATTCTGTAAAGTAAATAATATATATAATGTTGTTTTATCGGAAATTTTATTGTGGAATAATTCTCTTGGTTCTTATGGAAGGATATATAGAGTAGTCGGCGGATGTTTGCTAACATGTTCAGTCGTATTTCAGCTGTCTGTGTGCAAAGATACGCCTCGCTAGTATTATTATTAGTTTTTCCTCATGAGGTGGTGTCTCTTAGCGTCCCTGCACTGCGGTCTCCGTGGCTCTTTTGTGTGCCTTTGGATGTTTTACTCCCTGAATACTCCTGTGTCTTCTAAGTCCAGGACCTTATGCCAGGAGATGCTCTTGAGCTGTTCTTCAGAAAGCATAGGTTTCTTGAATTTCTCCATGTGTTGTCGTCTGTGTGCTTCGCATGTACACAGTAGATGTTGGGGAGTTTCCTCTTCCTCCAGACACCCACGGCATAGGGGGCTTTCCTCGATTCCCATCCTATGTTTGTGCTTATTCAGGTCACAGTGCCCTGTGACTAGTCCTGTGATTTTTCTTAGTTTCAATCTGCTCAGTTTTGAGAGTATCAGCTTGTTGTCAGGTACCGAACCATCTAGGAAGAGTCTCGTATGCCTCAATCTCTTTTGGTTGTGCCTTTTTGTGTTTCTCTGCTACCTTGCGGCGGATTATTTTTTTCCGGTTTCTTGGGATATAATCTGGTATTAACTGTTCTATTTATGTGAGTGTTTGTAGTATTCAAGAAAATAAATAACGCTGCCAGTTTTGACGTTATAATTAGGTTTCTCGACGCGAACAATATGCGACCTTGCGGTATTCATTATCAATTGAAGGATTTGTGGTGAAAATGTAATGGATATAGACGACTTAAATTTTAAATTAAGAAGAGAGAGCACCAATGATGACAGGCTTTTGAGACGGCCGTTAGTCATTACGGACAAACTTTCAATCATCAACCCTATAGTCCAGACTTCGCTCCTTTAGATTACACAATCAAGTTTTGTGAGCGGCTTGGAAAAAATGAAATCGAAACATTTCAGATGCTTCAAGGGGCCTTCAAGGATGACTGCATTTCAAGGACAAAGTCCGAGAGATGCTACAAGGCGTTTAAGAAGGGCCCGGGAAGTTTTGAGTTCTGACCGTTCCACAGTCCACATTTGCAGTGACTGAGGTTTTGCAAATGCGCAAGATGTGTTCGAAGAAAGAACTTCGAATTTACAAGAATTGTTGGATTTTTGGATTTGATTCAAAATTAGCCACACTATCTTAACTCTGTCGTACACAGAAGACAAATCCTGGATGTTGGAGTACGACCCAGAAACGAATGGCAAACAAAATCTTCCCCCCGCTACAAAAAAGCGCAAATGAGCAATTCCTTCATCAAATCCTCATTGTATTTTTTTATGTCCAGGGAATCGTCAATTTTGAGTTTGTACCTCAGGAAAAAATTGTCGACTCAGCCTTTTACCTGCAGATACTCAAGAGATTACCGTCGACGAATTTTGCGGTGCCTTCTACATACATGCCAGACACGTTTCCGCAAGTATATTGATGTTTGGGGAGAGCACTTTGAAGAATTTTAAGCATTTGTACATGTATGATCTATAAATATATTTTTCCCAGAAAATGGGCATTACTTTTATAATGGTCCCTGTATATATTCTTTACTAAGAAAATATTAATATTTAATAATAGAGTCTAGTTTTATTTTTATATTTCCATACGGGTATTACTCTCTGGATGGCCCTCGTATATTCTAATACCCTCAATTATAAGTGCAGAGTTAAGTTTCAATCAACAATTTCTAAATGTTATACCAGCTCATTTTTATCACAATTTTAGTGGATAATTCATTTTTTATTATTCTTATAATTCAATCGAGCATTCATATCGTTTCAAAGGAATTAGAAATATTTTTATAGTTACATCAACTAAGATGATATTAATTTTGAATTACAATAAATTAAATGTATATGCAATTAAATAAATATACATAATTATCTGTAATTATCTATTTTATGTGTTTTTAAGTAGTTTGATTACGTTTTTCTAACTCTAATATAACTACGTATAATTTGCTGTTAATAAAAAACATGTAATAATTATGTTATGCACCCGATTGAAATCCAAAAAGTGGCAGACGTTTATTATAATCCAGCTATATATGGAAATTGAATGGACTTGTATAATTATTGATAGAAAATAGGTTGCTTTCACTTTCCGCAATATCATCATCATTAAAAGTTCGTAAACGTGGAAACGATTTTGACATTAAATTAAAATTCATGTATTATCCACCGGACGTGCACTCACATCAATAAATTACTTGACACGACCTTATTGCCACTTTCGTCGACTCTTTTAAACTATTAATTAATGAATCAAACATAGTACTAATCATTTCAATGAAATTTTTGGGGTTTGGTTAATATTTGAACTAAATTATAAATTTTTAACTCGTTAAGGATGGGGGCTTCTATTGTGTTATGTATCATTAATCATAAATTAAACATATATTTTATATAATAACAATTTTTAACCAATTAATTTTCTTCAAGTCTCTACGAAGCTATTAACATTCATTCAAGATGAACTTGATTTAGAAAAAAGTTAAACAAATACTATGAAAAAGGAAAAGGTATCAGTTATTTAATTACTATTAATATTTTTTGTTTTTTTGTTTCACTTTTGTTTTACGGTTCTTTTCTTCTTATTCAATATATATGATATATATAAATAAATTCTTTATTATTATTGCAAAATACGTGTAGTTTACGAATATGAAAAGTGTTATTATCGTTTAAAGTCCTTGATTTTAACGCTCAGGATATTGGTCACGACTCTGAAGATCCTTTTACTGGAGGAGGTACCTGAAATTATTACCTTTCCAGCAAATACATGCAGACGGATAGATGAAGAAACGAACGTTCACAACTAATAACGTAAAGAGATTACGTAATTTTAGTCGTGAAATATCAGCCATTAAACAATCAGACATTTTAAAATACACCCTCCTATTTCCACAAATACCATTCAATGGCCAGTAGGTAAATAAGTAATTCAAGGAGGTGCGGACGTATAATAATAGAAATAAATTATATAATACTATTATTAAATTGATTTGATTATTTATATCAAATAAATGTGGTATATAAAAAATAAATTTATTATATAAAGAATTAAAATAACATAAATAATATTATTGTTTTTTATGTTATTTGTAATTTTTAGATATAAATTAAGTTTTAATGTTTTGTTCTAGTATTCTAAAACCGGAACTCGAGCTTGTACTCACAACTCCGTATAAAGTTATTAAAGTAATTACAGTAGAAAGTATTTAGCATATTACGCACTCACACACTAATAAATTTATGTACACGTACACGGTTGGTAAAATTACTTTCTGGAAAATGTGTACTAACCTTTAATAGCAATAGGCTAAACGTGAGAAAGTCATCTTATGAACACAAAACTCACCACTTAATTAATAATTACTCGATGGCTTAGTTTAATTAGTCATCACTCTTTAGAACTACTATTAACAATCTGTTTAATGCATATTTATTTTTCACATTAA
Organism: Ontholestes murinus; assembly: GCA_963969525.1. Classification (NCBI taxonomy): domain Eukaryota; kingdom Metazoa; phylum Arthropoda; class Insecta; order Coleoptera; family Staphylinidae; genus Ontholestes; species Ontholestes murinus. The sequence goes on along the minus strand of OZ018390.1, from coordinate 26,682,904 downwards.
TTGGTTTGTTTACACGAGAACGTTGACCTAAAAATTGCATGGTTGATTTAATTGAATGTATTGTTAAATGTAATAATTGCGCATTTTCAATTAATAGTAGAAATTAAGGTAATTTAAATTGTTAACTCGTTTAGAAATAATTTATCAGTTTTAGTTGCAGTCTGTATTCAGAGCCTTAATTGTTGCGCACAGTCGGTTTTTCAATTAAGGTCTAAGTCCTAATCAAAAGATTCGAGAAAGAAAGTTTTGTTTATGGGAATTTGGCCCCCTTTATTAATTAAAGTAATCATCCAAATAAAATTTCATTAGTTGAATTTGCTTCAATGAACACCGACTTTCTCTGATTATATGATATAAAAGAATAATCCATTTCTTCTGGCCAGACTTTTCTCCTCACCAAATTACTAGAAAAAAGTCCCTTTGTATTATCCGTACCGAAATTAATTTTCCACTTGGCTTATTGTAGTGGTAAGAGAGATTGCATCGAATTATCAGGTGTGACTGCTGAAAGAAAGAAGAACTGTTAATGAGGAATAATATTTAACATTAGTGAAAATGGGTTTGAAAACTACCATTTAGCATTATTTTTTGAATTAAAATAGTTAAATTAAATTTAATCTAATATATTAGAAAACTGAAAATATTTAAAGTAAGATAAAGCATTTCTTATCAAATGTTTATATAACTACATTTTTCATGATGTGTCTATGAAAAGTATTATAACTAATTAAAAGTTACATATTATATTATGTATAAAATTATTTTTAATATATATTTCATATGATTAAACATTTGTAAATTATCTTATGATATAATGTAATTTTAAATATTACTAAGGATAAAAATAAAACTCAATACAGTTTATAATAATACGTTGTTTAATTTTAAACCAATGTATTAATTAAAAAATAACATAATTGAAAAAATTGAATAGATTTATTTTAATTTTGTAAGTACTTGTAAATCTAGAATATTTGCTTTGCACTCACATTTCTCTAAAAATATCCCCTTTCTCCTAGAAGTAAGTATATGTGTGTAGAAAGCAACTCAACTAAGTACAACAATTGATTAAGTACAATAAATCTAATTAACGTGACGGCCTCTTAACGATTTCTCCGTTCGATTTGTTTTCATTGTAAAGCAAATTCTCGTGTGCGACAGACTGAGAATTTACATTGTAATTTATTGCAGGTGCTGTGCATTTTCCCGAATTTGATATACCCGTGGTCGGTGCGTGGTCGGTGGCCACCGCAGCCCTCTGGCTGGGCTTGTTGCAGGACGCTCTCATACCAATTGGTCTCGGTTTGGTGGACTCGCGGTTCAGTCAGTGGGTCTCCAGGGTGTACCGGTGTAGCAGTAAAAGGGATGTTGAAGGGAAGTTACCTCATGGTGAGTGTTAAATTTATATTTTATCAGATGATAAGTTGATAATAAATGATTTCAACAATTTTGGTTATACAATATTTTAATCAATCTAAATAATTATACTATGACATAAATCCTAATTATTAAAAAAGTGCACACATTTATCATAAAACCTCTCATTTTATATTACAATTTCAGATATTCCCTAGTGAGAAATTAAAATATTTAAGCGTTTTATATTTTAAAATAATTATCATTCTTGTAATTCAATTGATTTGGCGCTTTGCCAATTTCAACTGCTGTTTTTGTGTCATTAGATATTTTATTAATCGTTACTTAAAATTAGAACAAACCAAATATTAGTTTAATATAGCCTTTTAAACATATAATACTTTTGACCATTATTTATTGTAGCGTACTATTGACCTACAGCAATAACTAATATAATTGCCTATCGCAACTCTAAGTTACTTTAATAAATTACGCATTAACCTAGGTTATAAAAACGTTAGTTTGTACGTAAAGGTTATTAAAGTTGGATTATTTTCTTATTTTTAGCTTCTTTCTATTTTCTTTTCTTATTATAAAACAATTTTTTGATATATTGAAATTATTTTTAATATTTCTGAAAATATATCGTTATTGTTTGATAACATCACCGTTTAAAGCTGAATTTAATTAAGAAATATTGAATTGTATTTATTATTAAGAGATTTGTTAATTATACAAATTTTCTAAATAATTTTACTTATAAATATATAGTTTTTTTTTTTATTAATAACGCAAATATTCTTTTAGTTGGTCTTGATGGAAAATTCCGACACTTCGGTTCCCAACCTCAAAGCTTGGAAACCAACCAAATGCTGCCTGATCGAGCACCGACCGGACGCACATTCCAAAACGCCGAACATAAGTTTCCGATCACCAACGGTTCACTGTACACCAGCATCGATGGCAGAGTGCCAGTGATTCATAATTATAGAAGACACAATAACGAAAATAGAGGTAAAAGTATAGCAAATATTTTTACAAACCTAACATATATTAACTTTCCAGTAGTAAAGTTGGACAACAACATCATCAATCTAAATATGCATTCTTCGAACTTGAACCAGAGGGAGCTTAAACCGGTCCAGCAGCCACAACAATACAGGTGCAACAATTGCGATAAATCGCACTGCAGCAGTACGGTGAATTTGAATTTGAACTACAATTCGACTTCAGATTTGATCAGAAATTCTGTTTATAATTTAAACGTCGGCCCTCAGAAGCAAATCCTATTGAAACCGTACTTAAGGCATATAAGTTTGAGCCAGAGTAGTTTGAGGCAGATTCCTTTAGGTAATCCTTTAATAAGAAGTCGCGAGTATACAGCCAGCGCACTTAGTTTGCATCCAAGCACATCGAATCGTAGCCAGTTGCGCTTAAGCAAGAGTTATGACAGCTTAAACGAGCTACAGAATGATTTAACGAAGTTTAAGCAGAAGCAAAATATGAGCCAGAGTGTGGACTCGGATGAGGAGTATTTTTCAGACTCTGTTAATTTAGAAACGAGCCAAAATTTCGATACCATGAGTACGGAAAGTTCGTATTCTATTACCACGGAAGCTAATTGTGATTTTGAATTCTACCAGAACGAGAAGGAAGATTTTAATAAAAGTTCCCCAAAGCCGCAAGAGAAACTAAGTCGTGGTAGTTCGAAGAGCTCGATTAATGACATCAGTAAAAATTTTAGGATTAAGCGTTCTAATTCAAAGCGTTCGTTGGAGAATCTTCAGGCTTATATAGAAGAGGATAACTTTTTCAGTCACAACCTTCAAAAGTCAAACTCGTTTATGACCAGGGATGAAAGGAGGAGGCCTATTAATGCCTCTTTAGAGTTTCTTCATAGTAGAGAGGGGACATTTTTAGATTCACCTCCGTTGAGGGATAGAAATGGTAATAATAGCAAACATTTCTATGCGGGAAGTGTTCCTGATTTAAAAAAGGTATTTATTTCCGAATATATTTAAGTCAACGATACTGAATGCTTTTGCGTTGTATAAATAATAATGTTTAATAAACATATTACCATAGGTGTGCTGTTTATGATCCATTTATATTGATTGGATATTATTCGTGTGAAAGTAACATTGTGTTATTGTGTATTGAATATGTACTGCCAATTGATTAATATCATAAAAAAAGTAATTACAGGTTATATAAAATTTGAAATCTAGCAAAATTATTATTCTTGATTCTGAATATGGTTTTCTTCATTCCAATTAATTGTTGTTGTTATAGTTATAGTTTCCTCTTTAGGTAAATATAACACGTAAAAATAATATACAATAATCAATAAGCTTAAATATTGACCCTCTTTAAAATCGCAACATTACTCATCAGCATTAAAGGTTTGAAAAATTTGAAGGGTGTTAAATTATATTAATGTAGATACATATTATTGATAATTATTTAAAAATTTTGTGATAATTAGCATTTTCTAATAAAAATTATTAAATTGCATATTTACCTAGTTTAAACTGCATTTCTTACTTTTGTTTAAATAAAATATTTAAATTAATACTAAGTATTAATATTCGCTTCTAAAAATATAAATAAATCAATGAAGAGTCAAGACCTAGGTATAATGTTAAATCTTTACTCTCATATAATTAAAATAATTAAAATACGTTCGTATATTATTACTTGATCCAAATTATTTTATAAAATGTATTTTGTTGCATACTCGATTGTATCTTTCTGAAATTATGTTAACCCTACGATGCCACCTAATTAATTTTTTTGGGTATAACATATGGATAGTGGTAAAAATATCAAAATCTAAATTAATGAGTATAATATATTAATAAATCGTGTCATATCAACTAAAATTGTTGAATGTATTTCACATACACAGTAAATGCGTCCTGTAACACTCTCTTTTTTACATGTATGTACTATTTGGGTCATTATTTTGTTATATTACATTTACCAGTATTAATAGTTATATATGTAGTAGTTTTGTCTATGTATTGTTACTGTAAAAATAATTCTAATGTAGTGTTTTTCTAATATACCAAAATTTACGTTACGTTACGTTACATTATGTTACGTTATTTGATTGTGTTTGGTGTATTTTTTTTTGTATATAAATGTATTAAAATTGTACTTTTGTGAGATTAAGCTGCGTTTATTAATTGTGTATATATTTTCTAGTAGTCCGTTTTTGTGTTTAATATTCTTTGTAAATTTTAATTGTATATATTTTATATAAAATAGATAATTATTAAATGTTTACATTAATATTGTTGTTTTTATAATTTAAAAAATATTTATGAACTTAAATATAATTACAGGTATACGAACTATTTCTCTTCATCAAAAATGTTTATGTAGCAAGCTTCTTCAGTATGCTGCATTTGTCTGCTAAATTGACAATGTGTTATCATTTTTAGGATTTTCTCTATAAATTTATGCGTAACTTAAAAAAAAAACTTTTCTTATATTATTTTTAAATATGAACAATAAAATCTACACTCCGAATATAAATAGGCAATAAAACCAAATATTTAATAACTGTGATGGCAGAAGTAGTAATGATAATAATAATTATTATTTGGCAACATTGCTATTATTATTACTTCCTTATCAGTTAAACCTTATTTCCAGTCTTGTTCAATATTTACGCTGGCAAATATTTTCTATGATGAAAAATAAAAAATATACTTTTACTTAGTTAATATCACAATGTTTATTAAATAGTGACTGCAGTTTCGATCAAACAATGAGTTTGATAATAATCATTGTTTGATCGAAACTACAGTCACTATTTAATAAACATTGTGATATTAACTAAGTAAAAGTATATTTTTTATTTTTCATCTAATTAAAATGTATCACGAAGTAAGTGCCTACAACCTCAATCAGTTGAATATTTTCTATTATTAGTTTCTGTTTTTATTACTTTTTTAAGTACTTAGTTTTCACTATAGTGTCATTTATCATTTGATTGATTTCTTTGATTAGCATCCTATTATTTATAATACTGTCTAAATCCTCATCATATGTATTATATTTTTTGTTATTAGTCAACAATTGATTATAACAGTATTTTAAATGAGGATATTAAAATATTTAATTAATTGTATGCAATGTCTTTTTAAAATAAATATAACGTAATAGTGCTTGTATAAAACAATAATAATATATTGTGTTTTTAGCCGTATTGTCTATTCTTGACATAAATATTTGTTTCAAAAATAAAAGTCTGTAATAAAATTCTTACGGAACAAAAATTATTTTCATTTTCTAATAAAAATTGAAAATAATATGTAACAAATCAGAATATATGATTTAAACTTAATTAATTCTCTATCTGTTGTTCAGAGTTAATTAAGAATGTATTTAATATTACTCTTAAACCCGCTACATATATTTTTTTATTTATAATTTAATCACACTGCCATCTATTTTATTATATAAGAACTAATGTAGGATAACAATATTCTAAGGTAGATGTCGCGACGTATAAATTAAAAAAATAACTACGTTCGTTGTTAAATATATCATGCAATGTATACATTGCTAAATTACAATTATTATTATTATAAAATTCAATAAAACACTTTAAGCAATACATTTTTATCATGATAAATGCAGCCATCTTTGGAGAAAATAAGTTATTTACTAAAAAATCAATAACTTTTGACTGATTTAATAAGTAATGTTTCTTGCTATTTGAAGATAGATGGCGCTAGGTTTATTTTACGTTATAATTTCGCAAGTAGTTAAAATTAAGCGGGTTTATGAGCTACATACATATTTTTCTTTTTATTTATAAAAATTCTATTTATAAGTAATGCTTTATATCAATTTGTCTACCCTTTCAATAGTAAGGAATATTAAATTTTATATATTTATTTAAATATAAATGACATATTACAATATGTATAAAATGGTGATGTGGCCATCATAGTACTTTCCCTATATTTTTCTGAAGAACTATGAGGCAGAAAGGCTATTCTTAACAATTTGCTCAATTTTGAATTCTTTACAATTACTTGTTACATATATAAATTTCATGATTATGAGTGTTTACCAGAAGTTAAAAGTCGTAAAATATAAACAAACACAAAATTATTGCATGTTTTAATTGATGCATTCATACAAATATTTCAAATAATTTTTGATGATGATTTACTTAATGGAAGGTGGGATAGAGGATTTTAGAATTCTTGACAAAAAGTAATAATCTAGTAGGAGATCCAGATAAGATAAAACGACAAATGCTAAAAATTCTAATATTTTAGAAGAATAATTTGTAAAAAAAAATAATTGCCAGAAAAATTGATAAAAATTTTAGAACATTTGAAACTTTGATGAATCTAGAATTTAAATTATTTAAAAAAATAAAAAAATCCTAGTAAATTTCACATACAATAAATAAGATGAAAAAATGTAAAAGTCTGAAAGAAACAATTCTGAACCATTTGTGAAAAATTAAAAAAAATAAAACTGCCGAAAAGTTTTAGATATCTAGGAAAAATGTTTATAAATTCTAAAACTCTAAAAAATATTTTCTAGGAATGTAGAATGAAACTTACTAGAATATTTAAGAACATTTAATAATTCCAATAAAAAAAGCAAGCAAGAAAAATCCAAGAGTCTAAAAGAAAATATTTCTGGAAACAATTATGCAATTTGTAAGAAATTAAAAAAAACCTTAACAACTTCAAATAATCTGGACTTATTTTAGTTGAAAAACGAAAAATACTTACATTAAAAAAAAAAGAAAAACCTTCCAAACTCTAATGAAAATCTCTGAAAGAAAAATTACTAAAAAATTTTAGAAATTTATATAAAGAAAACAGCCTCACAATTTCACAAGCTACGAAAAAATTTCTTGGTATCTGGACATAAAATTACTGGATATTTCTAGAATCCTTGAAGGAAAACCTGAAAAGTTAAAGTAATAAATGCTTGATATGAAAAATTTCTGTAAAATTCATTCTCAGAGAAAATTCTTTCAATTTGGAAGAAAAAACCTGAATTAAAATAAAAAATGTCTCGAAATAAAACTGCAAGAAATTCTACAAATTTTGACAAATATTTCGTGAATCTGGACTTTAAATTACTCAAAAATTCTACGACCAAATTTCTATAAATTTGGAAATTGACTATTTTTAATTACTAAAATCCTAAGAATCCTTGTATAAATCCTAGACAATTTCGATAGAATAAAGCAAGTAAATCAAAAAAACTCTTGAAGAATAATTACGATTTGGAGCGAAAATTCTTAAACGAAATTTTTTTTAGAAATCTAGCAAAAATTAAAAAATCGAAAGTAAAACCGTAAAACAGTTTTTAGAAATATAGGGGAAAATGCTTGGCTCTGAACTCTGAACGAAATTTGGTTTCAAAATTATTTGAAAATTAATTTTTTATTTATTAATCGATCTATAAAAATAATTAACTTTTGATCAATTGCGATGAGATAAGAAATGCTAAAAAGTCTCAAAGAAATATTTTTGGAAAAAATTGTGAAAAAATTGTGTAAATAAAGATAGAAAAAAATGCAGAAAATTCTAAAACCCTTAGCAAAGTTTTTAGGAATTTACACATTGATTCTGGAGCCTGTTTAGAATTTTACTAATTTCCAGAATTTTTAATTACAGACCCTTAATATTTTCCAGGATTTCTTGCTTTTTTTGTTTATTGAAGATGTGAGAATGGAAGAAATTCTGGAAAACTGCTAATTTTCAACGAATTAAAATCTAAGAAAATAATCTCGATAAAGTTTGTAAAAATGGGGACGCAAAATGAATTGGAATTTTCTAGAAGTTTTCTAAAAAAGACAAGCAAATTTGAATAAGATAATATTATTGATTGAAGTTTCTAAAAATTAAAAAAATACATTGAATAAATAAAGAAAATTCTTCAATTAGGGTAAGAAGAAAAGTTTAAACGTTTAGAGTTTCTAAGAAACTTCATAAGAAAAACTTTCTTCACGAATTGGTAACATTTTTTTTAAAATTAAAATCTAAAAAAATAAATATTTGACTCTGGTCAAAGTTTCTAAAAATGAGGACGTTACATTAATCATAATGATGATTGCGACTGCTACTATGTGGTAATTTATAATGAACACTGAATAAAGCACTTACTATGTTTTTAACTACTATAATTAAATTATAATGGTTAAAAACATAGTAAGTGCTTCATTCAGTGACGTCAAATTACTTGGAAGTTTCTAGAAGTTTTCTAAAAAATCAAGAAAGTTATTCAAATCAAACAAGATGTAATGAAACTCTAAAAATAAAAAATTAAATCCGGAAAAATACAGAACTATTTAATTCTTTAATTAGGGCGTGAAGAAAAAAAGGTTGGAAATTTTAAGGACTGGAAAAAACTGTAGACACTTGCTTGTACCTCCGACAATTTCTAAGAAACTACAGTTACAATTAATCGATGTTTAGAGAATTTTTAAAGAATAATTTTGCATTTTTGTGTTAGAAATGGTGGAATATTTCACGAATATTAAATTTTAGCAATAGGCAAAAAATATCAAAATTTTTAATTTTTTTCTTGCAAGTTTAGAACTTTATGAAAAAAATGTTTTATTAAAACTGGTTCAATTTTTACTTCTATTTAACTTTTGTTTGAATGGTTTTGTATTATTTTTCAAATTTAGAAAAATATTGACAAAAAACCAAAAATCGCCTCGAGTAAACACCCACTTCCGGTTTTTGAATGTTCACCAAAAGCTTTTCAGTTTCAATTTTTAACGATAAAACCTTAAGTGTAATGTTCCACCTCAATTGGATCATTGGTTTTGAGATACAGCGCCCACAGACATTTTCATGCACGAAAACAATACTTCCCCTATATATACTATATAGGGAAAGTAATAAAATCTGCAAGCCATTTAATATAAGAATCTCGTCAAATAACAAAAATACTCTATCAATTAGTTTCCAGGTTAACTCTACTTGATGGAAATTCATTGATAGTTTAGGGTTCACACTTCTGTAGCATTTCATATACATATTTTTTTATATTTTAGAAAATAGGTTTCTTTTTTTATAAATTCTAGACATTTGTTATAGACTACAGTAATGCACATACTTTTATGTAAAGATGTATTTATATACAGCATAAAATTTCTTCATTGATAACTATGAATGATTTTGTTGTTTCTAAAGTATTTCCTTTGTTAGAAATCCATATTGAACAAAGTTTGGCCTACATTTGTCCGAAGATTTTAAATTTAAAATTGTCTTAATGCTCGTTTCTGAATCAAAATAATTCTGTTAAAATAGATTGAGCTGACCCAATGAATTATACCGAACCTAATTACTGACATGATAGTTGAAGAATAGTTTTAAAACGTTGAAAGACAATTTGGTTTCAGCACTTTAAGCTTGAACATAGCCGTGCCAATATATGGTCTATATTTTATTGCCATTTTAATTTATTGTCAATTAATATTTCTAAGATTTTTTTTATTATTGACCAGTTGTTATTAATTATTATATATGATGGATGTAGAGTTGCTTCACTTTTTTGAATAATATATAATTAGTTTTCTTTTAATTTAGTATTAGTTTATTAGTAAACAATGTTTTTAATTAATGTAGTAACTTTTCTGTGTTAGTTGACAATTCATTAAAGCTTTTTCGTTGATACAGATATTGGTATCCTAAAACGCTGTTCTGTGTTACCCCCTTGACTTTATCGAGTGCAGCTGACCGACATAACTTAGCTCCAGATGCCATTTCTACTATTTGTTTTCTTCTTCTTCGATCCAATTATAATCAATTCCTCGGATCCTCTTACTCTTTACTCTTTATTGTCATTGCTTCTCCTGCTTACAAAATTATATGATATAAAAATAAACAAATAATTTGGGGCACAAGAATCACGGGTGGAGTTCACTGTTTATCAATGGCCTTCCATTCAAACCCACGTTCTTCCTTAAACAGGTGATACACTTTTACCATTTCAGAGTTCATTTTAATTATTTATAAGCATATATGCTTCATTTGGACCTTTTTATGAGATATTTTAGACTAAGTTTATTATGTCATTTTGATGTCGTAGTTATACAATTTAAAAAGTAGGACTCAATGATGAATATAGTCAAAGGCTTTTACAAGTCGTGAAAAATTTCACACGATACGTTGTCAGCTTCCATATCCTCTATTAATATCTGTGTAAAGTCATAATAATAACAATAATAATAATAATATATCTTTATTTCAGAATGTATATGCTACAATATGAAACTGGCGTCAGTGGTCTTAGAACTAATGTTTATTCTGCTAGTTATGTTAGTTACATTTAGACTTACTAATACTATGATCCTAAAACTACTTTACCCACTAAAGTTGCTTATACTATGAGCAGAGGTCAGGAATTCCGTAATGAAGTATGGTTCTCATGATCATGATTAAATAATTGCGTAGAGCAATTTTCTATTTATTTGTGTTATTTTTAATTCTTTGATTTAATTTGGTAATGAGTTGAACAGTTTAATTGCGAAGTAATGTACTTCGTATTCAGTTTGTTTAGGATATTTGTAATCGTTAGTTCTTGTGTATTTAATTGGTCCTCCAGCCCTCTGATGTGTCTGTGGTAAAACAAAATAGATTCATGAGTATATTCTTTTGAATATTAATGATTTTGTTTGCAAGAGTTTTGCTTCCCCAGAAAACAATGCTACATCGTACAATACCTTCGAAATTGGCACAAATGCTTTAAAAACTGTGCTGTATTTTGATAGACTTAACCGCGGATGGACTATTTTATTCTGAGCTATTTATGTGGCCGGTACATTGGCTACTGAAGGTAGAAATAAATAAAGAAGGATTGGAGCGAGGGGAGAGGAAGGAAAGGGGCGATAAGAGAAAAAGCTGGGGAGCCGAGAATAATGACGGAGAAACTCAAGGAGGTTAAATGGGTGAAAGTGGGGTCAATGAAAGAGTTTGGAGAAGCCATAGGGTGTTGTGCTAGGAAGAGGAAGGTGGAGGGGGAAAAGAAGGGGTGGTTTAATGAAGAATGCAGAAGGGCAAAGGCGGAGTTAAGGAGGACAAGGCGGACGAGGAGGACGAGGAATGAGTACAGAGGCGAAAGCAGGGAGAAGAGAAGTTAATGGGAAAAGAAAAGTGAAAAAGGGTATATTAGCGTGTGTGAGGAGAGAAAAAAAGGAGAGACAAAAATGTGTAAGAGGAGAGGCTGGAGAGCTGAGAAAATTTGTTGAGAATAATGGTGGAGAAACTGAAGGAGTTTAAATGGGTGGAAGTGGGGTCAATGGAAGAGTTTGGAGAAGCCATAGCGAGTTGTAGTAGGAGGCGGAAGGTGGACGGGAGGAAAGAGGGGTAGGTTTGATGAAGAATGCAGAAGGGCAAAGGCGGAGTTGAGGAGGACGAGGAATGAGTACAGAGGCGAAAGCAGGAAGGAGAGAAGTTTATGGGAAAAGAAAAGTAAAAAAAGGTACGTTAGGGTGTGTGAGGAGAAATAAAGGAGAGATAGAAATATGGAAAATATTCAAAGCGGGGGAAGGAATATAATAGACGGGTGAGATTTGGAAAGAAATAGGGAATGAGGATTGATTAGTTACCTGAATTATGGAAAGTAAGAGCAATATGCCCGATAATTTATTTTTATTTATTTATTTATTTATTCACGGTTTCACCTTTTTACAAAAATATAATAATTACATAATTTAAATTGGAAACATAAATTAAATAAAGTAACAAATTTTTTTAACAAAACATTAATATTAAAGAAAAACAAAACAATAATATAGTGATACACAACAATGATGATTAATTAATTGACTCAAAAATTGTACACTTAAAATAGCAGTAATAATTATACAAAGTCCAAAATGATAATAAATAATTAAATATAGATATACATATATGCATTTATAAATATGTTAATTCCAAGTTACGCGCATTATACAATGTTTCGATTATTGCCACAGATAGTTAGATGAATTGTTTTGACTTTTCGTTTAAAACTAGAAAACGGTATTCCATAAATGGTGATAAGATGGCGCTTCTGAATGATATTAAAGCTCCTCGTCATTCTGCTTAATGGACTGTTTGTTTCCATAATTGGTGTAATGAAAATTCTCACGAAATGTTAGGTTATTTCTTGTGCTTGATGGTACGTTAATAGTTATTTGTACAACAAGTGTAGAAATGTTACGCTTTTCCGCACGAGAATAGGATGTTGGCATCAAGTTCCTACTTGAGTGCGGAAAAGCGCATTCCCCACACGTTGTACACACTATTTTTTCACATACTACATATAACATCAATTATAAAGGTATTAGCGATTTCATTTTTGACACTGACATATAAAAATTATGTTATAATTACCGATAGTACGTGTGTTGTATATATTACTCCATATATGTAACTGAAACTGACATTGATTAATAGTAAATAAAAGTAGTACGAAAAAGTGTATCCATGCTAAAAAGTGTTGCTATACAGAAAAGTGTTGCTATGCGGAAAAGTGTTACTTTTTTCAACGTTTTTGAATGCGGAAATGTAAGGTATTTCTATTCAGTATGTGAAAAAATTTATAATATTGAGCAAGTCATGGCAATTTATCAAGTTGACAATTTTAAGAAGAAAACATAAATCCGCATAAATACGTCTGTCCTCGAGGCTGGTTAAATTAGTTAGGGTCAAAACTTGGGTGCGACTGTAATTTGTTCTAGTAATGCCTAGTTGGAAACTAATGTTTAATCAAAATTTATTTTGAATTAAAAATGGGTGCCAAATACAAGTCGCATACTCTAGCATACTCTAGTTGTGACCTTACTAAAGTAACATAAAGTAGCTGCTGTGTGGAAATAGAGAATCTTTTACCAAACCGAAATATAAAACCTAATGTTTGCATGGCTTTAAAACAGGTGGTATCGATGTGTTTGGCAAAAGAGAGACGATAATCAAAAGTCACGCCAAGGTCGTTAATGTATTAAACTGGCGATAGCAAATTTTCATTAATATAATAATTGCCTTCAGATATGTGTCCTCTGCCAAATGATATTGAGTAATACTTGCTGATATTTAGAAATAGACAATTATCACAACACCATCTATATATATTATCAAGGTTAGTTTGAATTAAAACATGGTCTAATGGATTTTTAATTGCTCAAAATATCTTTGGATCATCAGCGAACAAGAGCAAATTACAGTGAATAATGTCGTGATAATGTCATCAGACATAAGCTGTTTAATCTTACAAATTGCTTTCTATTGCTGATGAAGCTATATAGCTATTTCGTAACTGGATTACCGAATCCAAGATACTTAAGTTTGCGCATCATGATGGTATGGGAAACACGATCAAAGGCCTTTGTGAAATCGGTATAGATTGAGTCGACCTGTTTACCACCTTCAAATGCCTCTAACAGAAATGACTGATATAAAATCAAATTAGTTAAAGTTGATCTACCTTCTTGAAAGCCATATTGCTCATTACAAATTACCTGTTTACATGCCCACCTCAACTGAATAGCTATATAAGATATATAAGTGAGGAGACAGAGGGAGAGACAAAAACTAAGTGACAATAATGAACATAGGGTATAAGATAGCGCTGATGATAGTAAAGAATAGGCAGGAGGAGGATGTGGAAGAGAGAAATATAGTGTCAGAGGTGCATTAGAAAGGGGAGATGAATGAAAAAGCAGATCTTTACTCTGGCTAAAATCGTAAAGCATGTAATGGATGAAAGAGGGAGCGTAATGCGGCGTTTGTAAATTTGAGAGCGGCGTATGATTTTGTACCAAGGGAGAGAATGATAGGGTGACTGAGGTGAGCGGGGAATTGGTGGAGTTTATAAGGAGGGTGTACGGGGAAACATAGGGCGTGGCAAAATTGGAGGGGGAGCAAGGGAATGGGAGGGAATGAAAATTATGTTACGGAGAGTGGAGAAATACATGAACCATGGACAGGAAAGAGTTAAGGGTGAATGTTAGAAAAACGAAGTGAATGAGATTTAGGAACAAAGGCTGGGAGGGAAGGATTTAAGAGATGGAATTGAAGTGAGAGGCGATCGATAGGGTGGAAGCGTTCAATTATCTGGGGTTTATGTTTAAGAGTACGAGAGGTTACGAAGAGCGTATTAAGTGGGTACAAGGAAAGGCGAGGAAAGCTGGGGGTGGTGAGGAAAAGTTGGGGAAGGTAGATGGATGGCAATGTAAGAGTTTCATGTGATCTTTAGGATGCGTGCGTGAGACCGATTTTAATGTATGGGGTTTCAGGAGGTTGAAATGGTGGAGAGAGAGCAACAGTGTTTCCTGAATCAGATGTTAGGGGTAGATAGAACGACGCCTGAATACACACTGCTTCAGAAAACGAATAGGGAGAGCATATGAAGTGAAACCATAAGGAGAGTAGCCATCCACGTATGAAGCAAAAATGGGGGGATTCGACGAGGGGAGATTGTTGAAAGAGGTATGAAAGAGGTATGGAGAGTGGAAAGGAGGAGAATGTATGAGAAGGTGAGTCTCTCAGAGGGGATCGTGAAGGAGTGACTGGAGCAAGGAGTTAATGTGGCGGTACATGAAAAGGCGAAAAAGGTGGAGAGGCAGGAGAGACAAGGGTGTATGGAAAAAAGTGCATACAATAAGGAGTTTATGGAGTGGCAGGTATATGGGAGGAGATCAAGGTACCTGGAGCATAACCGTATCAGAAGGGAAGAAAGAGTGACCTTGGCGAGGACTAGAGGCGGAACTGAAGAGAGAAAATGCGTGCTGTGTGAGGAAGGAAAGGATACGTAGAGCCATTTGGCAATGGAATGTAAGGGAGTAATGGAGAGTTGGGTAGAAGTGTGAAAGAATGGATGAGAGAGGTTAGAAGTAAAGATTCTGACTAGATTGGGACGTAAAAGAGGAAGGAAGAAGGAGACTAGAAGGGAGTTTTTTTAATTTTATTGGAAAGAGTTATGGTTGTTTTGTATATTTTGATTTTATGTTGTGTATATTATAGAATGCCAAATAAAGGTTTTTATATATTATGTGGTCTGTTCAGTTCATTTTATTTAATATAATGACCCCCAAGGAATTTTGTTAAGTTGGTCGGTTATATCACTTGTCCTGGTACCGAAAACTTCTACAAATTTTTTAAAAATATCTCTTCCAAATTTTCATCTACGTTTATATTTTTCAGCAATTTTTGGACCAGATTTCTATTCCCTTTCCAACAATTTAAATTATTTTTAAGATTTTTTCGTGCACAATTTTCATTCCAAAATTTCTAGCAATTTATCTCTTCCAAGGTGCTTGAAATTTCTTCAAGTTATTTTCAAACAATTTCTTACCACTTCTCTTCCAATCTTTTTTCTAGGTTCCTAAAATTTTGCAGCACAATTTTGTTGTTCTCTTTCAAATTATTAGAATTTTCTCTAAGATTTTTGAATTTTCTAGCGATATTTCTATTTCAAAATTTACAAGAGAAATTTCTGGTTAACTTATTAACAAAAAATAAAAATAAAAATACTGGAAAAATCAGGAATCTTCAAAGATTCTCGCAAATTGGAAGTGAATTTTTTAGAAATTTGTAGAAATATTGAAAAAAAACTTTCTAGACAAATCTAAAAATCTTGGCAAGATCTCTAACAATTTAGAAGAGTAAAGAAATTCAAAATTAACATTGCTTCAATGGAGACAATTTTCGCACATTGTTTATTTTAATCGTTTTGGAAAAATCTGCATGTCTGTTAAATATGATAATTTTGTTTTTATCCTGCTTAATTTTTAAGTTATTTTTGGCTATTCTATTCTAATAAATAATATGTTTGCGTTGTTTATCATCTTATTTATGATTGTATCCGATATTAAGGGATTGGTAACGTCTGCATAATCAATTAATTTCTCTTGTTTACTATGGAATGTGCTGAACAGTTTATTTAAGGTGTGGTTACTGTTAAGTTTCCTTGCGGAAGTCTGGTAGTTTTGACATATGTTTCAGATTTCGCCCGCATAAATAGGATTTAAACCCGTACTTTACCTCCAATTCCACTCTTTACTATGCTAGTTTTAGCAGTAGGAGTTTTTAATCTATTGTGTCGTATATTTTTTCTCTATTTCTGATTTTTTAGTATATTATTTTGAAAATGGCTGTTGAAATTGAAAATGTCTGTTGAAGTTGACTTGCCTTTTGTGCATGCATAATAAATAAATTATGGCACAAGATCTGTAAAAATGTGTAATCGTATTTTTTATAGGGTATTCATTTTTTTTTTGAAAATACCAGTAGTTTTCAATATTTTCAGCATTTCCTTTTTGTATATGCGTTTGATAATAGCTGCTTTTAATTTATTAAGAAAAATACCATTTCTTGATGAATTATTTATGATATGGATTTGCAGTGTTATTATTTCAGTTGATGTCTCTTTTACTATAGTACTTGGTATTTCCTCAAATCCACGGATACTGTCGTTTTTAATTTAGAGATTATGAATATAACCTTCTAGGTCAGTTAGGGAATTGAGGTATTTTATTGGATTTTTTTACAAATCATTGAAGTTCTGCAATATCAGCTAATGCTTTTAGTAAAATATTGACAATTATTCATCTTGTTTTACATTTCTGGTTTCATTACTGTCCTAATATAAACCCAATATTTTAAATAACTTACATAAGTGTAGAGAAGAGATAATTTAGTAAATCTTGCTGGACAAATACTTTTCTCTCCGCCCTATATCAGAACATATTTGATTTAAATATTCTCTTACGTGAAGCTCAGTCTTGTTGTCAATTTGACGATTTGAATTTTGGTAATTCAGAAATATATTTCGCGAAATAATTTTTTGAAAATATTGCATATAATGCTTAGAAATTAAATTGTATTTAGAAAAATGAAGTCGTTATATTTTTATAGGCACTAGGTATAAAATATAGTAACCTTCACCTATTTATTACATGATCAATATTTATATTTGCTGTGGCTTCTATTTTTGTTTAAACAAAAAGTGTATTTATTACAAAGCAGGGCGTTGTTAATGAAAATGCCATCCTATATTATCCTGGCCACATTATTTCATAAAATTTCATCCTGTCATCAATATTATAGACGCTAAATTATTACACACAGTAAATTTTTAGAGTTGAGGTACTATCATGGTTTATTACCATTATTACCAACTGTTATAAATATTCTCTATAACAATTAATAAATTAATGTTTAACATCATTTATTTTTTGGTCTATTATTAACATCCCTAGTTTTATTAAATATCTGCAATCTAAATATTAGCGGTTTTAAAAGATTATATTACATAAAATTAATACATTTTTCATACTCAAAATTTGAAAACCTATTTTAAAACGAATATATTAAAAGATAATTATGACAATAGTATTAGCGTTAAATCACTAAGATTTTACAGATTGTACCGATGTTTTCCTACCTGCCACGTATTTTGTAATGTAAACAATGATAGTATTAATTAACAAGGAAAATCCTTTAAAGAAACAATCGCAATATTGCTATTTCTTTGATTAAATCAACATTTAGATATTAAAATGTAAATATACTGCACTTAATGTTTCTTCCGTAAACATTGAAATATAACAATATATCCTTATTAATTGGAATTTAAAAGAGTTTACTTCAAAATTCAGTGGCTATTTAGAGTTTGAACAACTGATAAAATCCATAAACAATTACTAGAAGTTCAAGGACCGCCGAGGACCAGTATCCGATTTTCCATTCAAAGGACAAACTGTTGAGTACTTGAAGTGTTGCCAAGTGTAGATTTCATGATTTCATTCCAGCTATGAATCCTGCGAGGCATAAACGCTGATAAAAAGCGGCCAGATAGGTCAGTTTCATGTGTAATTTATTATTTAGCGGAGTTTTTTTTTCTTCTTGTCGGCCGCAGCAGCCGATCTCCAGGAGATTTATCGCGCGCGGGATATGAAATATTTTTTACGGAAACGTTCGATGAAATAATGAATTTCCCTCTGGACGAAGATAGTGTTTCCCGCTGACTGAATGTAAGTGATTGACTGAAATGCAATAACCGAACCAGTAATTACTCCTTGTCACGCCCCATCCCGATACATTAGCGTGATGAAGACTGCACGGGAAACCGCCGGTTTCCTCATATTTCACCATCGACGTTGTTGCAAAGTGTGTTACGTAATCGCAATTTCTTAATTGGCCATCCTGGGACAAGCCTTTTTAATATTAATAATTTTTTTTTTAGTATTGATAGAAAAGAAAAGTGTTATTTTCAATTACTCATTTATGTTTGTAATACACCATAATACATGTTATGAATAAAATAATTCTTGTTTTCTGTGCAATGGCTGTTAAACAGCTGTTCTTCAGCCTGAAATTATTTGTCATACAAGTGTCATGAATGATAATGTTAGTTATCTGTCTATGTTCTTCAAATGTCATAATCTTTAATGTTGTTGTAAAATGAGGTAATGAAATAGATGGTGATTTCGGGGTGTTTAAATCGATGTGTTGTAAGGGGATTGCGGGGGATACACATATGGTTAAAGAAATCTAGGTTACGTGGTTTTGTAGAATTTAAAAAATAGTAATAAAATACTATACATATATCCCATTATGACAATAATTTGTAAATAAGGATCATTGATAATAATGTTGTTCTTTTAAAACCATGTATAAAAAATGTTCAATATTAGATAAATTATGAAATTTGAAAGAGGTTATATAACTAAGATAGTTTAATACGAGACGTACATAAATGTTAAATAAAAATACAGTATATGTCGCGATTAGATGCGCATAATAAACAAGAGTATATCGTAGTTAATAGTAGACAAAAATGAAGTATACAATGTTCTACTTGCAAATCTTATAAAAGTTTTCTAAGTAAACATTAATCATTAATTTTTTATATTTATTCGTCTATATCTATTAAGTGTGGTTCTATCTCTAAATTTAATTTTCCATCACGGTTGCTGAAGTGTTATTCCCAAATTTTTTAATGTCAATAATCTATTCCTTTTATATATAATATTTCTTATTAAAGTTCTGTGATGTACTAAAACTGTCGGAGCATCTCCCTTTTTTTCTTCCACACACAGCGCATCCATTATCAATGTGAAATGTGGTCGAAATTACGTAAGATATTGCGATTTGTAATCCCGGATGAAAGAACGTTAATATCAAAAGCCTTTTTGAATTACATAGCGTAGTCAGGACGAGCAAATGTTTACAACGCCCGATTACATTCGGCTTTGAAGTGTTAAATCATGAAAATGCAAATCACTCGCAATCGCGTCAGATTAAGCGAAATAATAGTGATTGTCTTTCGACAGCCGATTAAAAATCGTAGGATATTTGATTATTAAGCAGATTTTGGTACATTAGATTTTAGCATCTTTATATTTTATTTGTTTAATATTATACAATATATAATATTTAAAATACAATGCTTTAATCGCTAAACTTGATGCATATCTTTTGCTGTATAAAAATGTAGTTTTATATTGTGGTTTGTTAGTATTTATTTTTTATTAAATTTGTTTTTGCTGTTTTTCCTATTTTATCTTCAACTCTCTTTCTTTTTGTGCTGTTGCTTTTGGCGATTATTCCTAGATATTTGTAGTGTTCCTCTTGTTCTAATTTCTTTTCTTCTGTGATTATTTCTGTTGCTGCTTCTTTTTGTTCCTGTGTAATTATAAAGGTATTCGTTTTCTCAAGATCTATTTTGATTTTTAGTTGATTCAATATTTACGATTTATTTTTTAGTGAGTGTTTATTGGATACCTTGCTGATTATGCAATATATTGGTCGATCTAGATAAGTACTAGTGTTTATAGATTATTAGTTTTAACACATTTCAAATTATCAACTCTATCCACTGATTTAATACGGTCTATTTTACTGTGTTTTGCGTTTAATCGTGAACACGTCTTTTACCGGTGAAATTTTCCGTTCGCTCTTTTTGCCGCTGAGCGCAGTGTTGATTGAATTTAAATTAAAACTTCTGTAACCTCTGTACTCTATTGTTTATCCTTTCCGCGGGCTACCTGTCTTGTTTTAGTTAATCACCCTGACAGCCCCCTGGGTGTGGTGTCCTGTGTTATTTTCCTAAAAATTTATAAAATATTTTGTTTTATTAAATTTATCCTATTGAATTAAAAATCGCAGAATGGTTAATAAGTGTGGAATTTGTGAACAGGGTGTTACACCTAGCACCCCCTATATTAAATGTGATGGTATATGTAATAAATCCGTCCATGTTAAATGTTCCAACTTAGCTGATGCTGATATATTATGCATAAACAGCCACAAAAATATTAAATGGCTTTGTTCTAAATGTAGTGTTTTGGATAATCACGTTGAACTTGATACTGGTTCTTACAATACATTAAGTAAGTTAATGGCTGATTGTTTTGACAAATTTAAAATTGAAATGACTCGATTTATTAGTAACTCATTAATGATACTAGAAAAAAGAATTGAGAAAATCGAAAATTTGAGTTCCATTAGTTCATCGCGTACAAGTTTTAATGAAGAGGACTTATTCGAAGAACTTGAAGAACGTTACCGTAGAGCAAAGAATGTAATAGTGTTCAACGTGCCTGAATCCATAGGATCTACAACCGAGAGGCAGATGCAGGATAAGCTAATTGTGCAGGAATTACTTGGATCGGAAATTTTATTCGAACCAGAAAAAATAATCAGAATTGGCAAGGAGTCTACAAAACCAAGACCTCTAAAAATTTGTTTCAAAGATCGATCGTCAGCAGTGGAAATATTGAAAAATTCGCGCCATATAAAATCTACAAGTGTTAAATTTAAGGCTGATTTAACTGATCATCAGCGCCAGAATTTAAAATTGTTAAACGAAGAATTACATAGGCGCAGACAAGAAGGGGAATCAAATTTAACCATAAAATACATTCGCGGAAAGCCTAAAATTGTGCCCCTTAATGACTCGCGCAATTTAAAAAACTAAATATTTTTTTTCAAAATGTTGGCGGTCTCAAATCTAAGCTGAAAAATGCCCATAATATTGTTAACTGCTGCGTTTATGATTTAATTGTTTTAATCGAAACTTGGCTCGATGATTCTTTCAATGATGCTAATTTAAATTTTAAAGGCTACACTGTATTCAGGTTAGATAGGTCACCCTTTACAAGTACTAAATTAAGGGGCGGAGGTGTTCTCATTGCAGTTAAGTCATCACTTTCTGCGGTTAAATTAGTACCTTTATATAATAATATTGAACATTTATTTATTAAACTTAATAACACTGTCATTATAGGTGCAACTTACATTCCACCAAACTCGAATGTTTCGTTATATGAAAATCACACACTAACTATCGATCAAATTTGTATAGATTACCCTAATTTAGAATACATGTTTTGTGGCGATTATAATATACAAAGTTCTCTATGCGATACAATTGATGCATCCGTTTCTATTAATAATGTGTGTTTAAGAGATTGTTTAGCATTTAATAATCTGAAACAGTGCAATTTGATTCCTAACGAGCGCGGCGTTTATCTCGATTTAATTTTATCCAATATTACAGCCTTAGAGATTTCGAAATCAATTGATCCCTTGTTCAAAAATAGTACTCATCACATTGCTTATAGTATAAAATTTAATTTATTAACTGATCATCAGTCTTTATTCATTGATTTTTACTATTTTGATTTTAAATGTGCCGATTATGAGTCATTAAATATGTATTTAGCATCTGTGGATTGGAAATCCCATTTGAGTAATCCAGATTTAAATATTTCTGTAAATAATTTTTACAACGTCATTAATGAGGGTCTTAACTTGTTTGTCCCGGTAAAGCGTAAGAGAAATTCATCATATCCACGTTGGTTTAATAGTGAATTAATCCAACTAGTTCAAAATAAGAAAAGGGCACATGCTAAGTTTAAAGCCTCGGGCAGATTTGAGGATTATGATGAGTTTAAAATTCTAAGAGCTCAATGTGCAAATTTAAGTAAGTCCCTCTATGATAAATATATTAACAATGTGGAATTGAATGTCAAACGTAATCCTAAGGTTTTTTGGAAATATGTTAATGATTGCAGCAAGATACGTGGGTTTCCTAAACAAATGTGTTACAATGGTATTGTTAGTAATAATGGATACGAGTGTGTAAATTTATTTGCTAAATACTTTTCAACAGTGTATCGTAATGCTGATTCTCCTGAAATAACTGAATGTGTTGAGTCTCTCTGCCTTGAATCGCTTTCAGTTAATTCCGTTGATATTTTTACTTATCTAAGTAATTTAGATGATTCTGTAATTCCTGGACCTGATGGTTTGCCTCCTTATTTTTTAAAAAGATGTGTGTTTTCTCTTACATTACCTATTCTTACTTTATTTAAATGTTCTTTATCTAGTGGTACATTTCCGAACATATGGAAGGAATCTTTTATTAATCCTTTGTTTAAAGATGGGGTTAGGGATAATGTTTGCAATTACAGAGGTATTACCCTGCAGTCGACTATTCCTAAAATGCTGGACTATTTAGTTTCGAAGCAAGTGATATGGACTTACAAACGCAGTATTTATGAAGAGCAGCATGGTTTTGTTGAAGGTAGATCTACTATAACTAATTTGTTATCATATCAGCATTTTATTCTACGTGCTTTCGAGAGTGGATATCAGGTTGATGCAATTTACACTGATTTCTCGAAAGCTTTTGATCGTGTTAACCATAGTGCGTTGTTATCTAGGCTTACTGCGTATGGCTTCAGTGATATAGTTGTATGTTGGTTTCGTAGTTTTTTATGTGATCGCAAACAATATGTAAAAATTGATAATTATATTTCTGATTCAATAAATGTAACCTCTGGCGTCCCGCAAGGTTCTCATTGTGGACCTATTCTATTTTTATTGTTCATAAATCAGATAGGCAAATGTTTTAATACTTCAAAATTCCTGATGTTCGCCGATGATTTAAAGTTATTTTCAATAATTCGCAATGAGAATGATCGTAATGCTTTACAAGATGACATTAATAACCTTTCAAGGTGGTGCACAAATAATAATCTTGACCTTAATATTAATAAGTGCTGTTCTATTTCTTTTTCTCGTGGTAATTTACTAAAATTTTCATACTTTATTAATGGTTCTAAATTGAAATCGGTAACAGAAGTTAAAGATTTAGGTATTATTTTTGATACTCGGCTAACTTTTATATCACATATCAATATTATTTGTAATAAAGCTCTTAAAGCTCTTGGCTGTATTAAACGGTTTTCCGCTGGTTTTAGTATTGACACACTGAAAATTTTATATCTTACATTAGTACGTTCTAAATTAGAATATTGTTCAATAATATGGAATCCTTATTATAAAAATTCATCTAATAAAATAGAGATGGTCCAAAGTAAATTTTTAATTTTGATATCTTTCAGGCTTGGAAAATTACGATCTGAATTTAGCCATTCCGAAATGTTAATAACTTTAAATTTAAAATCTCTGCATTATAGAAGAGTTATGCTTGATTTATGCTTTGGTTTTAAATTAATAAATGGTATAATAGATTGTCCATACTTGCTTTCGGTGCTAGATTTTAATTTTTCCCTAGTAAGAATAACCCGTAATACTTTTCCGTTTCGAATCCCTCTTCATTCTACGAACTATGGAAGTAATAATCCAATTAGTAGGATAATGAAATTTTTCAATAAATTATGTGCGAATCCTAACTTTCTTATTTATAGTTCGTCTTTTGAATCGTTCAAATATAGCCTTAAGTTTGTTGATTTGTCTATTTGTACTTAATTATAGATAAATTACAATTATTGTATGTGTGAATATATAGTATTGTTTATTTGTGTATATGTATGTATTTACAACATGTTATTTTAGTTTTATTTTTCTCGCCTCATTTGGATTATTGTACATATTTATTTCTGCTGATAATAATTTTTGCTTTTCTGTATTTTTAAGTTAATTTAGTGTAAATTGTATTTATTTTTAAAATTATATTTTGTAAAAAGGTGTCATCCGTAAATAAATAAATAAAAAAAAAAAATAAATAAAAAATAAAAAAAAAAATATGTAATATTATCATATTAAGTTGTAGGTCTTCCTCTGTTTCGGCCATTATGAATATGTCATCTGCAAGTAGTAGGTCTAGCAGTATTTAGTCTATTTTCCAGTATCCAATTTTTACTGCTTTAATTTTTTGCTTTGCTTATTTCATTGCCTTCTCTAATAGTAGTGTAAATAGCAGTGGGTTTAGAACGCATTATTTCAGTTCTTTGCTTGTTTTAAATGTATCTGAATTTTCATTGTTTATTCATGATATATTTTTATTCTCATTATACTTTATATGTTTCTTTTTAGTAGATTAATTATTGTTTTTTCGTATAAGTGTCTTACAGTTAATTATCTTATTATTCTGTCGAATGCGCTTTCTAAATCTACAAAGTGGTGGTGTGGCCAACACAGTACTTACTCTATATTTTTCAATGAGGTTTACGCAAAAGACTATTCTTAACAATTTGCTCAAATTTGTATTCTTTTCAATTAATTACTTCTTATATAAATTCTATAAAAACTACTTTTTAGACGTAAGTAAAAAACACTTTATAAATTTTCAAAAAACACTTTTATTGCATTAAACTCGCAACAATTGTTTCGCCACACTGTGACTTCTTCAGGCGAAGAAAAACTCCTATAGTTTATTAAGAATAGGTAAAATATATCAAAAGTTTTAATTTTAATTTTTTTTAAACTACGACAAACATGTTTTAATAAAACTTGTTCAGTTTCTCATTCCCTTACCTTTTGTTTGAACAGTTTTGTTATATTTACAAAAATATCGGAACAAACAAAAACACGCCTCGAGTAAATGCGTTTTGTTTTTCCTAAATTTGAAAAATATTACATTTTTCAAACAAAAGTCAAAGAGAATGAGAAACTGAACAAGTTCTTAATTTGGGAGAAAAAATAAATAAAAATTAATAATTTTGACATTTTTTGCCTAGTAATAGAATTACTTATAAGAATTGTGGGAGCTCGGGTTCGCGAGTAGGACGCCACGCCAACAGAGGGCGACGAAATAATAGCGGTGCGCATGGCACGGACGATTAAAGCGCCTGACAACAGAGGGCATTCCAACACAAAGCCGACGGAACGTCACAAACAGTAGTTAAAAAGGCGTGCATCTCAACTGGCAGACTTGGAATTACCTCCGCTGAGTTTACTTAACTGGTAATAGAAATGGCAGGCTCACCATAGTTTTCCCGATCCGATCCACCGCACAGTCTCGGCGAGCTCACCATAGTTCGCCCGGTCAGAGGGCTCCCCATAGTCCTGTGGCCATCAAAATGAAACACGGATCATGGAGGAAGACTAGCGCCGACAGAAAAAGGCGATTAAGAACGCTCGTCGACGTGCCGGCCGCTACGCCACGATACCGTCAGCGTTATAACCACTGCCCTTGACACTCGAGAAGGAGGACGGCAACGCCACGAAGTGCACCAGAGCTTCCGGCACCCACACACAGAATTTGTACATATGTAAATAAACCGACTTAAAACCCCTCTTGTGTTTAATCCACAACCGCACACGCTCCACAACTGGTGACCCCGAAATGATCAAACCAAAACCGAGTGTGTGTGTCAAACGAACAATCCGCTAGTGTGCACAAAGAAATAATCTGTGAGAAACATGGCCAACGAAGAAGTCAACAGAATACAAGTGCGTATTCCGCCGTTTTGGGACGACGACCAGAATTATGGTTCGCTCAGGTGGAAAGCCAGTTCGAACTAGCAAGAATTACCACAGTTGACATGAAATATAGATACGTAGCTGGAAACCTAGAGCCGCGCTTTGCCAAAGAAGTGCGAGATGTATTGACATCACCACCCGCCCTCGGAAAATACGACAAGCTGAAAACCGAACTCACCCGATGCCTCAGCGTGAGCCAAGAAAACCGAATACGGCAGTTGTTAGAACGAGAAGAACTAGGAGACAGGAAGCCATCGCAATTCCTACGACACTTACAGCATCTGGCAGGCACCTCCATCCCAGACTCGTTATTACGTTCCTTATGGCTCATACTTGCAACACAAACCAAGATACCGATAGATGAAGTTGCAGAACTAGCCGACGCCATAGTCAACACAACCGCATCAGCAGTCAAAGAATACAACGCAAGCGACGACTTATGGACTGTGATAGCCAAAGTAGCACAATTAAAATCCCAGCTCCAAAAGCAAGAAAACGCCAGATCTTTGCAAGAATTTCGATCACAACCCCGTTCGCACAACCGAAACCGCGAACGAGCCCGAAGCCAGTTAAAGGGACGTACATTCGACACGTGTTGGTTCCATTTCAAGTTTGGCAAGGCAGAACATAACAAATCGGGAAACGACCAAGGCAGTCAGTAGAGGCGGCAACTGACTACTCGCCGAACGCATCGCACCGCCTATATATCACCGATCAACAATCAAAGATACCATATCTTGTCTATACAGGAGCAGACGTATGTGTTTTCACGATCAATTTTAATCTGGACTTGAAACTACAAAAAAATTTTCCATGGCGATTTGTCATAACAGACGTACACAAGACAATAATAGACGCCGATTTCTTGTCATATTATGAATTACATCCGTAAAACTCTGCGACGGTACGACAAATCTCACAGCAACAGGCCAGATCAAACCAACGGAAGAAGCAGGAATAAGTACTCTCAGCAATGGCGAAAAACAACACCCGATTTTGCAAGAATTCCCACGGTTTACCGATTTTTATACGACATGGCACAGAGCTTCGAAGAGTGCCTGGTCCACACCACTGCATTTGGTTCCGAAGAAAAATGCAGAATGGCGACCCTGCGGAGACTATAGAGCCCTCAACGCGAGAACGTTTCCCAACAAATACCCCGTCCCGCACATCCAAGATTTCGCACAACGGCTGGACGGATGCAAAGTCTTTTCAACAATCGATCTTGTTCGAGCTTAACACCAGATCCCGATAGCAAAAGACGTTATACCAAAAACAGCCATCGCAACACTATTCGGACTTTTCGAATTCGCATACATGCACGCAGCACAAACATTCCTAAGATTCATGGGTGGAATCCTGCGCGATTTAGATTACTGCTATGTATACATCGACGATATTTTTGTAGCATCGAAATCGGAGGAGGAACACAACGGACACCTCAAACAACTATTTCAACGATTAGACGACAACGGAATAGTAATCAATCCGACCAAATGCAAATTTGGATTGCACGAAATTGCTTTTCTGGGATACATGGTATCCGGAGAAGGCACGAAACCACTAGACGACAAAGTGAAAGCAATTCAAGATATTGCACTACCACGGACAGCGAAAAAACTCCAACAAGTATTAGGAATGATCAATTATTATCGACGTTTCATTCCCGGTACAGCAAACACTCAAGCACCGCTAAACGAACTGTTAAAAGGAAAAAGAAATGCAACCAACCGATACAATGGACGGAAGCAGCATTCAACCAATGCAAGCACGAGATCGCTAAAGCAGCACTGTTGGCACATCCACAACCCAATGCCATCCTCGCAGTTACCACAGTTACAAAACGGAACATGGAAATCGCTAGCATTCATGTCAAGGAAACTGTCGCCAGCCGAACAAAAATACGCAGCATACGGCAGAGAACTACTAGCAATCTACGCTACGATCAAACATTGCCAGCACATGCTAGAAGGAAGAATTTTCACCATCTACACTGACCACAAGCCAATAACATACGGTTTTGCTCAGAAGTCGGAAAAATGTATACCACGACAATTCTGGTACCTCGATTATATCGGTCAATTCTCAACGGACATTCGTCATATAAAAGGGAAGGAGAACATAGTCTCCGAATCGATCAGGTGACAGCAGGAATCGACTTCACGACAATCGGAGCCGAGCAAGAGAACGACGAAAAGCTTAAGAACCTAATTAGCGAAGAGAATACACGCCTGCAGGTTAAAAAGATTAATTTTCCGGAGTATAACAGACATCTACTGCGATATTTCAACCGACGCTGTACGACCCTTCGTAACAACGAATTTACGAAAACAGGTGTTCGTAGGGCCAAAAATCCAATCAGATTGCAAAAAATGGAGCAAGCAATGCCTAACTTGCCAAGAGACGAAAATCACGAGACATAACGCACCAGCCAACGGAACATTCCGACTATCATCCGAAAAATTCGACCATGTCGACATAGACATTGTCGGACCATTGGAATAAACGAGAGGGAAGAAGTACATTGTAACGTTCATCGGCCGTTTCACTAGATGGCCCGAAGCAATCCCGGTATCGAACATCGAAGCTAGCACAGTTGCCAGTGTATTTGTCACGCACTGGATAGCTAGGTATGGCACACCTATCAGAGTAACGACGGACTCAGAACGCACTACCCTTCGTTTTGCTTGGAAGAAAGACATCAAGGCAACAGCAGCAGAAATGGTTTATGGAGGAACGCTGCGACTGCCTGGAGAGCTGTTAGCAGCCAAACCACACGAACAAAGAGTCGAGCCAGAGATTTACGCGACCAACTGACGAAAATCCTTCGAACAATCAAGCCTATGCAGACATCGAATCATAACAAAACTAAACCTTTCGTTTATAAAGACTTAGGGAAGTCATCGCAAGTGTTTGTGAGAACAGATGTAATGCGACAATCAATGCATCCCCCGTACGAAGGCCTATATGAAGTAATCAAATGGGAAAACAGGACAGTGACGATAAGAAGAGACAATCAAGCAACCATGGTATCCATGGAAAGAATCAAACCAGCTTTTATAGAAAACCCCCCCGACGACACAAACCGACCAACAAACGAAAAAACTAAAACGACAACAACAACCACGACACGGTCCGGAAGAACCTCCAAAAAGACCGTTCGTTTTCAAACGTGATTCCATCACCAGGAAGGTGATCACCAGTTGTGGGGTGTGTGCGGTTGTGGATCAAACACAAAATGGGTTTTAAGTTGGTTTATTTGCTATTTAAATATGTGTAAATTCTGTGTGTGGGTGTCGGAAGCTCTTATGCACTTCGTGGCGTCGTGGATCGGTGGCCGTCCTCCTACTTGAGTGTCGAGGGCAGTGGTTATTACGCTGACTGTATCTTGGCTTAGCGGCCGGCACGTCGTCAGGTGTTCTTAATCGTCTTCTTCTGTTGGCGCTGGTCTTCCTCGATCATCGGAGGTTCGTTTTGACTATGCGGTGGATCCTATCGGGCAAACTATGGTGAGCCTGCCGTTTCTATTACCAGTTGAGTAAACTCAGCGGAGGTAATTCCAAGGTTGAGATGCATGCAGGCCTTTTAAACTACTGCTTGTGACCGTTCCGTCGGCTTTGTGTTGGAACGCCCTCTGTTGGCAGGCGCTTTAATCATGCGCGCCATGCGCACCGCTATTATTTCGTCGCCCTCTGTTGGCGTGGCGTCTACTCGCGAACCCGGGCTCCCACAAGAATTAAATGAAATTTAACAAGTAATTGTAAAGAATCAAAAATTGAGCAAGATATCAAGAATATTCTGTTTGCGTAAACCTCATAGTTTACGAGAAAAATATAGGGAAAGTATTATGATGGCCACATCACCATTTTTATTTATTAATTTCTCGCTCATTTTTCTTATTATAAGCCCCTTGCGCACTTCTTTCTCTTATGAGTTCACACTGCTTGTTATCTACTGTTTCTTCTAATTTATCTCCCAGCCTTTTCTCTAAAATTCTTGTTAATATTTTGCATGAAAAACTTATTATAGTGATGCTCCTATAATTTTCACAATTTCTTACAACTTTTTTCTTAAATATAGAGAGTAAAATTCTTGTGTTCCATTCTCTTGATATTTTCCGTTTGTTATTATTTCGTTTAGTCATCATTTAAAAAGTTATTTCATCCAACCCGGCCTCCTTTCCATTTCTTAGATTATTAATTATTCTTTAACTTTATCCTATTATATCTTTTCCCTCGCGCTATCACATTGATTTATATTTTTTCTCCTCTCTGTTTCTAGATCGTTTAGATCTTCAAAATATTTTCGACTTCTTTCCATGATTTTGCCTTTATCTCTAATTATATTAACAAATTAGTAATAGAGATTTTCATTTCGGCAAGAGTGCTTAATTCTGTAGGTACTATTAAAAGTTACATAAATTTGACGATTTTAGTATTAGTGCAAATACTGAACATTACATTCCTCCTGGATTATGTAACATTTTCATATATGTCACACTGTGGCCATGTGGAGATTTTTCATGTGCATTCTAACAACTTGTTTCACTTTTAGGGGAAAATTATATATATAGAAAAAACAAATAATATTAACTAGAGTACTTTGCCTTACACAAAAGAGTCAATTGTGTCGGTATAGTGCTAAGAAATGTTGAGAATGTCATTGTAGTTAGACCGCCATTTGATATATTGTACTTTTTTAAAGATGCAAAGAGGACTAACTGAATAACTACCTCATCCATTTGATACATGTTTGGATATTTCTTGGTCACAACAACCCCAATAGGTACTCTTTTGTTGTTGCTAGAATGACAATAGAATAGAACCTTTATTGAGGAATTCGCTTTTTCTTTGCAATCTTTGCAAGTGACACCTGAAAAGGCTTTTATTACGTGAAGGTGTTCATTTGGTTAGTACTTTCTCATAAGGATGCCAGTTAAAGTTTTTAGATTTATCATTGAAAGGTTAGTATTATGCTACTTTGGCGCTTTGTATTTTTTTGAGTGAGCACACCTAGAGATTTTTCTTCAATTCACTTTGATAAGTTTTCGTAAATAAAATACGATAACACTTTCCAATATTTATTTTGTTATTCGCGAAAATTGTTTCGAGACACTGTGTCTTCTTCAATAATCATTTTTTCGCCTGAAGAAGATACAGTGTGTCGAAATAATTGTCGCGAACAAATAAATAAATATTTAAAAGTGTTACCGTATTTAATTTATTAAAAGTTACCAAAATAATTAAGAGTATGAACTTTCAACAACTAACAACCTCAACTATTAGGGCTCGGGGCCTAGATGAGGAGGCGAGGGCGATGCTCGAGGAGGGGTGCTTCAGGGCAAAAAAGGACCTAAGGTGTGAGATTGCCAGATTCAAAGACCGTAAATGGAAACTCCTTATTGAGGAAATCGAGAGCGACATCTGGGGGCGCTCATGAAGAGATTCGCAGCCACCGGTGCGTCTGCTGGGGAGGCGGTCATAGGAGGCGTCAGAGCTATCGTGCGGGCCCTCTTTCCGGGTCAAGTAGCCATGCAGAGTCAAGTGTACAACGGAGGAGGCGATTTCGTGCCCCCCTTCATAGTTGAGGAGGTCATCAGGGCGGCCGAGGACCTACCCAGCGGCAAGGCACCAGGCCCGGGAGGCATTCCTAGCGAGGCAGTGAAGCACCTGATTCGGGAGTACCCTAACAAGTTTACGGAGTGCTTCAACCAGTGTCTGAGCCAGAAGTGCTTTCCAGCGAGATACAAGAGGGCCAGACTGGCGCTAATTCCTAAGGGTGGCAGGGATCCCTCAGAGCCGGGGGCATATAGGCCTATTTGCCTTCTCGATGCAAAAAAGTTCTTGAGAAGCTGCTGGCAAATCGTTTAACAGAGCACCAGGTACGGAGGGCTGGCGAGCAACCAATACGGGTTTAGGAAGGGCCGGTCCACTGTAGACGCACTTATGAAGCTGGGGAGTCTTGCTGGACCTCTACGCCAGAGGAGGCATTGTCTGGGGGTAGCGCTGGACATTAAAAATGCCTTCAATACTCTACCCTGGCATACAATTCGGAGAGGTTTCTTAACAGCAGCGCTCCGGGTAGAGGCGAGGAGGACACCGCTATTTCTGGAGGTGTTCCACAAGGGTCTATCCTTGGGCCACTCCTATGGAACATCGCGTATGATGACGTTCTTCGGCTTTAATTGCCGCATCAGTCCCAGCTTATCGGTTTCGCTGACGACCTTCTTATTACTAGGGAGCGCGATATTGATGCTCTTAAGGCTACAGCCGAGGAAGCTACCATAAAAGTGGCGCGGGGTTGGAGGTGGCGGCACACAAGACTGGGGCGGTCTGGTTATCCATCAGAAGAACTGGACGAAGCAAGGACGAGAAGATCCGACTCTTAGGTCACGAGGTGCCGATCTCCCAGAACCTAAAGTACCTCGGCGTTATGATTGACTCAAATAGATATTCCAGCTCCCAAGTTATTAGAGCAGTCGAAGGCGCTGAGAATGCAAGCAGGGCTGTAGCCAGGCTTATGGAAAACATTAGAGGTCCCTCGGAACAAGGCTCCTTTACTCCGCTCCGGCCTGGGCTGAATGCGTTGGAGCCAAACGTAACGCTGAGCGGCTCCGCAGCGCTCTTAGGGTACGGACAGAGTGCGAGCGTCTGGCGGTGCGGGTGCGTGCGGCCTTCATGTTAAACACGTGCTAACGCATGATGGCGTCCTGAGTCGTCCAGAGTGCCACGGAGCGTAAGTACGTGTTAAAAAAACGAAGCCGCGCACATCGCACCGCCAGACGCTCGCACTCTGTTCGTACCCTTAGACCTGGTGTGCCAGAGCCTACAGGACGGTATCGACAGACGCGGCTAAAGTTCTGGCAGCTACAACACCTCCGGATCTGGAGATCGTTTCCAGGTCCTCCGCTTACAGAGCGATTAGGGATGGTGCGGATAAGTCTCGGGTCAGGAAGGAGCAGAGATACATAACGTTGGCTAACTGGCGGGTTAGGTGGGAAATGGCGGTAAAGGAAGAGGACTAGGCGGCTGATACCAGATATTAGGCGCAAGCATGACGAACTTGATCACTTCTTGACCCAGCTCCTCTCGGGCCACAGTTGTTTCGGGTCGTATCTAGCCAGGATCGGTAAGGAACCATGCCCTCAGTGCGATTACTGCGGCGCCGACGTTGTCTCTTCCGAACACATCCTTGTGCAGTGCAGTGCGTGGTCGATTTACAGGGAGGCTCTGGGGGCAGCACTCAGCGCCCCAGTTAGTGCTGACACAGTGGTGGGCTTAATGCTGGAGAGTGAGGATAAGTGGGCTGCGATGCAGTCGTTTGCCAATGAGGTGCTTCGCCATAAGGACATCTTCACGAGACGCAAGGCGACGACGGAAGATTGACATCACGAGTAGCGGGCAGCCCGGGTGCTAGGTGTGAAATGCGCGAGCGACCCACTGGTACTCGGTAGCAAGAGTGAGAGGAGGTTTAGTGGATAGTACCTATTCAGAAGGAATAGCACGAGTCCCACACACCTCTGTTAGAAGAGACGTGCGTAAAGCATTCCTTCTCTCAAAAAAGCCTCAATTATTCAGTTATATTTATTTAACTCACTTTATGCACTACAAGAGTCATATCATCTAGATTTATAGTACCTATGGATATCTCTTCTT
Organism: Ontholestes murinus; assembly: GCA_963969525.1. NCBI lineage: Eukaryota > Metazoa > Arthropoda > Insecta > Coleoptera > Staphylinidae > Ontholestes > Ontholestes murinus. The sequence goes on along the minus strand of OZ018390.1, from coordinate 26,649,171 downwards.
TAGCCAGAGCAACATTCCTATCGTTGTTATTTGTGTTTAATTGTAGTTTTGATCAGCCAGATTTGTATCTTTGAAAAAGTTTTTAATTTTTCTAAATGATAACGACGACAGAACAATTTTGATGTTACTAGAGGCAGAGACATAAAACGTTTATTGATGACTCTGCTTTTCTTTGCACTTTTTGCAAGTTGCAAAGAGTTGTAATTTTGTTGTTAATTTCTCAAAAGGGTGCCCGTTAGATTTTTAAGATTTGTCAGTGAAAAATTAATATTAGTATTATACTACTTTAGTGTCTAGCAATTTTGACTGAGCATATTTAGAAATATTCTTTATCATACCTTACATACTTCAAGAGTCGTATCATGTAGTAAGTTGAGATAACGGCATTGATTCACACTAATCTATGGATACCCCTTTTTTAGCCAGAGCAACATACCTTTCGTTATTATTTGTATTTGACCCAGACTTCAACTAATGTATACTCTGATATGTTCTGTAGTTGTAGAGCCATCCTTCAAGGATTTTTAGTCACTCTGATTAGCTCTATTTTTTTTAAATAGAACACTTTCTTTGTTGATATGACACTATATTTTTACCAGTGACTCGTTTTTCGACCAAAAGCTGATAATAAAGTAGGGTATCAACAAATAAAGTGATTTATTTAAATATTCAAGATGTATCACGAAGTGAACGCCTCAACTATTAATCTATTTTTTTCTCTATCTGCGAATATCCATATATTTACTTTAACAACTCAGGAATTTTATAGTATGTAGTATCAGAAAAAATAGACCTGAGTCTCCCCTCTGAGAATTACCCTACGCTTTAATTAACCGCTACATGTTGGACTAAGTCAAATAATAGTAATCTAAAGCTACAAGTTTATTTTCATTATAATTATCCATTACCTTTCCACCTATCTGAACCTATTAGAGAGCAAAGCCTTTTATACCTTATTCTGTAAGTGATTACTTCAATTTGACTTAGGCGCAAAATTACTTCCAGATTTAAGATTGTGAAACCAAAGTGCGATGTTAAGCTGAAGAGGTGAACATAATTTGGTCACTATTTTAAAGGCACCTTGCAATTATTCGAACCTTCATTGTGAATGCTGGATTGTCAGATCATCTGCGTATTTGATGGCTAATTTTATTTTTAACAAATCATCATTATTGCTTTACTACTAATTAGTATTTGAAGCGTCACGTTTAATCTATTTGCTTACTTACTTGCCATATTAAGTGTTTTTTTTAATCAGTTTCCTTTTTCTGTTTTTCTTCTGCAATTAACTGAACTGATTTATAAAGTCGGCGAAGTTTCTTATAATAAAGTCCAGTCAGTTTTCTACTGGGAGTATTGCACTTTATTAAAGTTACTCATTTAGTTAAAATCTTTATTTCAATTAGTTTGTGAGTATATTCAGGGTCCATTATAAAAATAATACACATTTTCTGGAAAATAAAATTATTTATTTATTTCACCGGTACAGAAGCTTACAATGTTTCAAAATACTTTTCCTCCAACTTCAATATACTTGCGGAAACGTGTCTGCTATGCCTAGAAGAAGGTTCTAACATGTTTGTGGATGTTTTTCACGAACTCCCAATGCTACTTATAAAGTCTTTTAACCATAAATATTTATTTAAATTATTTAAATTACTGTATATATTTTTATGTAATATATTAAATCTATATTTACATTTTCTAAACACATAAACAATTTACTGTGCAAATTACAAATGGACTTTAATAATTTAGCGAGTCCATATTTATTTCGTAATCTATGGGTCTGATCCAAAATGCTCTTGCCAACTAAAATTACATCGTTCTTTAATGAATATTGATGAAGCAATATATTTCAAGTTTTTCAGCGTCCATCAAACCCAAGATTCAGTCACGTTTCAGACACCGTCTAGACCAAACGTATTATGAGACAATTGAAGGACGGTTGTATACATTTTACTACACTTTTATTCCGCCATAATGATTTAATATGCATTAAAAGTATTTGTTTAAAATAAGTAATACATAAAAATATAAATTAGTGCAATATTTTAATATTGATAATTGTTATTTTGATAAATTTAAATTAATTTATACAATCATCATATTTATTATGATAAATATATTAGGTTGATACATAATTACTGTTTTTTTTCACATATGTTTTCATTGACAAAAATGGATTTTCCTTTTCATTACTTGTTTGTACATAAACAAATTTAACATTTAATCCGATAAATAAGTAAATACAAGTATAACAAACGTTTATAATATTAAAGATTTTATCAAATTTTATATATAGGCTTCAAGCATTGTGTTCGTAGTTGATATGAAGTGATGATTGGAATATCACCCTTAGTAATTCGATGATGATTAAATTAAAGCAACGGAATTCAACGTGTTATGCAATTCCCACCGCACACATTATTTTTTATGTCCAGTAATTACAATGCCATATTTCGGGATTTCAGTTTGGCAAAAACCATTACGTTTAATTCAAAAATAAAATTTAATTACATCACGCCCTCGCAATTTGTCGAGAGCAGTAATTGCTTAGATATAACAGTATCTTTTTGTGCACACAATGGAATTATCTCTGCGCGCACACGAGGACGACAAAACAATAATTCTAGGACAATGGTAATGGCACAGTTAAATTTAGCGATGAAACGTCCATACACTGAGTCTGAACGTATCCGGACAGCAGGCAATAATATGTATAAATTACTGCTGTCTGTCATTTACACTCGATGATATTCGAAGGGGAATCTACACGAGGCCGAAGCTTTTTTGTTTAATAATAATGAAAAACTAATTTATAAACGTGATTTGCACTGAATTCAGCGTAAGCATGCATAAATCGTAGTAACGGTCGTAACCGTTCTCTTTATTAAACGTGATTTGCTTTTTTTTGTACTGCTTTTAAGAATGTTTATTACAGGTATTATTATACTCTTATCTAAATGTCAGATAATTATTATCCCTCCTATGGCAGCCTCTTCAGCTTATTTAAGGAACAAAACAGAATTATCCGCCTACACTTCCGCCACCCCATCCTTGACCGCATTACAGCCAGAGGCCAGAGGATCACCTCACAAGTCTTTAAGTCTGTTTAAATGATAACATCAACCTAATTCTATGTAAAGTCCATCTCGCACACGCCTTTTTAAGAAAACATCGCAGACCTGGCCGTACGCCTCCTTTAAGCCGACCAAAATCTCCCTGGTGATACCGCTAGAAACTTCGATAAAGTCCCAATTGTTCTTTTCTATACTACAGCTTTTTCTTTCTTATGTACACTCTACTTTTCAACTATGTTCCGCCCTCCTCTCATGCTTTCTGTTTCTCTTCTTCTAGTTATTTTACTCCTATCACTTTACTTCTTTATTAATGTAAATAGCCACTAATGTCATACTGTTAACATTTATGCAAATATTTGTTATATATATTATAATCAAACTTTGTGACAATTAATGATCGCTGCAGAGGCATTTGACTTCACGAGCATGTAGGCTTCAAAATAGATCCTAACTGGTCCGTGACTGTTGTTAACGGGAATAAAATAATTCAATGTTTTTTAATTATTATTGTTGTAATTAACCCTGTTGATAGTTCCCTAAAATTATCGGTGATTCAATCAAGGAATCTTAGTGAAACGCTTTACACAATAGATGGCACCATAATGACATTATGTAGTATTAAATTCTTCTACATTTACAAATCTTCTTCATGAAAAATTAGTTAATTTTAGTGCAACCTTAGAAAATAGAAATAGTTTCAAATCACATATTTCACCATTCTAAAGGGTATCTCAAATTAATTTGACATTTTTTTGTGGCGAACATAGAGTACTAATCTTTGATAACTGGCATCAGGAAGTATTAAGGTTTAGTCACAAGTAAAATAACAAGAACTCCCGTTTTTATATCAATTTTTTTATTCAATTGTCAGATGGAAAGATCTGTTTCTACTGTAAAAATACATAAGTGCGAATCAATAATGAACCGATAGAAATTGACCACTAGCGTCAGGTATGAGTTTTATGCCTAAAACTCCAAGAAATATAGGCCATATTCCCCGAAATATATTGAAACTCTATTCATTGATTAAATCAATATCTCCCAATATCAGTATCTCCAATGAAGAAACGAGATGCTTCAGGACAAAATAGATTATTTCCAGTTATAGGACTCCCAAACTGTATAAATTAAACATGGTACCAAAGTAACATGTGTCACACTCGCATAAGGCAATGAAGAAAGAAGTAAAATTATGTTATATTAGAATATGAAAGAAGTGTCAGCCCCTTTTTAACGCATTTGTTATTATAATCTCTGTAAAATAACAGGAAAAAAACAGTAGACTTTAGAAATTTGTTAAATGTTATAAGGAAATAAGAAAATTTTCAATTTTTCTAACTCTATCTATTATGCTGATATTAACTGCCAAATTGTTTTCTAAAAGTGGTTAAACAAATATATTAAGGACAATATAAAAGCTTTCGAATGTTGACGAGGATAACTACCCTTTCAACATCATGGTACAAAAAGGGTTTGAGTGGAAGAACATAATTTGTTTACTGTGAACTCCGCCCGTGCTTCTTTCGCATACAATTTTACGTTTGGTTTTGTAATTTGTTTTGTATGTATTTTTAAGAAATAATGCCAAAAATTAAATAAATAAATACATATTATTTATTCACAGTTATCTTAGTTATAATACAAAACTAATATATTATTCGATTTTTGTGTTAATTCAAAAGTCTGAATTTTAGATAGAACGACTTGATATCTACATTGGAGCCTTTTTAGATTATTTGATTATTTTATCAGACTCCATCGACCAGCACCTAATCAACCTAGCTAAGGTAATAATATAATTACAAAAATGCAACCTTTATATATAAAACTCAAGATACTAATTCACAAAATCTAAGCAATTCTAGACAGCTTCTTTTATTCCTTTAAGTATACTTATGGTATTGTCAGTTTATACTGATGTTTTGACTATTAGTTTATGGCAACGAAAATATACAGTGTTTAGCATTTACAGTCTTTTATACACTATAATTATAAGGAAAATTAAAATTTTAGTAGCACACACAAGTGCGGAGACAAATAATCAGTAAGTGACAGGACGGAGTTAACATTGATGACTAAATTGGCAGGGGAAGCGATACGTCGATCCGTATATAGCCTGGTCTATTGATTTCTTTCACTCCTCCTCACGGAATACCATTTACTGCAGCCCAAGACTTCTGCGACACTCAATTTTGATCGTGGCAGTGACTTCATTAGTATGTCAGCAATTATCCCTTATATTCTTTTATTATTATTATTATTCTTTGCATAACCTGTTAAAAAATACATTAATAGATACATACATAAAAAAATACAATAAATTTTGAGCACAGGAATCGCGGGCGGACTTCATTCTTCAGAATGTTCTTCCAGTCAACATTTATATTTCCACTCTGTAACACTCCCTTTATAAAACGTTGTCTGATATCTATATGTTTTGATTTAGCGCTGATTATAGGATTTATGGTCAATTTCTGTGCAGCTTGATTATCATTGTAAATTGTTATGTTTTGCTTATTTCCTAATTCAGTTTCTAACTTTTCTAGGTGTACTGCTTATTTTCCACATCTGTCAGAACCATGTATTCGGATTCAGCAGTTGATAGAGCCATAGTCTTTTGTTTTCTTGATTCCTAGCTGACAGCACCACCATTCTTCATGAAACAATGACCATTATAGGACCTTCTATCAGGAGAACAAGATGCCCAGTCTGCATCAGCATATCGTTTGAAATCAGCATCTTTATTCCTTAAGAATGTTAACTTCAGGTCTATTGTCCTTTTTAGGCACCTGAGGACTCTTTTAGCAGCTTTCCAGTATTCTACACCATAGTAAGTATTGAATTGGCTGAGATAACTCACCGTATGCGTAATATCGGGGCGTGTCACCACAGATAAAAACATTAGGGCTTCAATTAAGTTTGTGTGAGGTAGTTTTATATTTGCTTTTTCTTCCTTTTTTAGTTTTAATCCTGTCTCTAGGGGTATTAAGATAGGCTTCAAATCTTGTATTTTGAATTTATTTAGCATCTCATCAATATATCTATTGCGGTCCATTATTATGTATTCTTTTTCACAATTAAAATCTATTCCCAAACAGTATTTCAGTTCATCCAAGTCTTTCATATCAAATTTTGTTTTCAGACTTTTCTTTACTTCATTTAATTTCTTTTCATTTGAGTAGATATTATTGTCATCAATATATATTGTGATAATAATTTCATCTCCTCCTTTCCTCAACATGTAAACACAAGGGTCTCTCTGGGATGGTTCAAAACCAATGTTTCTTAGATTAGAGTCTGTTCTTTTATACCATTGTCGTCCTGATTATTTTAAGCCATATAGGGCTTTTTTAAGCGAACAGATTTCGTTTCCTTTATATTTTCTCAAGTCCTCCAACATTGCTTTTGCTTTATTAAAGACTGTTAGGCCAACTTCGGCACATCATCATGATTGTTTCGTCTAGTTCTCCGTTTAAATATGCTATTGTCACATCCATTTGTACCCACTTCAATCCTTTCTTTGTAGACTTTGCTATTTGAGATTTGATAGAATTTAATTTTCCTACTGGTGCAAATATTTCATTATAATCAACTCCAGCTTTTTGGTTAAAACCTCGTGCCACTAGTCTTGCCTTTTTGTTTCAATGTTGTCTGATCCTATTTTTCTTTTTAGTTTTTTTAAAATTATTTTCCAAGTTTCATTTTTGATACGTGCTCTTATTTCAGCTTCTATTGTAGTGTGCCAAATTTCATCATTTTAATTTTCTTCATTAGGATTATTTGTATCTATGTTTATCAAACTTTTTTTTTTAAGTCATTTTCTAAATAGTATTCTTCTGTTCGTATTGGCTTTTTCTTTTCAAGTCTCTTTTCTTTTTGAGGAATGTCCAAACTTCATTTTTATTTCCTGCTCCTTTTTCAGATCGTGTTAGGGTGTCTTCGCCATCAGATTGGTCGCATTATTCATAATGATTACTTTCTCGTTCTTCATATTCTCTCTCACGTGATTCTTTATTTTCAGGACGTTCTCAATTTTTATTAGAGTTTTGTTCATGAGAAGGTTCGAGAGTCATTGGAGTGGATAGGTGAGTATCTTTATTTTCTCCTTTTTCTTTTTGGTCAAAAACATTATTTTTAAAATTTCACATCTCTACTAATGACTATTTTATTTTGACTTTCTACCCAAATCCTCTAGCCTTTGGCTTTTTCTGAATACTTAACAAAAATTCCTTTTTCAAATTCTCTGTTGCAATACTTTTTTCCTTTCTCTGTTTGCAGTATATTTAGTTCGAGGTTAATATAGTTGATGCTTGAAGCCATTACTTTGATATATTTTTGAAAATTAGGACGATAAATGAAATTTTGAGGTTAGTAATTTTTTTTATCTCCGTTTTGTACACTTTGAATTTCTGTAAAACTTCATTTTTATTTTTAATGAAATACACCCTTCCATAACGGTTGTAATTATCTATGAAAGTAACATAGTAGTATTTAAAGTATTTGTAACTAGCATTACTTTTCTCTGACATGGAGCCACATACGTCTGAGTGTACCGTGTGAAGTCTTCTCGACCTTTTGTTACTACTCGTTATTTTGGGAAAAGGTAAGTTTGTCATTTTCACTTCTAAAAATGTTTCGCAGTCAGAACATGAAAAAATTAAATACTGCTTTTTACTCCTGATTAAAAAACGTCTATCTTATTTGTAGAAGAACTCAGCTGAGGATAGATTGAATTCTTTGCGATGGAAACTACCACTGCGGAGAGATGTATTAAATTAAAAAAACCTTCCCACATTTGTTTTTTTTAATTAAATATGTATTAGTAACAAAACCTAATTTGTAGTTGCTGCGATGCATGTCCCAACGATCTTCAATACCCATACCATCGTTATCACTCAGAGATACATTTTTTAGAGAAAGAGTAACAGGATATGGATCTCCCATTAAGAAATAAGTAGAAACGATTCAGTTCCAATTGGCATCTATCACCCATCAGCTCTCACCCCAACCATAAGTATGCACCGCCTTAAACCGTGCGGAGATTTTAGTAATTTAAATTGAAAGAATTTATTACTTAAATGACTTTCTTATTTATCACTTGGTGAAATTTTTAAACCATTACTGATGAAGGTGTGAAATAAATTACAAATAAAGTTTATAGTTTGTTTCACAATTTTTCTCTATTCACTCACAAGTGTAATATAATTTAAGCCTTCACAGGAGAAAGAAAATATATTACATTATTAAGATTATGCTTAAATAATTAATATTACAGTTAAATAGCTATTCATTACAAATATATACTAAATCGTTTTAGACTTCTTAAATAAAATTATTTCTATATGTATAAATTAATACTTTTATCGTAATAAAAACTATATAGAGAGCAAACATCAGAAGAAAACAGGAAGAAAATAAAAGACATTCAAAGTTGCACTGTAAAATATTTTTATGCTGACATGAAGTTATATTGGGTCGCAGGAATAAAAATGGATATAAATCACTTTTTCAAAATCTGCATATTTAATAATCGTTTTATCCAAGAAAGAGATTCGAATAAATTATAATTTTATTAGAAACGTATTATTGCAATGAATAATTATAGAATAATATTTTAAATCACAATGTGGTGATGAAAATAAACACCAATCACAGGGGTCGTATATAATAACTATTAATTAGGTAATTTTATTACTTCTATGTAAATTCCAAACAGGACTGGAATTAGGTAGTTACTGTCAGGCGAACGTTAAGAGAATTAGCCGTGGAACACTAACTGAAATCCCTAAATAAGGTCCTTCCTGCATAACTGGAAACTTGCGGTAACCACGATGTCTGCACATATTTGTCAACCGCCATAAATTGTGACCTAAATCCGGGGATATATTGCTGTAAACTTTATACGTGGAACTAGTTGTGTTCAATTGCGCGCAAAATATGTGAAATTTATTATTAAGTACAAAGATGGGATAGCTTTCTTAGATGAATTGATATTAAGAATTGTACCTAACTTTTTTAAATAAGTTAATAATCGTAATTAAAGAAAGCAACAATTGAATAAATTTAAATAAAACATACTGTGTTTACAATTAAAAAAAAACAATTTAAGGCAATTAATTCTAAAATTAGAGGAAGTATTTTTGTTTTAATATATAGATACATTTCTCAATGTAATAATATTCGTTTTAAAGAAGGTTTTTGAGAAACGGGTTAATTCATAGAAATACGATAACGCCAAATCGCCTAATGGCAAAAAAAACCTTGCAATAAATGCGCACGTCTTTCAGCCAAGCTTTTTTTGCAACTATGTATAGAGATGCGTGCATTAAAACTGGCGAGTTCAGTGATAAATTCGTCTTCGGTTAGCGTGCGTGTAACGGTTTTTTTGTAAATTTTCGTGTAAATCTGGATTATCTTCCAGTATTAGACTATCAAAAGAAAACTTGTAACTCTCGGTTCTCTTCCAATAGTACTTTAGTTATTTAAAGACTAAAACGTTTTAATTTTCAACTTGTCATCATTGTATTATATCTTATATACTTATAGTCCATATGCTTATGTTTGTATCTGTGCTTGTGTAATGCCTCGTGTGCTTCGATTGGATTCCAACTAACCACCATCTAGGGAACACGGGAAGGATTTTTTAGGATTCAGGAGCGTCGGGGTAATGGCGGTTTATCCCACAAAAAAGGTCGACATTAATGTAAGTAGCTTTTGCTTATCTCTAATCTCTTCTCCTTCGCGGTGTAGGGTTTCTCTTCCCAGTTGCACAAAAATTAGTTATGTGTTTTTCTATAACAAATTTCCGCACGCCGCGATAGGTTTCGTCGTAACAAATTCATCGCTATCACTAAACCGCCTTAAATAAAACCCAACGCTCGTTCTAAATAGAACACGACCTGGTAGTGGAGATGTTTAATGTTTTTAGAAAGGTTAAAATATATATTTTTATTAAATTCAAAACAATGTAAACAATTAGAACAATAGGATATTCAGTTAAACCATATATATATTTGTATATTAGATACATCGTATTTTATGCATTTATGCAACCATATTTCTTTAGTAGCTTTTAAGAAAATTAAAAAAATACAGTTTTAAAATTAATTAAATAATTAAAATTAAACCTTAAAGTAAATAATGGGTTTTTAATTTAACTTAAAAATTCAGATACATTATATTCTTCTTTATAAATTTACACTTAAAAGGGCATAGTATTAATCGAATAGTTACGAGCTACTTGTTATTAAGGTTTTATTTTTCTAACAAGAGGTTTATTAAAAGAAAATTTAAAAAATAGCCTAATATTTTTTTGGTGTGTTATGAATGGAGAGCGGATTTCTAGCCATTATGCTTATCCTTAATATTTATAGCATCTTGAAAAATGTGATTACTTGGCGTTACGAGTTTTTTGCTCTTTTTGCTTATTATGACTTTTTACTTTCCCTATATACGTAGTATATATAGGGGGAGTATTGTTTTCGTGATTTTTTTTTGAAATTTTTTTTTTGCGGAAATATCCGTTTTGGGATCCCCTGAACCCAAAACACTAATTTCTGGAAAAAAAAAATCTGTGTCTGTGTGTGTGTCTGTGTGTCTGTCTGTGTGTCTGTCGGTGGGCGCTGTATCTCAAAAACGAATAATCTGTTTAAGATGAAACTTCAAACTTAAGGTTTTATCGTTAAAAACTGGAACTGAAAAGCTTTTGGTAAACATTCATAGACCGGAAGTGGATGTTTACTCGAGGCGTTTTTTTGTTTTTTCGTTTTATTTTTCTAAATATATAAAATTTTAAAAAATGGTTCAAACAAAAGTTAAAGGTAATAATAAACTGAACAAGTTTTATTCGAACATATTTTTCATAAAATTCTTAACTTTTGAGAAAAAAAATTAAAATTGAAAATTTTGACATTTATTGCCAATTGCTAATAAACTGTCATAGTTACATGAAACTTGCATTACAAATAATTATAGAGAATTCAATGGTGAACAAATAATTAGGAATAGCATTTTTGCGTAAACTCTATAGTTTTCGTGTAAAATATAGGGAAAGTACTATGATGGCCACATCACCATTTCTTTCCCTATATAGTATATATAGGGGAAGTATTGTTTTCGTGCGAGAAAATGTCTGTGGGCGCTGTATCTCAAAAACGAATGATCCGATTGAGATGAAACTTTAAACTAAAGGTTTTATCGTTAGAAACTGGAACTGAAAAGCTTTTGGTGAATATTCAAAAACCGGAAGTGGATGTTTACTCGAGGCCGTTTTTTGTTTTTACGTGATATTTTTCTAAATATGAAAAATTTTAAAAAACGGTTCAAACAAAAGTTAAAGGGAATGAAAAACTGAATAAATTTTATTCGAATATATTTTTCATAAAATTCTTAACTTTCGAGAAAAAAAATAAAAATTGAAAATTTTGAGATTTTTTGCCAATTGCTATTAAACTATTGGAGCTACATGAAATTTATATAACAAACATTTGTAGAGTATTCAAAAGTGAACAAATTATCAAGAATAGTTTTTTTGCGTAAACCTCATAGTTTTTGAGAAAAATATAGGGAAAGTACTATGATGGCCACATCACCATTTTTGTGCTTATTTTCGTGCTTTTTTTGGATTAAAATGCGCTTTTAGGGCATTTTCTTAAACATTTAATAAATACTTAATAAAAAATTTACACTGATTATAAATTAATTAATTATATTTTTATGACATATTTTCTTCGTGTCTTTTGACAATATAATTTTTTATAATTTGTAGCTGTTTGTAATATGATATATCATTTTCCTTAATTTTCATATTGAACGTTCAAAGCTGAATTAAAAAACAGCAGACAATTTCCCAATCTTTAGCATCATCTTCAACAAACAATAGACAATTTAAGTTTAATTTAGATTTATGCAAAACACTTTTAAATGCGATTATCTATTTAAGAAAATTACAAAATAATGCATTTAATGAAATCTTTCTTGGAAAAATATTGTAAAATGCGCATACAAAAAATTGAAGATTTTATTAACAATAATTATATATAATTAAAAATGGAAAATAGTTCTTATACTCTTCTGTGAGTACAATTATTCAAGAAGATATTACCTGATATCTCACTACCCCATGAACCAGTGCTAACAACTTGGCTAAATGCTGCGATGTACTATGCGAACAATTTTGAAGGATTTAATAAGGTTGTATACGACTTTCCCGAGACGACAGGCAAATCAGTTAGTGATTGTCAATCAGTTCTTAAGAAGCAAGAGCTTCAAAACAATTTTTTTTTGCAGATTGTATTTATTTATTTATTTCTACAATTACAAATTTATAAATTTACAATAGTAAATAAATATATTGTATTGTAGTCAGTTCCTTCCTCCTATCTTCGCTTCAAGAAGATTGGTCCGTGAGCTGGTCCGTCTTGGCCTATCGGTATTGGAGGATACGTGTGTTTTATTAGTTTAGTGATTCTTTTTACATCAATTCAAATTTTGAAGTAGGTTTTTAATTTTCAGTTTAAATGCTGGATATGTCTGCGTCTGTATATGTTTGTCTATGTTATTATATTGTTGTATCGTCTCCGTGGTTAATAAGTGTGCAAACTGTTTTGATTTAAAAAGTTCTGTTTTAATGTTTGATTTTCTTCATGTTTTATAGTTGTGTATACATCTTTGTTATTTATTAGAGATATATTTGTTTTTATGGTGTTGTTTTTTGTTTTGTGTAATAATAGTATGTTATTCAGTTTCTGTATGTTTGGTTCTTTAGTTTTTGTGTAGAGTTCCTTAGTGCTAGTTCTGTGTTCCATTTTAAATAGAGTCTTTAGTATTTTGAATTTGTAGTTTATTTATATTTTTTTTAGTTGTGTTTCCCCATATATGATATAGGTACTTAGTTTTTGAAGTAAATAAGGTATGGTAAACAAATTTCTCGTGCTTTCCGGTACGTAATTTCGGATTTTGTACAGAGCTGCTATAGTTTTTGAATTCTGGTTTAATAGTGTTTCAATATGTTTTTCCCATTTTAGATTATTTTGTATTTGTATTCCCAGATAATTTACGTCTTGCACTTGTTCTATGGATTTTCCTTTTATTGTAAATTGGTAGGTTTACTTCTTCCTGTTTGTTGCAAAAAATCATATACGTTGTTTTTGATTCGTTTATTGTTAGAAGATTTTGGGTGAACCATTTTTCTAATATTTCCACGTCTGATTTTATATTATCTTCTATTTCTGTATAAGTCTTTCCAGAGTATAATAAGCAGCATATATATATGGTTTTCCTTTAATATTGAGTTTAGTCATATCGTTTGTGTATATAATATATAGTATTGGTGGCAGTATTCCTCCTTGAGGAATCCCATATTCCGCTTACATAGCTTCGCTGTTTTCGTTTCCAATTTTCGTTATTTGTGGTCTACGTATTAGGTATGTTTCTAATAGTTTTAGGTCTTTAGTCTTCCGTACGCCAATTTTCTGCAATTTTTCAATTAGTTTTGTTTTCGAGATGGTGTCAAAAGCTTTCTTCATGTCTATGTATATTGCAATAACTTTTTCTTTCGTGTCCAGTTTAGTTTTGTTTTCCTTAAATATAAGGTTGTTATATTGTCGAATGCAGGGCTTTTATAGCCTTTTAGGTTATTTATTATGTTTATAATTTCCATGTCGTCTATGGTGTGAAATTCAAAGTCTTCTAATTCTGTTATTTCGTCTCGGTCTTGTGCTATTGTATATGTAGTTTGTGTTGTTGTATTTCTGCCAGGGGTTTCTCTATATTTGCAAAATCAAGGTTGATTTCATTTGCTATTTCTTAATTATCTTTTGTAATTATTCCGTCTATTGTTTTAATTTCTCTTATAGCATTTGTTGTTTCTACTTTTCTTTTGACTTGCTTGTTTATAATATTCCACAGCGTCTTTCGATTATATTTATGTGTCTTAAATTTGTTTTTGAAATATTGTAATTTTGTATTAATTTAGTAGTCATTTTTTTCTGCTTGTAGTATTGTTCTTTTATCAGTTCGTTCAGTCTATTTTTATCATACCGTATTTTTGTAATTTATTTTGTTTATTTATTTGTTTTATAATCTCTTCGTTTATCCATGGATTTTCTGGTTTTCGCTTGATATGTTTTTTGTGTGTTTGTTGTTTGCTAGTATTTCTTGTAGGCTTTTTGACAATTGTTCTATGTTTTCGGTTGATTCTATTTTCAAGTTATTTATTTTATTTAGTTACATAAAATCCCGTTTAAATTTTGTGAGCTACACAATAAAATCTTTATAAAAGCATATTCAATTTAGAAAATACCTGGACGCATTGGCCAAGAAATCAAAATAATGTGGGAAGAAATATTTGGTAATTTTACAATTGAACACCTAGAACAACATTTAATGACTCTTTTCATGAATAGATTTTAGTTATTTTGAAAATTACATAACTAAACTTTAATTTTTAAATACTCTTACATAATATTATATATTGCGTAAAGAAAGTATGTTTATTTTAGTTTTAATAAGAATTTCTATGTAAAATATGTTGATAAACATGTTACCTATTAAGAAAATATAGTTTTCTTTGGTGCTTTTCTCCTGTTTTTATGCTTTTTTGCCTGTTTTAATGCCTTTTTATTTGCTTTTTTTCACATTTTTTAAGTTTTTTTAGTTATGAATATTCGTCTACAATATAATTGCTTAATATAGAAATTACTAATACACAAATTAGTTACTATACCAGAACTAAAACCTAACTCAAAAGAAATATATTTAAAGAATGTATTTTACATGCTATCGATTTGATTTATATACATTATTTGATAACATGATTAAATGCTCGAAACATATATAAGTGAGAACTAACGTACGATAAATGTACAATTTTAAGAGAAAAATGATTAATCCTTAGGCATACGTTAGTAAAACCTAATATTTTAGACGTCTGCTTACAGATATGGTTAATATGGCAGTATTGAAAATGACTACCTCCAGCTAAAATGCAATAATCGAATCTTTTTCTAATTACACTGCCAAAAGCTCCAGGGTAGTTTAGAAAAACAATAGGAATCTGTTGTAAGTGATGTAGGTACAATAAATAGGCTCTAAGAAATTTACAAACAATCACATTTATTGCAATCAAAGTATTTGCATTTTTTGTATAGAAATATCCTCTAATGTCTAGCACATTCTCCTTCACCCTTCTTACTGCTATTAGCCTTTCAAGTCCTCTACTTCGTTTCAATGCGCCTTTTTCATGAGAACGTTGATGATTACTTTTGAAGGTCTGCCACTAGCAAGTCCATAAATGAAATTCATGTTAGTCATCCCGGCGTTCATAATAAAGCACTTCACTAACAAATGTTTAACTATTAAAGGAAGTAAATAAACGCCAGTCAAACCTTACTCAGTCTTAACAAATTTGAAAGGTACCAAATGCCAAATGATAAATTACGAGACGTATTCAAATGAAATCGTTGAGAAATACAGTTTATTCTTTTAGGTGACTGCACTTGTCTGCTGTTAGTAGATAAACGTTATTAGTAATTAGAATGTTGTTAGATATGTAAAATGTTTTTTCTTCAAAACAAAGAGGGTTTTCAAAATCATCAAAGGACAAAATATTCTTAGAATATCACCCCTTGAATTTTTAAGTTAATAAAAGGATTAATAAGGCACTCGTTTCGCTATTTTTATATTTCTCCGACTAGTTTCGGCCGTTGGTCATTCTCAAGGATTATATACCATAACCAAGTGCTTAATTAATCCTATTATTAACATAAAAATGTTTCACCACGGGTTAAGTGAGGAATTAATTAGCCTTGGATTTTTGCCGTATTTTACATAAACACCCTGTATATTTATTATGGCCAGACAACCGCGCAATATTCTCTTAAATTAAGGCGTACATATGAGAAGTACAACATTTTCAGCTTAATTATGTTTAAGCTGAAAGATTAATAATAATAATAGTAGTATAGTCGATATCAAATAAAATTGCCAAATCTGTAACAATATCGACTCGATCTAAAATAATACTATGGAATACAATACAATAAGTGGTCCGACTTTTGCCTGAAAATTTTATCAGTTAATCAGTAACTTTTGCTACGAAAATCTAAAGGCAAAAACTATGAATTAAACTGATGACAAAATTTACCAAAAAAGTCGTCCCACGAATTGCATTGACAATCCTTTGATTTAATTGAAAAAAGATGAGCAGATTTAAAATTGGCTGATATTGTATTGTATTCTACTGTATTTAGTCTTTATCTAACATGCATTTTATAAATAAATATACAGGGTCGCTGATATGTATGGAAACGGTCGAATATCTCCTAAAGTAAGAAACCTAGCAAAAAATCGCGCGAAAATTATCCAATCAAAAGTAGTTTTGTGTGTAATGACGCAGCGTTGTTATGGAGATTTCCATTTCCATAACAACGCTGCGTCCTACCTATCTTTGACAAGTGACTTGATGGCTAACTAGTTTTGTATAATTAAAAAAAAATGATTTTCAAAGTTCGATATCTCTAAAACGGTCAAGTTTAGTCTTATCATGTGCCATACCAATTTTGTGTAGAATTTCGAGATGAATTGAAATATGGAATAATATACGGGGTTTTCCATTAAAGAAAAAGCAAGTTTGTTTCGTCCTGACTTTTTAACTGATCCTGTATACCTAATTTATCTTTATAGGAGATATTCGACCGTTTCCATACATATCAGCAACCCTGTATAATTGTACTATCAACGTAAGAAAAATATATTCAAATAATTTTGACTGCATGCAGAAGGGCGGAGTTCACTTTTACGAAGTCATATAATCTCAATATCCAAAAACACCAGGCGATCCTAAAATTCTGCATTTTTACAATTTAAACGGTTTTGCAAACTTTTGAACAAGCCTCTACAATCCTCAAATTAAACGAGGTTTTAAATGACTATTGTTATAATATGAAGTAGCTGAACAGACTAAAGTGAGTTTAGTCGTGTTCACAGATATGGAATATCTTAAAATGATTAATTTTTGTGACGAAGATAATCATTCTAAACTCCAGCGATTTTTGGCGAAGCGAAAAATTGTTTGATTCATAATTTTACACAAGAATTAAACCATGATGCTTTAAAACTGGGCGTTTTGAATGCAATACAATATTTAGCAAAACTTGCCAAGATGGATCATGTCGACTTGGATGTTCTATATATTTATCCTGTGACGTGTGCTTCTAAAGAAATAATATTTGTAGGTATTTTACTTTTATCTTAATATGGAAATGATGATCAAACATCAAGAGTAACAGGCTTTTCTTGACCGATAATCCTTTTTCGTTTAAAAATTAGGTGTTAATGAAATTGGAAAATGGATCAGAAAAACTGGGACGAGAAGCCGTAAAGGTCCAAAATCATCTGAAACATATAAGTTTATCTGAGCTATTGTAGTATCACTAAAACAATGTATGTATGTATTATCTAAATGCCATTTATCTTTAGGTGTAGGCTAAGTCACTAAAATCATAATGCAGCAAATTTAACAACAGCACATTATAATAAATCGAATTAGATTCATTTGTGTTTTCTGATGTAACTGACCATTTCTCATAAATCTACGTTTGTAGATTCTTTGTTAAAATAGGAGCGAATTTAAGAGTTGATTGTGTTAGATGTAACGTAGAAAATGATAACAAAATTTTCGAATATAGTGTTGTATCGGTTACTCGTAATAATGTAAAATATGCCATTGTAGCACTATATCGAACACCAAATGCAAATTTTGATTTATTTATTTATAACTTAAGAAAATGACTTTATAATTTATTTAAAAAATTTGATAAAATTGTTATATACACAGACAGTAACATTAATTTAAATATTCAAAACAAAGAAACAAATATATTTATAGATACTATGTTATCGTACAATATATCACCTAGTAATAACAAAGCTACCCGTATCACTAATAATACAGAGACCCTTATTGACAATATTTTTGTTAACTTCCCGAATTTTGCTTCCCAAACTTTTGAATGTGGATTCTCTGATCATCACGCAGTAGTATTGGAAACACAATATTATAATAAAAAGCACGACGAATATATTATTACTCGGTCTTTTAATAACAGCTCAGATTAAATTTTTATAATGATGTAGCTAGTGAAAATTTCTCTCCAGTTTACGAATGCGAAGGTGTTAAATAAAATTCTGCGCATATATAATACAAACTTTCCTACTGGAAAGAAGAAAGTGGGCAAGACCTCAGAAACATGGATTACAAATGCCAAATAAACAGTTCTAATAATCTAAAAAATATTCATTGGATGAAAAAACAAATAAATGATGAGTGTATACGAGAAAGGTACAGAATAGCGAAAGATTATCACAAGTCCTTAATAAGACTTACTAAAAGGAATTTCTACGTTTCCCTTATTAATAATGCCGATAACAAAAGTAAAATGGTGTGGTCCTTAATAAATAATCAAACAAATGCACAAATATCCCATAAAAACATGAAAATTGATCTTAACAACAGAGAAATTGACAACCCACAACAGTTATGCGACTTATTTCAAGAACATTTCATGAATTTTTCTAATACATCCACCTTGTCTAATATCGTCCCTCATAGGTATACAAACAATACATTTTATCTATATCCAGTAAACGAAGAAGACATTTTTAGAATTATTATTGAATTACCTTTGAACAAGTCGGCAGGGAGTGATAAAATTCCTGGTTTTATAATAAAAGATATAGTAATGTTAATAGTGGGACCTTTGACACATATAATAAATGAATCTTTTAAAACGGACATCTTCCCCATTTTATTAAAAGAGGCACTTGTAACTCCAGTTTATAAAAAAAATAATAGACGGGACATTAATAATTATCGGCCTGTATCTATTCTTCCATTTCAGCTAAAGTTTTCGAGAAAACTATCCTAGATCGTTTAATTTCTTATTTAAAAAAATTGAACCTCCTTAAATACAATCAATCTGGATTTTTAAAAGGCAAGTCTACAATTGATATGATTTTTGACTCTCACAGGGCAATCTACAATGCTCTTGACAATAATAAAACAACTCTAGGTATTTACTTTGACTTAACAAGAGCATTTGACCTAATAGATCACAAGTTACTTCTACAAAAGTTATCAGCGTATGGTATAATCGGAAATGCTCACGAACTAATTAAATCATTTCTCACTAATAGATTTCAATCAGTAGTTATTCGTGGCAAAAAAAACATATTAAATCACAAATTTAGATCCCAGAAATTATTATTAGGCAAAGGAACTCCTCAAGGGTCTACTCTTGCACCATTTTTATTTGTTATATTTATGAATTATGTTGATGCAGAGTTTCAGGATATAACTAATTTAACACTTTCTAAATTTGCAGATGATACATCTCTAACTGTTAGTGGTGAATTATTAGAGTCTGCGGTAACGAATTCCAATCTAGCGATACGTAGATTTTCCTCTTGGTGTAGTAGCAATAAATTGATGCTAAATAATAGTAAATCTGGATTCATACAATTAAAAAATCCGAGAAATAAAACCGTTCCTTCTATTGAAAACTTAGAAAAACGTCTAAACAGTGAAAATTTTGTAGGCATTACATTAACACCCACGTTGAATTGGAGAACTCACATAGATACGATTTGTAAAAAACTGCAATCGAGTAGCTATGCAATTTTGTCAATACGGGACTCTGTTAGTAGACAGTCATTGCTTATGTATTAATATGCTCGTGTATATAATCACCTAATGTATGGAATAATTTTTTGGGGACATTCCAGTGATACATTACGGCTGTTTAGGATGCAGAAATTAATCATCAGACGTATTATGTATGCCAAATATAGAGATAGCTGTCGCTGGTTATTTATTGAACTTCAATTAATGACACTGTATTCACTCTATATCTATCAATGTTGCATATATGTATTCAAAAACAAGTCTAAATTCAACACTAATGCCATGTTTAATAAATAAAATAAAAACCCGCAAGCTTAACGACTTCTCGGTGCCATCGCACCGTTCAACGTTATACGAGGGTAGTCCATATTATATGTGTTTGACTCTATTTAATAAATTACCAGCAGTCTGTAAGCGGGCAGCAACTCTTAAACATTTCAAAACACATTTAAAGAATTTTTTTATAAATAAGGCATACTACTCTGTTGCGGAATATTTAAATGACTCATTTATAAATTAAGTTTTAAGTTGTAATATTTATATTAAGTTTTACTTTTTTGATATAGAATATTTTAGTAGAATTTTTTAACATTTAGAAACCGAAAGTGGGTGTTTACTCGAGGCGATTGTTTATTTTTTTCCGATAATTTTTTCAAGTTTTCAAACAATACTTAAAGGGAATGAGAAACTGAACAAGTTTTATTAAAATCTTAACTTTTGAGAAAAAAAAAATGAAAATTTGGATCTTTTTTCCCGATTGCTAATAAACTATTGAAGTTACATAAAATTTATATAAGAAATAAATGTAGATAATTTAAAAGTGAACAAATTATGATGGCCACATCGCCATTTTTTCAAATTTTAGCGATCTTCCAGGACATGTAGGTAATAAATTTATAGTTTTAAATATTTTGTCCCTAATCAATATTTTATATAAAATAGTGTGCACTTTTGAGAAAACTCATCCAACATATTATTAGAGTTCTTTCTTATCTGTTTTTTAATTGCATTTTGAATATTTTTTATTAAAACGAAATTCTCTCGTTTAATTTGTTGTAAAATGATTTATCATGGTTTCTATATTGTGTTATTATATTATAATAATCCTGTGGTGTGTACAGAATTTTCTTTGTCGCAATGCCATTTCCATGATGCCAAAATCTTCATCGTTCGGAAGGTATAAATGCCCCGAGAGAAAAATTTTTGATCAATTATGTCAATGTTATTTTCCAACATTTGGACAAGCTTCAACGCCACTTGTAAATTTCGATTTTGCGCAGTACACATGTCACTGTAGGCATTGGGTCGTTACATTCTTTAAATTCCTTAAACAGCAAGAGGCTACTTCTTGCGATCCCCTGGAAGCAACAGTTTCATTCCACACATATATATTAACTTTATTTTCGCGGAAATTGTGAAAAAGCTTGCTTAAAACATATATATTTCGCTAATAATATGCGATTGAGACAGATAATTTGGGGTAAGGTGAGGCTTTTTGTAAGTCAAAAGAGAAGGCAAATTATTTATCAGAATTTTTTGATTCCAGAATTTTATCTTCTGGTAATGCTTTTCTTGTTAATTCAGCATTTTGCAAGTGAACATGTTTTTTGTACAAGAAGTGTTTTTTCTTCGTCAGCAGTTGTTGTCTTAATTTTCATGTTTAAGAAAACGCATTTTGCACAGGTATCTTTACAGTTACTTGAAATCTCGTTTAAAGATTTTCATGTATGTTTAACTGAACTCAAGTTATTTTCCTTGCATTTTTCTAAGTATAAATTATACATTTTTCTTAGTTAAAATCATCCGTTCTGGATTTTTGGGGTCGAGTATAGTGACTTTTAAATGCCGGAAAGGTTTTTATGTGTTCTATCACTGTATTCATCACTAGCTCACTAGTTCTTCTGCAAGAGCCATCCATTTTCCCACGCATGTCTTTCGGAATATTCTCATGCGCTTCAAGGATACGATCAATTCGTCCAGTAGATATTTGGAAAGTATCAATGAAAAACGTTTTACATACTAAAATGTATCCACAAGGTAGTGACCAGGTAATATTTATAAGCATATGCCCTCATAGTGCCCGAATTATTTCTAGGCCTTCTTCTATCGACATTTTCACGTTGAACATTACAATAGAGAAATACATTTTGCTTATTAAAATCACTTATAATCCAGAACTTATCAAAAATTTCTATACGTTGTGTTTCATTTCTTCAAATTTTTTTTGCTGGAATGAATTTTCCTCTTTTTGTAGTACTTTTATCCAGTATTTCGCTTAATTTTATTTATTTGTTGCATATATTTTCCCTTATTTTGTTCTGCAGAATCTATGTTCTCAGTAACAATATCCTCTTCTGATGAAATTTCTACCTCTATTATTTGACTTCTCTTTTTACGATTTGTTAATTTGTTGTCCATAGCAGAATTATCTTCATCCTCTGAATTTAAGATTATTCTTCTGTTTATATATATGGGCTTTATTTCTATGTGAATTTGTTTAAAATTAAATAAAATAAAGATTTTCAATTGTCATAAAATAATATTGATTTGCCATTTGTTCTTACCTATATCACTATCTGATGTTAATAAGAAGTTATCCATTTTAGGAAAAAAATAAGCGAAGTAACCTAAACTAGTAACTCCTGACACGTAATATGACACGAAATATAAAACAAATGTAAAATAACAGGCTACTGATCGGCATCCATCTACCGACCAATTTTAGATTGTACAAAACATTGGAATTTTTTAAGAAATTAACCATGGACTAGTTATATATAAAAAAATATACATTAAGTTAAGAATGAAGTACGTGATAGTTTTTTTCAAAAATGAACTTACACTTCTTTTAAAATAAACGGTCTACATACTTTATTAATATTAATTGAGTATTCAAAATAAGAACTATATTTTAAAAACTGTTGGAAATATATTTTGCCTTAGTTGCAGGGCTTATATTAAAAGTCATAGAACCTGGATTCAGAGAGAGAGAGCTTTTTAGACTTACATACTTTTTAAGAAAATTATAAATTAGCTGTTTAAAACAATAGATATAGGCGTTCTCTTTTGATTTATTAATACGATACGTATGATAGATTAAGTTACTACATTTTTTTAAAGTTAAGAGTATACTTTTTATGTAAGCAGCAAGCGGCAGAGATATCGCTCAGCACTCTCTTCAGAAATATTTGGTCGTCCCTCACCCTTCTCTTAACAGAGGCAAACATCTACGGATTATTATAATTAGGGAGATCGCATCTGAACTTAATCCAAAACGCATGTTACGCAGTAACTACAAATTCGGTTTTTGCAAACTGTAGAACAAGTAGAGTTTTCTGTTAACTAGTCGCCATTTTTGCTACTAGCGTCTCTAGCGCATGTAAGTATCAACAAACAGCATTGCTTGAGTTTGTCTTTCATTTTATTTCAATTTTAAGTTTTACGTAATAAGAACAACAAAGCATTAAAACTCCGAAATTCATTTAGAAACACTAGGTATTTAATTCCAAAATTCAGTTGAATATATACATTAAGTTTGTTGTTCCATTAAACTAAGTTGAACTACGTTATTTATTTCGAATAATTTGCGATACATTCTAAAAAAATCTTTAGTTTAAACGTAACAAAAACACAAATCTCATTTTGGTTTTATAATATTCTGTGTTCAGTGGACATTATAAAACATTTTAACTTAGACACATAACAAGTTCCCTTTTGTCATTTAATTTAAAATTATTAGTTAATTTTTCTACAACGAACTAAAGAATTAATCTATTTTATTATTCAATTATGCTCTAAGTAGGTATTTTCCTTAATCCCGAACGTAATTATTTCTTTAGAATTCACCAATCCATCTCAGGTATAAATTCAGACCCTCATTCCACCAAAATTCATTATTGTTTTGGTTGCCGTACATTCCAGAGAAAGTTTTTATTATTTTCATTTTATTAATTTAGTAAATGTTTTTACTTGTAGTTAAAATCAATTTTATAATAAAGCTATACTGAAGAGATCGAAAGATCAAAATACGTGTCTGCAGATGATTATAAACTTGAATGCTAGATTATTTAATTGCTTTTGCTATGAAATCAGTCTAAATTCTATTTATGTTCATAACTGATCATGTTATTTTAACTTCCAAAAAGTCTAAAGTTCATTTTATCATTTATTAGTTTATTCAACAGAAATAATTGCATTCAAATTAGTGTTGCTTTGATAGTTGTACTATTTGTAACGCGCAAATTACTTTTGTATCATTCAATATATGTTGAGGTATTAGCCAGAGAAGTAGTTATTTCAACAAGTAATTTATTTTGTAGTATTAGAAAGACTCACGAAATGTTTTCGTAATTTGAAATTATTTGATTTAAATATATTTCAATAAGAAATTTTGAGCTTATTGTGGATCAAATTATAAATACCACATTAATTATATTTACCGGTCAATCACCTAGTGATAATATAGGAACTACATGATAATTACTTAAACTTCGGTAACAAAATTCATTACACCCACTACTGTAATAGTTTACACGTGTAAAGGTAAACGGACAAGGTTGGTAGAGACATATTAGGTTGAAAACGTCCAGGGCGGGTAAACATTTTGCAATTAAGATAAACGAGGGGTTCGTTAAATAGAGAACAAGTATCACTTATAAAATAATTTAAAGCGAAATTCAGTCGAGCGTCGCTCTTTCTATCATCTCCTGATCCTAATTGTGAGAGCCGAGTCATTCATCAATATTCACGTAATTCATTACTCTCATCCACTTAATTTTAATTACGGTCTCGCCATTTGAATTTTCAACCAATTTCGGACCCGTTCCACGAGAAAATTGTTTCAATTTTAGGCGTACCCACCAGACCGACGACGACGCGATATTGAATTAAAATTATTTATAGCAGAGTTGGCATGGCTGTATTAACTCACAAAAAAATAACTCTATATCGATATAATATAGAAGTAGGGTAATATAATTAAAATTAAATTAAACAAATTTAAAGATTGTACTAATTTTTGTTTTTAAAATAAAAAATAACTTTAAAAAATTATATATTACTTCTACTGCAGGTATAATTATAAATTCTTTAACATAAGGAAAGAGGATACATTTATTTAAAAAAAATCTAAAGTGCGTGGTATTAATTATTCGATTTTTAAAGATTTAGCGAAAAGTACGAATTAAGATATAAAAATAAAGAGCGTGGCAGGGTCGGGCGGGCCAAATGCAACATTTCGGGGGGATCAATATGAAAGGATTCCCCCCACCAGGCCGACACTGTGGGATATCCACGCTAACGGAAGATCGGTCAAGGTCATACGTACGATTGTCGGAAGCTCATTTTCCTCATTGTTGCCAAATTACGCTGAATCACTATTACTATGCTAATTTCTGGACCTAATGTTCCACTATTTGTAATGCTTTGATTAGGTTTTACATCGAGAAATGCGTATTTAACTAGCAAAGTGGTCAGATAAATTTATCGTGAGTATAAATTTCATATGTTTAGAGCTACATAAATTAATTTCAGTAATAATTACCTAATACTAAATAAAAATGATTTAAAGTTAGGCAGTATAATAAATATTAATCAGTAATACCGTGTGATTATATTATATAAATATATTTGAATCACTTATCATCTTTACATTATTTTGAAATGTTATGTACAATTTCATTCTTATGTAATGAGTAGTCTTTTCTGTGATACCATTGTTGTGGATTGAGTATTAATAATTATTTTTATGTCTGGCATTCTGTAAATATGTGGTCAAGTTTTTATTGTTTCAAATTAAACAAGTCATTTATATAAATATTGAACCCAAAATACTACCTTGGACCCCTCCTGTTATTTCCAAGATCCTTGATTTAAGGATTACAGTTTCTCTTTTGATTTCTACTATTTGCTTCCTTCAGATAAGGTAGAATTTCAGCCACTTATGTTCAACCCCTCACAAGCCTATACGTCGCAATTTTGGTAATAGTAACTCGTGATTAATTTAATCAAATGCTTTGGATATGTCAAGTAGGATATCAAAACAGATGTGTTCCTCTTATAAAGATGTATAAATTTTGTTAATTCATATAAGACTGTGTTACAATTTTTGATTTTTGTAAAACTATGTTGGCAAGCTGATAAAATATTATATGTTTACTCAAAAATGCTTGAATTTGTAGCTATTCAAATATTTTAGAAAATGCTGATATTCGACTTATGGGTCCACATCCACACATCCTCTGGGTTTTCGTTTTTATATAGAGAGATAACTTTAACTAATTTCAGTTGTGTTATGCATTGACCCGTTAATTAAAAATCTCAACTGTTCTGAAATGCAAACAATTGACTGATTCATTAAGTATGACGATATTTCATCAATATCCGCGTTTTTTTGTTGGAATGTTTCGTATAAGAGTTTTAATTTCATTTTTGATTATTGGATGAAAAAATATTGTCCAGTCAGATAAAAATAAATTATTTTTATCTTATTAGTATTATCCAAACGGATTGATTTTTGCAGTTTTACAAATGTATTTGTAAAGTGCATATTCTTTACATTTAAATCAATATTCGGTCTTAATTGGCTTAAATGATCACTTGTCATTAGTATATTTTTAACAGTATGTCAGGCGGCTTGGCATTTATATCTTTAAGTTTTTATTTTATTACTAAAATAGGCATGCCTGTTACTTTTTAAACTTATGTTATATTCTGTTTTGTAGTGTTTAAACTTTGTTTGTGTTCCTGTGAATATTTAATCTTTTAATTAATCTTGTAAAGATTCACTAGACTATTTTGTTCTATAGTATTTTATTGTGCTCGATATTTACAAAATATTTACACTCGTCTAAACTTATACTAACGACAGGATTTAAAATCTATAATTAAAAAAATCCATCTATGCTAAATGTCCATCTATCTAATAATAGCTTTTTTAGGTGCATTATATTTTTAATACTATTAAGATTTCTTATTTCTAAGGGAAGACAGTTGTAAAACTTTAATCCGTAATAATTGATACCGCAACGAGTTCTGTTCAGTCTTATCGTATGGTTATGAAAATCACTTACTGATTCGTATTTATGCAGATTCTGTTTTACGTACAGCAGAGTTTGTAAGATATATATACCAGGTAATGTAGAATCTTTAATCTCCGAAAAATGTCTTTAGTGTCTTTTCTATAGTGAACCCCAGTAATTATTCTGATCATTTTTCTCTGCAATCCAAAAATTCTGTCTGCATAAGCGGAATGACCCCATATTATTATTATGCCGTAGCTCATTTTACAATGAAATCGGGCGTAATACGCATTAATCAATACTGTCTCGGAAGCGTCTATATTTCTAAATAAATAGATTAGAGATACCAATTTTTTTGCAAGTTCATCACAATAACTCGAAGCTTTCCTTTTCTTTCTTTAAAATGAGGTTCCATTACACGCGTTCCAAGAATAATTATCTGCGTTTTGAATTCATTTAAAGATAATTCATTCTCAGTGAACCATGCTTTAAGCTCGCTTTTTGTGTCATTTGTTTTTAGTAATAATGAATCAATATTACTATCACTAATTAGAGCAGATGTATCGTCAGCAAAAATTATTAAGTTTGTTGGATTTATATGTTCTTCTAGGTTATTTATGTATATAATAAAAAGGAAGAGACCCAGGACAGATCCTTGCAATACACTCCGTGTTATAAGCAATTGTGATTTGCTGTTATTTATGGTAACATATTGATACCTGTCAGTAAAATATGATTCAAAAGAATATAATGCATTATCATTGAAATTGTAATGTGTTATATATTAGGTTATAAACTCTACAAGGGCAGTTATTGTAGTCATGTTATCCCAAAAGCCAAATTGAGCTTTTGTAAGTAAGCTACTTTGCTTACTAATTGCTTAATAATAAACCATAAACATCAAGGCTATTTGAAATGAAATTGTCTGTGGCTCAGATCTTTCGTCTTACAATTTCTGCTATGTAACATTTGTTTTAATTTCTTTCACAGTTTGAAATAGTTTTAGATGCGGATATAGATTGTTTAGGCCGGTTAAAAATACTAAATCTTCACGCATTCGCTTTAAATAATTATCAATCCATTTAATCTTGCCCGCTCTACAATCCGATTTTATGTATTTCATTGTGAACGCTAGGTTAACAGCAGGTTGAATAATTGATATAAAATTGTGAAAACATAAGTCAACATCATCACTGTTATAGATCGAACTCCAATTTGCCGTGTCAAGTATTTGAAAAATTCTAACTAAGCCGCTTTCAGTTATAGGTTGAATGATTTTAGAGCTAATTTATTTGTTTTTAATAATTTCTAGGGATATTTTCTGTCCAATATGATCAGATAGACTAGTGCTAATGACAGTTGAATTATATTTTATATTTTGGGTAATCGCGCTGTTCACTAACACATTACAATTATTTAGTCCTGTATGATCGTTGATTGTTATATCATATCCGAATGATTGTATTAGATCTTCAAGTTGAAGATAATTTGTATCATTAGTAGATCCAATGAACAAATGGATTGATACATACTCCTCCTGGCCTTATTTGTGGATCTTTGAGTCTTTCTAGATCACGAAAAGCAACATCTTTCAAATTTGTTGAGGCTATGTCGAAAATTATAGTACTGACCTCTGTCTGTATCGTATTGGGTGGTGACAAATACATCCTTGAATAATTCTCTATGTTTCTAAAGAAAAACATCCTGGCAACTTGCATTATATTTTAATTTATGCAAAACACTTACGATTTTCTTTTGAGCAGTAAAAGCCCTTATCGCGTTTGTGCTGCTGCCCCAAAATACCACACCATATCTGAGATGTGACATGATGTTTGCAGAGTAGAATAATTTTCCTATATTAGTATTAGTGTTGAGCATAAGTATGTGTAAACCATAGCAAGGAGTACTTAAATTTTTGCAGATATAAATAATGTGTTGGTTGAAACTCAGCGTACCATCCAAAATAATACCCAAGCATTTGACTCTATCTGAAAATGTATAAAAGTTATTACTAAATTTGATTGAAGGTGGAGTTTCTATTAATTTATTTGACTTAAATAGGATAAAGTTGATTTTTGTGGTATTTAAAATCAGTTTATTTTCAGTAAACCACACATTGCATATCTTAATTATATCTGGATGAGTACTATCCATTACAAGAATATTTGTATCATCTGCGTAATTTAATATTTCGCAATAAAGTGGCAATTGTATTGACAAATTATTTATTTATTTATTTATTTACGGAAGGCCGTTACAACATATGAATACAACTGTACAATACATTACAATATTAAAAAGTGTACAAATTAAAAATAACAACAATATAAATATACATAAAAATACAGAAAATATAAATAAATTAGACATGATGGCGCAGAACCAAACGTAGCTTATGCAGCGTCACATTGCAATAATCGATATTTAATGAATTGCAATTCCTAGCGATTCTTGCAATGCTAAAATGTTCAGCATAAACCGTCCTATAAAATCGCTCTTCGAAAAACCGAAAAGAACGCAAATCACTTTTAGGCACGTGAATATGGAGTAAACTTAATAACAGTGGTGAGTTGACTAAGCCATTAATAAGTTTAAAACCGGTTGTTACGTCCACGTTTCTAGGTCTCTTTTCCAACGAGTCAAGATTTAAAAATTCCAATAAAACAGGGTAAGTCCCTGTTAGCCCAAACTTGAACGAAATATATTTCACAAATTTAATCTGGACTCAATTTAGTCGCTCTCAGCCCTGGTGAAGGGACACCAAATTAAGGAGCAGTACTCTAAATGCGGACGTACAAGGAAAATATAAAGATTTAAAATGGTTTTTAAATTTTTGAAGTCCATACAACTATGTTTTACAAATCCAAGAACTCGATACGCTTTGGATGTTACAGAGCTTATATAATCGACAAAGCACCATCTACTTGACATAATTACTCGTAAATCTTTAACAGTGTATACACGAGTGAGTTTATTATCAGCGAGGAATTAATCTCTATCTGTTAGTGTTCTCTTTTTGGAAAAGGTAATTACACTACATTAACCAATATTAAGCCGCATGCTATTATTATGACACCAGACATCAAACCTGTCTAGATCCTGCTGAAGTAATTCAGGAGAGGTACTGTCGGTAATTGATATTTTAAATTAAATATTTTCATATCGTCAGCAAAAATATCAGAATGATGAAAACAATTGACTACATCGTTAATAAAAATGTTAAATAGGAGTGGTCCAAGATGCAACCCTTGGGGTACCCTGGAGGAAACGGATATTTCCTACAAAATGAAACTACCTACTCGTACAGCTTGTGTCCTATTGGTTAAATGGGATCGCATCCAGTCTAGCATAATGTCATTTAAACCAATTTGTTTTAGAAGAAGAATACCATGGTCCACTTTATCGAAGGCCTTTGAAAAGTCGGTGTAGATAGAATCTGCCTCACATCCAGCTTCCAAAGATGATGTAATAAATTGACCATTCGAAAGTAAGTTGGACCAAGTAGCACATCCACTTCTGAAACCATGCTGACTATTTGACAGTAAGGGAGATAGACAAGCAGACAATGAGGCAGTAATTTGTTTTTCAAAAATTTTAGGAA
The DNA here is from genome assembly GCA_963969525.1 of Ontholestes murinus. Classification (NCBI taxonomy): domain Eukaryota; kingdom Metazoa; phylum Arthropoda; class Insecta; order Coleoptera; family Staphylinidae; genus Ontholestes; species Ontholestes murinus. The sequence continues at coordinate 26,618,787 of OZ018390.1, read as the reverse complement.
TAAATGACAGGATAGAGATCTGGCGATAGTTAGAAAAACTGCTTTTACTCCTACATTTAAATATAGGTGATATTGAAATATTGAAGCACCTTTCCAAAGGGTAGGAAACAGTAGCTATAGTGGACGATTGAGTGAGAAGTAGCACTGCCGAAGTAATGCCGACGGTAAGTCATCCGGCCCAGTGCATTTGATGTCTTTGAGTTGCGTTAATTCATAGTGATAATGATATCAGAGGAGCGGTTAAAATTTATATGGTTGTAAGAGTGCATATGAAATTGTTTTAAGGAATCGCTGTTTACGGGTGGACCGTATACTGACCCAAACTGAGCTGCAAATAAGTCGACAATACGCTGCCTGTCATTTATTAATTCACCATCAATATCAAATGTTTCAGGAATGGATGAGTTATTCCTTTTAGTATTAACAAAGTTCCAAAAAAAATTAGGATCTTTATTTAGAGACTGCTCCATAGACCAAATATACTTATTGTAACAGACCTGAGACATACTTTTTTTACTAGTGTGTGTACTGTAACAGATGAAAATCTGAGTCAAGTCCAGAACATTTATAATTTAAATGTTGCTTCTTCTTGAGAAAAATAAGATCTATAAGTTCAGCACTAAACCATTTGGGAAAGCGACGTTTGTGACTAGAATTTTTTTTTAAATTTTAGGTACGTATAAATCGATTATGGAATAAATCTTTTTATAGAAGAACTCAACGTTATCGACAATATTATTACCCAAAAACAAACTATCCCAATATATGTTTATAATGGCTTCACTTACTGACACATAATCGGCTTTACAATAGTTATAGACAAACTGGGTATTCAAGTTCGTTTCATTTTCATGCGGCAGTTCATTGTCCAATGTTATAGGAGGATGGTGGGCATCGCAAGGTAAAATATGGAATAGAGCTTTTGAGACAGTGTAATTTCCGATAAAGAATGAATATAAAAATATCAAGTCGTTATCATGTCATTAACTTGTTGTGATTTATATATATATGATGAATAACAAAGAGCCTATTATGGTACCTTGATGAATCCCTTTAGTTATTTGAAATGGTTCGGATTATACCACTTTAGATCGGTCATTGATATCAGTTAATTTGGTATAATGCACTCTGCTTTTATCAAATTATACGCTAAACCACGAATACCATGGAACAGAGCTTATATAATCGACAAAGCACCATCTACTTGACATAATTACTCCTAAATCATTAACAGTGGATACACGAGTGACTTTATTATCAGCGAGGAAGCAATCTCTATCTGTTAGTGTTCTCTTTTTGGAAAAGGTAATTACACTACATTTACCATTATTAAGCCGCATGCTATTATTATGACATCAGACATCAAACCTGTCTAGATCCTGCTGAAGTAATTCAGGAGAGGTACTGTCGGTAATTGATATTTTAAATTAAATATTTTCATATCGTCAGAAAAAATGTCATAATGATGAAAACAATTGACTACATCGTTAATAAAAATGTTAAATAGAAGTGGTACAAGATGCAACCCTTGGGGTACCCCGGAGGAAACGGATATTTCCTACGAAATGAAACTACCTACTCGTACAGCTTGTGTCCTATTGGTTAAATAGGATCGCATCCAGTCTAGCATAATGTCATATAAACCAATTTGTTTAAGTTTCAGAAGAAGAATACCATGGTCCACTGTATCGAAGGCCTTTGAAAAGTCGGTGTAGATAGAATCTGCCTCACATCCAGCTTCCAAAGATGATGTAATAAATTGACCATACGAAAGTAAGTTGGACCAAGTAGCACATCCACTTCTGAAACCATGCTGACTATTTGACAGTAAGGGAGATAGACAAGCAGACAATGAGGCAGTAATTGGTTTTTCTAAAATTTTAGGAATAAATGATAGGATAGAGATCTGGCGATAGTTAGAAAAACTGCTTTTACTCCCACATTTAAATATAGGTGATATTTAAATATTGAAGCACCTTTCCAAAGGGTAGGAAACAGTAGCTATAGTGGACGATTGAATGAGAAGTAGCACTGCCGAAGTAATGCCGACGGTAAGTCATCTGGCCCAGTGCATTTGATGTCTTTGAGTTGCGTTAATTCATAGTGATAATGATATCAGAGGAGCGGTTAAAATTTATATGGTTGTAAGAGTGCATATGAAATTGTTTTAAGGAATCGCTGTTTACGGGTGGACCGTATACTGACCCAAACTGAGCTGCAAATAAGTCGACAATACGCTGCCTGTCATTTATTAATTCACCATCAATATCAAATGTTTCAGGAATGGATGAGTTATTCCTTTTAGTATTAACAAAGTTCCAAAAAAAATTAGGATCTTTATTTAGAGACTGCTCCATAGACCAAATATACTTATTGTAACAGACCTGAGACATACTTTTTTTACTAGTGTGTGTACTGTAACAGATGAAAATCTGAGTCAAGTCCAGAACATTTATAATTTAAATGTTGCTTCTTCTTGAGAAAAATAAGATCTATAAGTTCAGCACTAAACCATTTGAGAAACCGACGTTTGTGACTAGAATTTTTTTTTTTAATTTTAGGTACGTATAAATCGATTATGGAATAAATCTTTTTATAGAAGAACTCAACGTTATCGACAATATTATTACCCAAAAACAAACTATCCCAATATATGTTTATAATGGCTTCACTTACTGACACATAATTGGCTTTACAATAGTTATAGACAAACTGGGTATTCAAGTTCGTTTCATTTTCATGCGGAAGTTCAATGTCCAATGTTATAGGAGGATGGTGGGCATCGCAAGGTAAAATATGGAATAGAGCTTTTGAGACAGTGTAATTTCCGATAAAGAATGAATATAAAAATATCAAGTCGTTATCATGTCTTGACTTATTGTGATTTATATATATGATGAATAACAAAGAGCCTAGGATGGTACCTTGAGGAATCCCTTTAGTTATTTGAAATGGTTCGGATTATACTACTTTAGATCGGTCATTGATATCAGTTAATTTGGTATAATGCACTCTGCTTTTATCAAATTATACGCTAAACCACGAATACAATGGATTTTGACATTAATATGGAATGCTCACAAGTGTCAAAAGCCTTTGACAGGTCTAAAAAGATTCCGCATGTAAAGTTACGGTTTTTCATATTTTCTAGCACCCATTTAGTATAATGAAACAAGGCCGTTTCAGTTGGGATGCTGAGAGTGATTTTAATTATATCTGATACCGTTGTAGGTTTTAGAAAAAATGATTGAGGATTAAATAGAATATTGGTTGAATGAATATTATTAGTATTGCTTGAAGATGTTATTTGATTACCTATTTCATTGAAAAATGTATTGAGGTCATTGGCTAATTTAACAATGTTATGGTATTTTGGTATTGTAATAGATTTATGACCAGCAACGATATCTTTGACAACATTCCAAGATGCCTTGGATTTGTTTATTTGATTTAGAAAGTTTTATTTCGATTTGTCTATGTTTTTCTTAAGTTGGCAAATTATTATAAGTTTTCTGTTACTTTTTATACAAGGGAATATATTATGGCCGATAAGTGGAAATTGTTTTATATATCAATAAATTTTATTTACTTAGTTTAAGCGTCTCTGTTTGAAACATGTTAGCCTTTTTGGTTTTAAGGTGAACTTTGCTCGGAAAGTTTAAGTGAAAATGTTTTAAGAAGATACTGATAAATTAAACATATTTAGTCTCTGCAGTGGTATAAGTTGAAATATTTTCATAGGATTCCTTGGCGATGTTTTCTACACAACATTAAATTCAAGGTATTTGAATTTATGAACCTTTTTGTATTATATACCTACTACTAAGCTTTCCTTTGTAGTTAAGAAATTGTACTGTATGTTCTGATATTGTGGTTTGCAAAGCTGTAATTGTAGTTTCCGAGCATATATTTGTAATAATATTTTCAATGCATGATTAAGTTGTCTTACAAAACCAAGTAGGCTCTTTTATTAAATGTTTTAGATTAAATGAATTTGATATACATTTAAAATTATTTTCAAAATTGCTTGATTGAAGAAAATGTTATAATCTTCAATAATAGAAAATCTTTTATTTTGATTCAAAAGTTTTAGAAGTAATTTTTCAGAGTCTTGAAATAAATGAATATTCCGCAAATGCACGCACATCAAATGGAAAAAATTTAATTGTGTCTTCAATAAACAGGGCTACCCCTCTGTGTTCCTTTATATTTCGGCAGAAACTTGCAGCTTACTTGGAATTTGAAATATAAATTGATTTTAATTGTTCATGCGTGAGCCAATGTTCTGATATACAGAAAATGTTGCATTTTATGTCTTCTAACAGTGCTTCTAGTTGGTTTAATGATGTCGTGATGCATTGGACATTCTGATGTAGTATTGATAGGGAGCAGCTGTCTTGACTGTTTAGGCTTAGTTTTGTTGATTGGGGATCTTGAAAATTTGAATGTTGAAAGTTGGGTTTACGCTTGAAACGAATCTATTAATGAACATCTTTTGCCCAGAAATTTTCATTATTGATTTTTAATGACGTATATGATGCGTCTTTATATTTGGGTTCTAATTGTTCAAAGTAAAATTGTCTGCTTTCGATAAATGTTCTTTTATCAGATCGCAGTTCACATCTCTATGTAACCGAGAGACAATAATCCATTTTCTTGATTAAACCTCCGCGACAGAAAGTTCCATATTTGCCGTTTGTCCCTTAAATTTAATTTTAGGATCTATGGTTCCATCTCTGAATAATTTTCTGATTTTGCAGAGTGATTGAGTTGAAATACATGATTCATTTTCTCTGCCTGCGCAATTTTTTCGTAGCGAAAATTGTTGTATTTGAGGGTTATGACATCCCTGTGTAGGTGTAAATATTTCCTTTATTTTATCGTATATTTTTCGTCTATCTTGCTATTAATTGGCAGATCATTTGGCTCTTTATATTTGCACTTCATGTATTTACTTAGGTATTGGGAACTCCACCAGGCAATCATCATATATCCATTTGAAATTTTGAATATCCGAGATTGATAAATACTTTTTTACTCCACATGATAAGTGTAAACTCTTTATAAACGTAATAGTATACAAAGGAAAGGAACAAGGCTCAACATTCAGGGCAAAAGTATCTACTTGTGTATTAAGTAATTTTTTTAAATTCTAATAATCAATAGATTATTTTTATAGAAATAAATAATACTATTAAGCATCTTTTTGATGACCTTTTGACATCTTTCGGGTAACATAATGGTGTCACGTTCAAAGTACTTCTGGTCTTTCTCTACAAACAATGAAGCAAGTGCTGTATGACTCTATGGTCAAAATTTAATTGTTCCACCATTCAAAAAGTTTTATAAAGATCGAAACAAATAGTAGTTGTAGTAGATGGCGCAAGGTCTGGCGGATGGTCCATTCCTTCTGGCGGGTCACTAAAATTGTATGTGGCCTCACATAACTTACGATTTGCCAATTATTGCCGAAAGTGAAAAGCCGTATTGATGGTTTGGTTCTTTGGTAGCAACTCAAACCCAAGAAGCCTTTTTAATCCCACCAAATTAAGAGCATAAGCTTCTTTTGATGGATATTTACTTTCAAAGTGGTTACAGATTTTTTGCATGATCGTTTTAATACGAAATTGTCATAAACTACCAATTTCTCACTGCCAGTGACTATAAATTTGAGAAATGTATAATTTTCATTATTTTTTAAGAGGTTGGCGGAGGAGTTTATGTGCTTTGTTAAATGGATTTCTTTGAGTTCATGTGGAACTCAAATATTGATTTTACTTACATATCCCAGCTTGTGCAAATGTCTTTCCACAGTCGTTTGAGAAATGTTTTATAATTTTATGACCTCTCGAGTCGGGTAACATAGGTTAGCTTCTAATAATATCTTAATTTTAAAGTCTTCTACTTAAACTCGCCTTCCTGAACGTGGCGCATCTTTGGCATTGAAATTAACAAACCAGTTCTAGCACGAGGGTTCTGTCAAGCTATTTTTATAATACACAGATCATAACTTTTTATGGGCTGAAAGATTTCACTCTCTTTGAATACTGCAATCTACTCTAATATTTATCTAGCACCAGTTGAGCATTATTGGCTCCTTAAGTCCAACAATAAAACAGTAAATGCAAAATATGCTTTAATTTAGCTTTAAGATGTACTATTCATTTTAGGGAATGCGTTATGACAATTTTGATGTCCATAACTTTTATCTTTAGCTGATTTCATATTCATAAAACTTTCTCTGTAGTTGAACTTACTTTTAACAGTAATATTTCTGTTTTATCTTGCAATAATCAAAGTTTACCAAATAACTCAAAATATAATTTTCTCAATAGATGCGTTTGAGTTTGAAACATTTTCAACTATATTATTCATTAATTCATTTTCATAAAACAACTTCTAGATTTTCTGTGACAAGTCATTTAACTAATATTTTAGTTTGATCAAAAAATCTGTCGGATAATTAAAGGAGGAAGATTTAATTACGGTAACGTAGACAATTGCCTAATTTTCAAACTAATTAATTACCACCATGTTAACATTCTTTTCGTGTCCACATAATCGAGCTACAATAGTGAAACTTAAGAATTTTTTTAGAAATTTTAATGCAACAGAAATATAAAGACCGTTAATACCAGTTCGATTGTTATTTTATTATTGTAGTTTGCATTTCATAAGCGAATAAAATTAATTAACATTTGAATTATTACAGTCGATTTAACTTACCACCAAAATTATAATTCAATGTGCTATGAAAATTAATTTCTTGGAAAATTGATATGTTAATATGTAACAATAACTAAAAAGACAATTAATTAAATATTTTATGAAGTAATTTAATAATATGTTGAATCCATAAATTATTCATGCATTATTCATGTAGTGCACAAATATGAATTAATAATATAAATTGCCAATAAATATTATTAATGATATTTATGGGCAAATCTAATATCAGGACACATTGTTTTATTTCAGTTTACTTGCTTTGACCTTCTGTGGTATGTTTATTCAATAAAGTAATTTATCTGTTCCATACTTATTGATCCGATAAGAAACAAATATTTCATAACACCTCCAGGAGGCCATCGTCAAATACAAAATTATGAAAATAATCGATATGCTCCTGATTAAATTATTCAACACCCGACGACAAATTGGAAGTGGGACAAGCGAAGAGAACAGAAACGAACAGATGGAGCCCAAACAAAGCCCCGTCTCTGACGAAGTAAACATTGAAGTCTCGAGGCACTCGGAAAACAACTGTTGTCGAGGAATCCCACCAAAAACTGATTCACCGTCGGAAAAAAAACCGTTAAACTGAAGGAATTCTGTGCAGAGTCTATTGACTCCAGACCATTTATATTCCACACGAAGGACGCATTTTGGGGGCTAGATCAATACACGCGCAAAACGATGATACGTACAATTTAGGGGATGGATATGTCTCTATGTATATTAAAAAAACATGCGGAAGAACGTGGAAAATGAGGAGATTATTATGTCGGATGCCTAAGTGGGTAATGCAAATTTACGGGGAGACGGGGCGGAAATTGGATTTTTCATGCTTTAAATAGAGCCAGGTAAGGGAAACTCGATTAGTACGAATTCAATTATCCTCGAACTCTTGATAATTGTTTCTATCATTTTACGATCATATTTAAAGAAAAAAAAAAAGGTTTTAAATTTTACACATGTTAATACTTGCAAGGCGTACTAATATATGTACATAAACTTTATATATATAAATCAATTAACTTATTTTAGATAATTAATATAAATATTGAATTTATTCAGTCTTTATTGTTATTAAACTAAAGCAATGCTATATTCATGTAGTTTCATGGAAGTAATAAATAATTATTAAAATTTCTAAAATAATATAGATATGCATAGGATGGGAGGTTTTTGCCTGAAGCTGAATTTACATAGGAGTCATATGTAATAAAATATCAAACTTCTACACTGACGTAGTCCACAATGGTCATTATACGCTACCAAAGTTTATGAATACTGCGGATTATATATTAAACAAGTACACGCTGTCTGGTTTACAAAATGTAATATTACATTGCAAACTTAATGAAAAATTCATATTAAATTTGAATCGCAATCCTAGTCTTTCCTGGTATTAGTAAGATGAATATTCTTTATTTACAATAGTGCAATAATTGTGTCGATTCATCCATCTATAGGGTTCGGCAAATTAAATATTTTCTGCATCATCTAACAAATAAAAGTGTTCATTTTACCTTTAATAATTCTGTTTGTTTATGCATCATAAAATATTTATTTATGGAATGATTTTATGAATCACATCAATGTATATTAAGTAATTATAAACAAAAAAAACAAAACAAATTGGCAAGATAATCAATCTTAGATAAAGAATATAAAACCCGAAGCAAGTGATAAGACCTTCTATATTTATTTTATTACAGTGTACAGTTCTACAGATTCATACCTTTGGTAAGAAATGAGGCTTTCAAATAGCACACTTTTAATCTAGGTTTTTTGCTTACATTTTAATGATATTCATATGAGTAACAACATTACCATGCCAAATTTTGTATCTATTACAACGCTAAGCCATGATTTCCTCAAATGCATATATCGTATTGTATCTTCAGCACAATAGCAATTAAAACGCATATATTGTTTTTCTCGGGTAACCTTTAAATGTGGTATATTATACAGTTGATCCTTCCTACAATTTGATAGGGCCTACCTCGTCCCATTAGTAATTTTGTGAAGAGACCTAGGCGTTGTTGATTAAATTTACAAACTATATCTCCATTTTGATAACTGCTGTAGTCCACATATACATCTAGATTAAGCTTTTTCATCAATACTTTAATTGTTTATTAAAGTAATCCATTACTTTGACGATGCCTAAGTTAAAAACCCTATATTTCTTGCACTGGATGCTTTCTTTATAGTCACCCAGTAAAATATCTGTCGTAGTTTGTTCAAGGTTTTCAATATTAATGATCACTGGAAAATTCAGTGTAAATATTAGCTCAATTTCAATTGTGAAAAATATTTTGCAATTTCTCAACAATTTTAGGATAGACTCACTTTTCTACTCCTCCTGTATCTCTTTTGGTTACTTCTGAAGTGATTTTCTCTTTGTATCATGCGATGTTTTAGCGTTTTCAAATTTTTATTTACAAAATAAGGCATCTATGTTTTTGTAAATTATCTCAGCCCGTTGTGTTCATTATCAAACTCAGACACCTAAAGCTTTTTCAGTCATCTTGTCAATAGCACGATCGAGGGAGCATATTAGCAAAAGCCTGGAAAAAAAATACAGATATAAGATATGGAAATGAAGTGTAAATAATAGAATCTCTCTGTATACAATGAAATCACATACGAAATACAATGCAAAATTAAATAAAAAGGAAAATACCATGGAATGCAGGCGATGGAAAATGGAATAAGAACAAATTCACCATTTAAGAAAGAATTAAAGGAGGCCCGGAAAAGAAGGAAAACGATATTTTGTGGAGGATATCACGAAAATAGTAACAAATAATATAGACAATCACTCAAAAGGAAAAGAATGAGAAACTTTACAAAGAAATAAACATGCTGGTGGAATGAAAAAAATAAATGAAGCAGAACAAAGCTGCACCAAAGCAAGAATGGAAAAAAATAAGAAAGAACAAAACAAAAAAGGCAAAACTGAAAGAATAATGGAAAATTAAAAAAAAAACTGAAGAAGCTGGAAGAAAATATGCGAAGAGATAGAAGAGGACACTTGGCAAATGGGATATAAAATAGTGATGAAAACTAAACTCAACCAAAATGAATATAACGGAAAAAGACCAGAAAAAAATTGCTAAAGGCTTGCTTATAACAGAAAACGGAGAAGACTAAGAGAAAGAAAGGAAAGGAAATAAGTAAGACCAATGAAGAAGAAATAAAGCTGTTTACAATGAGCGAACTAAAACAGGCAACAGAAAAGACACCAGGACCAAATAATATTACTGCAAAAATTATAACGAAGTATTAAAAAAAAAATAGTAGAAAGACTAAACAAATATCTAAGAGAGAGGAGTTCTTAGAAGAAGAACTAAAATATAGGCTGATAAATCTAATAAATACAATAGAAAAACCAAATGTGAAATAATGACAAAGGTTAGAATAAATGAAAAATAAGGGGAAAATAACAGAAAACCAATACGGTTTCATAAAAGGAAAATCGAGAGTCGAAGCGGTAGGAAACATATGTAAAATAGTAGAATATGGCAAGAAATATAATAATAATAATAATTTATTTACAACAGACACAGTCTTTTAATTAAATATCTAAATAAGAAGAAAAGTTACACACAAAAAACGTTAAAATAGTAATACATTTAAATTTTATCAGCTTATACACTAATATTGCATTACATTTTATGTTAACATGTGAGGTAGATGATGTTTGAAGATATCGTGAGTATTTTGTGTATTATGATATAAATTATAAATTGCTGTGATGATGCGTTAGAGGAATACAATATGTGAATATAGACGGGTTGCGAAGTAATGGTGTAGGTACCTTGTAAGTAATTTATCAAACTATGTTCTGGCTATCAATTTTGTTATGAATGATGTTGTACAAAGTTTTTATGATAATGTTTTCATGATGGTCTTTAACGGAAGCAAGATTGGTTCTTGTAGTAAGTTTATATATGGATACCCTCTTACCGGATATTGTTTGTTTTTGGTGAAAAGCAGACGTTTTAGAATTTTTTCTGAATACTTTCAAGCTGATTAATATATATTTCAAAAGAAGGTATCCATACCGGAACACAATAAACTATTTTGCTTAATATAAGTGATTGATATATTAACATTAGCGTTTCAAGGTTATCAAAATCTTTAGTAATTCGTAATATGAAACCTTATTAGAACTGTTGAGTAAATCCGTTAACTCTGAAAGTTAACTTGTTGTCAAACACAATTCCAATAGCTTATTACAACTGCTGAGTAAATCCGATATATGTTCTCTGAAAGTTAACTTGTTGTCAAACACCATTCCTAGGTCTCCGATGTTGGTTGTTCTGTCAAGTTTTGCATATATTGTATGGATATTAAGTAACATGAGAGTTACGTGGGTAAGAAATAATATAACATTTATTTGTGTTTAGTTTAAGCCCATTATCCTGATACCAGTTTTTAAGTTTGTTGATGTTATCTTGTAATTTCCAACAATTGGCCATAGTTATAAGTGGTTTAAATGACTATATCGTCTGCGCATACGAGATAATCACAAGCGAAGACTTTACACACAGAATTTAGAAATAATATGAAGAGTCCTAAATTTGAGCCTTGTGGTACCCCTGTCATGGGTTCGAATGGAAGTGACCGATGTCCCTCGTATTCGACAAATTGTTACCTGTCTGTCAAGTACGATTTTATGACCGAAATTACATTTCCCTTGATGGGGTAGCGTTTCAACGGTTCAACTAGTTTGTTGTGGGGGATAGGGTCAAATGCCTTCATCAGATCAGTATAGATGATATCGGTCTGAAGTCACTTGGTTTGTTTCACAATTTTTCTTATATTCTTTTCTTATTTATTTAAATATAGAAAAATTGTGAAACAAACCAAGTATAATTTAATTTAAACCTTCATTAGTAGTTCAAAATGTTTCACCAAGTGATAAATGAGAAAGTGATTCAAGAAATATTCTGAGATGACTTGTGAAATGTTGAGGAGATTAGATAGTGTCAACTTTTTTAAAGAAACGACGTTGGTGCGATGAGATAAAGTGGAAGTTTGTTTGTAAATGTAATACCTTACCAATGACTCGAATATTTTGACAACTGTGTTAATTAAGGTTATTGGTCTGTAATTTGAAACTTCCGTTTTAGTACTTTTCTTATAGATGGGTGTTATTGATCCTCTCTTCCAATAATCAGGATACAATCCAGTTTGCATTTTTAGGTTATATATGAAAGTCAAAGGTTGTCCTATATTATTTTATCAGTCCTTAATGAGGAATTCTGGTAGACCATCTGCACCTCTTGTTAATTTTGATTTCAGTTTCTTTATTTTCATTAGTGCTAAATTTTCGGAAACGTAGAAGTTACCTAAGTAGTCCATATCAAGAAATATTCTGAGATGAAATAAATAAATAAATATCAGCTACAGTTTCTGCTTGGTGGAAAATATTCATTTTGTCATTATTGAAAGACCTTTTGAAATGTTCAGAAAACCCGCTTACAATTTCCTCTCCACCTTCAAGGGATGTATTAAAGAATACTGCTTGAAATACGGCTGTGGTTCTTCTTTGCGTTGATGTATGACCAAAGCTGTTTAGGATCGGTTGATAATTTATTTTCGGTTTCGGATATAAATTTGCGGTATACTAAGTCGATGTTCTGTCGCAGTCCAGTTTCCGATTCACGTAATTTAGTCTTATTTTCAGACGTTTTTTGGCGCAGGTTGCGACACCATCGTTTTTTCTTTCTTATGTCACAGATGATGCATTTATCGTACCATAATGGAAATTTTTCCTAAAAGGTTGTCGATTCTTTGGGAACACTCATTTCGCAGCATTTATAGATTAGCTTCTACATTGTTTCATAAGCTGTGTTCTAATCTTTGCATTCATATAGGCCGGTAAAATCAATATCACAAATATTAGAGTATAATACCGAAAATTTCGCTTTTTTAAATTGTAGGTAGGGTTGATATTTGGTTGCACTTTGAATGGATCCATTTTATTTGCTTGGAGTGTCAACTCCAGTAAAGGAAGATATGGATCAATAGGAACTAGAGAATTGTTAGATTATAATACATGGGGTGTTACCCCTAATTAATGGAAGCTAGTAACCTATCCAATATGCGTATAGAAATAGAAAAAATACAATGATGTTAACGTTACATATAACAAATACGATCAATGCCGTTCATGGGAGGAAATAACAATGAAAGAGAAAAGATTGAAATCAAAAGATAAATATAAGGTATCTTAAAAAAACTACATTTAAGACAGAAAAATAAGGATATGAGAAAACAAAAGAACTAGAACTGGTAGGAGTGGTGCCCCCAGGATAAAATTTATTATTTGAAGCAAAAACACTTAGGCGTACATAAAATTTACTAGGCAGATGATCTGATAATAATAGCCACAGATAGGAAAAATCAAAGACTATAAAAAAAGATAAACAAAAGCATAACAATAATTAAAGAAAAAGTGCTGACAATCCGAAGGCACAGAACAAGAACAAGAAGTGATATTGTAAAAAATACTGAGTTTTTTAATGCAGTGTAAATATAAAGGGTGAAATGAAATACTTGGGAATGTGGCTACCTAGAAAGCAGAGTACGAGAACACGCATAAAAAGGACAATAGAAAAGGCAGAGAAAACAATAGAGAGTCTGTCAAGACTGATGTTAAACCATAGGGCACTTCACGAAAAAGGGAGAAGGGTGCTGCGTTTAGGAGCGCATTTAATAATAACATATGAAAGCGATATATGGCAAAGGGCCTTAAAATAGGAAAAAGTATAGAAACAAGTAACAAGATTATAAAGAAAACTAGCAATAAAAACCTCTAGAGCTTATGGGAAATCATCGATGATGGCCGTATTGTCGATCGTAAAAATAACACCAATGACTCTCTTGGTCCAACAAAAACAAAGCTGCCCAAGAGATTAGTTACAAACAAAAGATACAATAAAATGAGAGATAATAAGAAAATGCCAGAAGGATTAAGAATAGTACGGGCAAAGGGCAATAGACATGAATAAACAGATAGCATGGATAATTAATATTAAATAGGGGGAAATGCGAGGAAGATTCAGAACATGTTCTTTTAATGTAGAAAATAGTAGAGAGAAATAGAAGAAGGAAGAAATAGGTTACAAGTTGATTTTATATGCCCACATAGAAAATGTTATTAATGTTAGATTTAGAGTGCAGGCTTATCATGCAATTGTTTCTTAGAAACCAGCAATATGGTTTCAAGTGCAAGAACGGAGTTGAATATATTTAGATTTTAAGTAAAGAAATGTATCCTATGGATAGATTAGAATCTTTTATTTATTTATACAAATACATTATCCCATATTCTAATATTCTTACTGGAAAGCTAGCTCCCAGAACTAAATTAAAACAACTAAATTATTAATTATGAAGCTCTAAATATCCTAATTTATCTTTAGTTATACTTTATAAGTAACCAGTAATTGATAACAAAACAACTTTAATTTTATGTTTGATAATGATTAGCTGCTAGTCGAAACTATACTCAGGTGTAATTATTAAATAAAGTGCTAAAACAAAGTCATCGTGTCTCCTTTTTCATTATATTCAAGATGTACCTCAAAGTGAACGCCTCCACAATTAAACATTTAAAACAACTTTAGTTTTAACAAATAATTTGAACGTAGTATTTTTTAGTGCCTGCTTAAAAAATTGAATTTTGTTTTTCCAAATAGTAAAGGTGTTGTGTTTCATGACGTTATCGCGAAACCACTCACAAATTTAGTGACCCACCAGAAGTTGCTGAATATTTTATGGGATTTGATGGACCATCCACCATATTTACCAGACAATGTCTGGACTTCTATTTGTTTCGATCTTCGCAAAACCCTTTTAATGATAAATAATTCAATTAAGAAAATAGTGTCAAACAACATATTTTTTATTGTTGAGAAAGGCCAGAAATTCTTTGGGCGTGGCATCACGATGTTACCGAAATATGGCAAAATATCACCAAAAGAAAATATTCTATACAACACTTAATAAAATTATTTCTATGATTTTTGTAGTAAAAGAAAACCGAAATTACTTAAGACTCAAATCAATATATGAAAACAATAATAAAATTTAATTTCTACCTAAAACTTTTATATGATTAAAATTGTTACGATTCATAGATATTCTTGAATGAATGCATATTATTTATTTTGTCTTATATTTATGGCAAATATTATAAACTTTTAATTTTATTTAAGAATAACTAATTAGGTTAATGTGGAATCCAAGAATGTCATAAGTTATATAATTGAGGGGGTAGGTTTCCTACAGATAAGTCGCATTACTTTTATTGTAACCTTTTGCGGGCGATAAACTACGGCGATTAATTTAACTACATAAAATATACAGTCATGGCTGATATTCCGAGCACAAGGTTATAAATCTCATTTATTCCTGCATTTATTACGATGTCAGTCTGAATGAAATTTATATTTTACTCATTTTTCTCTAAATCCTATTATTTGCCTTCTGTTGCCTTACACTGTTTGTGTGCTTGTTAGCCAGTCTAATAGGCACTAGAGGTGTGAAATGCGTATTATCCATTCTTGTCAGTAAAATCTTTCCAATTATTGAATTGATAACAAATAAGATATAGTATTAACATTTAGAGATAAAAACAAGAATTGTCGCGACCGTTGCTATGAGGTAATTTATGATAAACACTAAACTAACGCACTACAAGTATTTATATTACATAATTTTCAGTGGTAAAATATCGTAAGTGCGTTAATTTAGTGTTTATTTGAAGATAGCTTATGTTTTTAGAACTCCTAAATTATAAACAGAATTTTTAATACGAAAGTATACTAAATTTATTGAAGCTAAAATATATTACAATATTTATATTATTCGCAAAAAAATATTCATATTATTAAGATATTTGCAATTAGTTTATCTTCAGATAAATAGTTATGTTGCATAGATAAAAATTATCATACTACCAGTTGTGGCTCCTGATGAGTTAATAATATGGAATTATTGTACAGCTTTTTATAATATGATTTCCTCTAATCATTCGAGTATTAGTTCATAAAATAAAGACGATATTTATTAAATACAATAAAAACTATCTAGCTATATTAAAATAACCAAATAACTTCGCTTAATAAACGAAGGATTAATAATTTGTAATTTTTATTTGCTATTCATACACTTAATATTCAAGATATAATACCACGAAACAAACGTCTCCACAATTAAATACTTAATATGTAATACTTTTTATTATTTATTACATATTTTGTATATGTCTATACTGTGTAAGAATACTGCTAAATACGTATAGACTTATTTAATTTTCGTTCAATCTCTGGGTTATCGTCTAATTTCACAACTTTGTGGAGAAATAAAAGGGATGTTTAAGCATGTTATGCTTTGTTTGAGAAATGGAACTTGGATATTAGTCATTATCAATTATATACCATTAAAAAAACATGTATGAGTGGTAATTATGTAAAAAAATTATTTTAGAATTTGAGAAACGAGACGAGATATAAGCTATTTAACTTACTTATTGCAATTTTAATTATCACAATCATTTGCATACATTGATTATATACTTATATTGTATTTGTCTTTTTTGTTTGTAAAAGTTGATTAAACTTTTCATATATGCAAAAGTATGATTTTTTAATTATAAATTTTAATTAATTTACATATTTTGGACTACCCTACAGACTACCTGTTTTTTTTTTATTTGTGTGTTCTAATGCTTCGTTGAAAATGTTTTCTGAATACGTTTTAAATGGCATATGAAAGAGCACGCAGCATTTCCTTCAAGCTATAATTTTTGCATTGTTGTAAGTAGCTTAGAGTGTTGAACCCGGTCAAAAGCGTTCACGCGGTCCATTATACTGGTCATTCAACCTCCGAGTATCATTGGAGTAGCTTAGCATTGCGAATAATGCTTCCCTAGCTCCGAGACATTTGCGGAAACCGAACTACTTTTGACCCAGGGCATCTTTATTTGATGTTGATTATACATTGCAATATATGCAGCTCATTAAGCTAATAAGCCTGTAATATTTGCACTTCTTAGCAATAATCTGTTTAGAAAACAAAGGAAGGTTGACTTCAGCCTATCCCGCAGACGTGTCCAGTATCGTACACCAAATTAAAGGCATGGTTGGAGTTCTTTTATGTTGTCAATCACTAAATATTTTATTTTTGTCACTGGCTTTTCTATTTCATTTATGAGGATGCACGGATGGTTTCCGTTTAGAGAGTGTATGGTGAGCTTATTGTCTTCAAAAAGTTTTTCTATGAATGTTTCCCATTCTGCCATTATTGTATCTGTCTGTATTATTAATCATCCTTGGTTGTTTATCATAGTGAGTATGCTGTTTTTATTATGTGCACATGAGATTTCTCTAATTTCCATGGTATTTTCTTCTTATTCACGCTTCCTTAGCGTTTTTGATTTCTAGTTTAATACGTCTGTATTTTTTTGTACTCAGCTTCATTTGTGTTCTTCAGGGCTCTTCGTTCCTCCATAAGCGCAATAATTGCTTTTATTATCCAGAGTTGTTTTTTGGGCATTGCACGCTACTCAATCTATTTACCCATTTCATTGATACCATGTTCGCCCATCTTTCTTCAACTGTTTGCACACTGTGCGACTGTATAATGTTAGTAATTATTTGACTGTTTAGATCTTGTTTAAAATGTAGCCTGAAGTTTTCGTATTTAAGTATTTGCATGTGATACATTATTTTGGTAGCGTTTCAAATTTAATACATATATTTTGGAAGTAATAAAAACCGTGTGTGTTATTAATTTATTTGATTCAAAATGTATTTCAAAGTAATGGCTTCAAGCTTCAATACCGATCATATTGATTCCTTTTAGACGTCTATCGCTGTAAAGTGTTGCAGATTCTTTGCAAAGTCACCAAAACTAATATTGTTAGAAGAAAATAGTATTTTTTGCGAATAATTGCCTTAATGCAGTTAGAAAAATTGAATCTTCTGTTTGCTGCAGTAGTCTGTTGAAAAGATTTTCGAGGTCCAATTAACCTTTAATCGCTAAAACTTAAAAAGAATAATGTTATAATCGTCCGCAATTCTAGAAACATAGGCCTTTTCAAGCCGAGATGTCTATGAAAAATTGAAATAAAAGCTGATCCTAGATTCGTTCATTCTTACGTACTCTCTTTGAATTAAAGTAGTACATAACATGTAATTTTAAAGGCTTTATGGAATACACCATACTCTCACGACAACTTACATCAACTCATATGAACTCTTAGCGCTTCAGTCAATATTATTACAACCTAGGATACAACTTAGCGTCAGAATTGGGCAGGACTTTATGATCGCTTCTTGATATCTACTGCGTCTTTTATTGATATTAAGATGAAGTATGCGCTACCAGAAGCCGTCTACGATTAAGTGCATAACATAATTCCTCCTAATATGGATAAAAGACATGGAGCGGCCATCTAGTAGATCACAGTTTCCAGTCTTTAAAAATTATTAGATTCTGACCTCTCGGTGACAAAATATAAAGACTTAATACTAAAAGAGAATATCCAAATTCTCAAACGACAAATAACTGTTCCTGACTGAACAAGAACAAAATCGTAATATTGGCGATATCTCGGGCACAATAGTACAAAATAAACATACGGAGAAAATTAAAATGCTGTCTAATAAAATGCCAAAATCAAAGCCTCTATCTGCAAGCGTCTCTGAAGAATGCGAAAAATAAGAAATAAATAAAGCGCACTGTAGTGCTCAATTAATACGCCCAGTGACGGCGCATGTGAAGTTCACGAAAACTTCCAATAACTACCAAATCCACAAAAAAATACGGACATAAATAATGACACTTGGAAAATAGCCAGCGGAAAATGGAAGAAAAAGATATCACAAGGAATCATTGGATTATCAAGAAATGTGCAAACCATAAAAGCAAGTGCGCGAAAATTATTCCTGTATGTGTCTCGACTACATCGATCAAGAAAACCAGAACATCTCAGTAGCTATTTGAAGCCCCAATTTCCCGAAGGCAATGCAAAAAACTAGAAAGCAAATTTCCTGAACATTACTCATCATTTAAGGTAACCATAGACAGAAGCGGCAATAAAATACACGAGCTAGATATAATTGTGAATCAGCTTAATGTAAATATAACATTGTGTGACGGATGATGAGGCTTTGCCCAATACCAGCAATTCTATTCAAATTTCCACCTTCAAACGTTCCAAGCTTAAACACTGAGGAGCGGTAATACTAGCTAGATAATAGGGGGGAGGAAAGTAATGTCTTAACCTTTTTTGCAATTTGGAATGAAATGGCTAGCCAGATACCAGAAGAGCATATCCGGCATTGTATGCTTTTTGAGTTACGCAAGGGTAGTATCGCAGCAGTTGCGACCCACATCATTTGCGTTGTTTATCCACGTGCATTAGACGTTCGTAAATGCCAAAGATGGATTTCCAATTTTAAATCCGGTAAATTTGTTCTAATTGTCTTCTATCGATCAGAAAGACCAACAACATTAGATACCGACATGCTAAGGACAGAAGTGGAAGCAAATCTATGTCAAACAATCGAGGAACTGTCAAACACCCTTAACCAACCTTGGTCGACTATCCAAGGAAATTTAAAGCAGATTGGAAAATAAGCAGAACAGGTATTTGGGACCGCCATAATCTGTCCGAACAGAACAAAACCAACCGATTCATCACATGCAACGAATTGCTTCAGCGGCAACATACAGAACCGTTTTTTGATCGTTTGATTACAGGAGACGAAAGATGGATCCTACATGATAATCCAAAACGCAAAAGGCACTGGCTCTATTCAAATGAATCATCACGATGTACTGCGAAGCCGGGCTTACATCCCAAAAAGGCACCTCTTGGGCAAACTGTTAATGCAGACTTTTATTGTAAACAAATGGGTCGAGTGAACCAATCTTTCATAGAAAAATATCCGGCGTTTGTCAACAGAAAAGGCGCCATTCTGCAACACGACAATGCAAGACCGCACTGTTTTCACCCACTATACTCACTCAATCTCGTAGCCTCGGATTTCCATTTATTCCGATCCCTACAACATTTTCTTAGAGGCAAAAAATTTGAAAATTTGGATGATGTCCAAACTGCCATCTCAAGATATTTTACCCAAAAAACAATTGATTTTTATCAGTCCAAGATTGAAAATCTGTACACTAAATGGCAAAAGGTTGTTGATAATGGGGGTGATTATATTATTGATTAAAAATAAAAACTTTAATGTAAAAAAGCGTCATTACTTTCCGGTCCTCCTAATAAATTAGATTATACTAACAGGTTAGATTTAAACGCATTCTCCCATGAAATGACTATAGAAATCTCAGGCGCAGAGTGTCAGGTTAATAAACAACATAAGCTAGTTATTTTGTACATCTATCTTTCCCTGAAGGCAGTCCACAAAATATACTAGATGCTATGAATAATTACTTCAGTAAAATTGGAAATAATACAAGTGCTCCCAAATCAAACAATTATAATTTAAAACATACACGTGCAGGTTAAAGTTTTCTCCGCCCTGCAACACAAGCAGAAATACGAAAATTAATTTGCAACATGAAATTATCAATTACCAAAGGCTTACATGACATAAAACGCACAGCAATGAAACATACCATGAACTACATAATAGAACCGTTAACAGTTGCTATTAATATGTCAATGGCAGAAGATGTGTTCCCGACAATACTAAAAACTGGTAGAATCGTCCCCATCTACAAAAATGATTCTAAAGACGAAATTGGAAATTATAGGCCGATATCTATATTACCAGTGTTTTCTAAAATATTCGAAGCCGTGTTAAAGAATAGAATAGTATAATCTACTAACAACGTAACAACACATTGAGTAATAAACGATTTAGTTTTACAAAAGGCATGAAAATCACACACGTAATTTACAACTTCAGTGAGTTCATTCTAAAGAATTTGGATAGCAACATTAAAGTTTTTCAAGATTTGTTGACCTTACAAAATCTTTAGATTTTGTACCACATGAGTTATTACTTCACAAATTATCCCTATACGGTCTAAGGGGAAACTGTTATTTACTGGTTAGCATCGTATCTTCTCAGATGACAACATGTAACAACAGCATTTATGAACAATAATTTCTGAAAATCTAAAGCCGCCTATTGGGACCCGTATTATTCCTGCTTATTATTAATGACTTGCCGTTGTCAATAAATTCGCAGATAACTATGTTTGCAGACGATACTACGATTAGAATAGCAGGTCGATGCCCAATACAGTTTACCAAGCTGGCAAATGAAACTCTATTGGAACTTAGAAAACGGCTTAAATATTACAACCTGTTGGCGAGTACAACAAAAAACACACATTATACACTTTCGAGCACGTTGGGGTCAAGTAAACGTATATATGAATGGGGATCCAATGAGACGGATGATACAAAATTCTTGGGCATCATCATTATGTTTACCATAACTCCTACATTATTCAAGGAATGAAACTCTTCAACAAACTACCAGACAGTTTTAAAAATATCGCTATAAAGGTTTTTATTAAACAGAACATATTAACTTTTGTAATAATATGTAAATATATTTATATCTATTTCTGTATTTTTACTTACGTTGACCGTAAATTTTAAGTGAAATTACTATATATTTTATACATTATTTATTTAGAAATAAACTACTTTTTACATAAATACCTTCATATATAAAAAAGGGTATGACTCTTGCAGTTCTCTGGCTGCTAGATATCTATAACAATAAAAACTATTCATTGTCCTATTGATAATGACTTACAGGAACATAGTCCACAGTCTTAAAAAGAAAACTGAAATTCAAGTATCATAATTTGATAATTATTGCAGGCTCTTGCAGTAGATTTTAATTCTTTATAATTTAAATTCGACTACCGGTGTGCTCCTAGTATTCGCTTTTGTTTATTTCTGGAGAACATTTTACAAGATTCTTGTGATGTTTAGAATTGTTGATGGACATATTTCTGCGTATGCTGCTAAAACACTAGTGATCTAAGTATGCTTTTTTAGATGACATTATCGTTTAGTACAATACTAATTTTAAAATAAATATAATATTTAGGACATATTATAACTAAAAGTAAGCTACGACCTATTACCAAAAAATCCAAATACCAAAAACTCAAAAGAAGTGGAAATATTCTTATGATTGTTAGGATATTAGAGGCAGGTTATAAACGATTTTGCAGGTTAAAACTGTAGATATATTTGGAACAATGCATTACCAGCTTTCGAAAAACCTTAAAATCCCCTTATCCCAAACGGATTTACCTAATGATCAAAGGCGGAAGTTTGAAAGACTTTTTTTATGCTCAAGAATTTTGGAATTACCAAGAGATAACAAAAGTACAGGTAATTCAACCCAAGAATCAAAATATTTAATTAAATCAACAATTGAAGAAGTACTAGATTTGTTTGACAGAAAAGAAGGAATCTATATAGTGTTAGCAAAAATGCCTACTGATAAAACCCATGTCAATATATTAATTTTTATACAAATTTTTACTGGTAATCCTATATCTTTTTGAAAATGAAGAATTCAAGTACATTTTTAAGTTGTATTATATGCGGATTCGACTGAAATCATTCTATAGATTTTTCAATAAGGTAAGACTCAAATTATTTTCATGCAATAAAGAAGTCAAATAATGTAACTTTAAGTTTAATTTATATAATTCTTAATAAATGATATTTGGCGATTTAAACTCGAGTATTTGTGAACCAATAAGTTATTTCATTTCATAAAAAAGGATACGTGGTTTTTAACTTATTATGTGAGGTAATTATACACTAAGAACACTGAATAAAACGCTTACTATGTTTTTAACTATTCGAAGTTGAAACGTAAGTCGTACACATTGTATAATAATATACCTATATATTATAATAAATTATAGTGGTTAAAAACATAGTAAGCGTTTTATTTAGAGTTCATGATGAATTACCACATAGTAACTGTCGCAACCATCATTATGATTTACACAGTAAGACTTGGCTAACGTAAAAAACTTAAATATATTATTTGAAATATTGTCTATAGCACATATATTGACTCTTGTATCAATGGTAGCTTCCCCTATATGTGATATTAAATATTTAAATTTTTCAGGAACATGAATGATTCAAGAAAACGCTCCCCTCTATTATTCTATTTTTCCATAAACATAAAAAACACCACGTGCTGATATATTCAGTTAACTAAACATGTTTTATGTTGGGTAATATTTTCTTTTACTGAGAGATATCTGAATATACTGTTGGACGATGTGCATAATTGAGTAATATTTGCGTACCCAATTTAGCGATTCTGCCACTACTGTATTTCATAAATAATTCAGGACGTAATATATCCATGAAACAAAGTGGTGTGTGTATATAAAATCCATTTTCCTATATGAAGCTTCAACCGTTTACTTAATATTCACGTCATGCATTTCTAAAATAGAATAAATCAAATATTGAATTTTATATGAAATTATTAGTTTGAACGAGCGATTGTAATTATCACATGAAGTAGTTGGCACTTCGCGTAGGAGGGGGTAAAGGGATGCTGATGCCTGTCAAGTTATGAGATCCTCGACGTCCATTTCCGTAACCCATTCGCACCCCACAGCCCCCGTTAGAATGGTGATTACATTACTCCAAAGCCTGGAAATCACGAATAGTGGCAAATGATAAGTGGAATCTTCTCACTTCGCTTAAAGTTAAATTCCCTAAAGCTTCCACTGCATTTATATTCATGAACCCGTTGATAAAAATACCTAGCTTTCAAATATAAACTGAAAACATAATGCTGTTTTATATTATGCATATAGTGGGAATTCTATCGTGTTAATTTAATAAGTTAAACGTTGTAATCCATCATTTCCTTGACGTGATTTTAACATGATGTAATTATAGTATTATATTACGTGTTTGTTCCATCATAAGATTGACGTTTTGATTTAATTTTCTTTTACGAACGATTTAAGTATTATTATTAAAATAATTTTTATAATATATTATTATTGATATAAATAACTAATTAATTTTAATCACCCATATCTATAAGTTATTTCATTGTACGATAAGTCTTAGATAAATAATTATTTGAAGATTATTTGCTTGTGCTTGTTCTTGTGAAGTACCAACTACCTATCCGAGATTTAAAAAAGACACTGTTTAGTGTTATAAACGACAATTTATTGTGTACAATAAATATAAAAATTTTCATTTAATTATTTTTTACTATTTTTCAGAAATCTTCAGAAAAAAAATGTGTAAAACTATTCATTAATTATATTATAAGTTTATACAATATTATGAACTTGTTGCTAAAAGCCAATTTTAATACATTACGTCAAGAGTATATTAATTTTAATAACAAAACATTAATAAAAAAGGCTTTTTGTTTTGTTTCTGCAAATTAAAAAAAGTAATAAAAATTACAATCATCTAGTTATGAGTTATGATAACGGCATTCTCGAAATAAACTTAATTAAGCAGAATAATGATAAAATAATCCTCGCGGCTATCAATTTTAATATTTCAGCGCTTCCTTCAGTATTAATAACTGAGAATGTCAACGTCCCTGAGAGCCGTATTCGAAGCCATTAATCTAAATTTTCAGGAAATACATCGAGAAGAGGACTAGTCGAAACTAAACACACGAACGAAAAAAAAAACGGGAGAGGTAAAAGCGCGTCGAAAACGGTTACAGGCTCATATTTTCTTTGCGGGATTTGAGATAATATTTTTAGTACTTTATTTTCTAACACAATATGATGCCCCTCCGGGGAATAATGAGTTTCCCCGCATAATGCCGGAGAAACATTCGCTTGTACCAAGGCCGGAGTTAACATATAAACCTAGATTTGGTTTTATGTATTGCGTACGGGATTGTAATTAAAATAGCTACTAATTAACCGATATTAAATTTTACTTACTTTATTGAATAATTTAGTGTATAATAATTTACTAATTGATTGATTACATTTAATTTAAAATTACGACTATAAATGTATTACAAAATTAAACATTTAAAATAGAGAATAAACTTAATTGTTACTTTAAATTCAATGGATTTTCAACTAGAATTATTATAGCATTATGGAATTTAAGTTATATGATAATAAAGAGAGTTTAAGAAATCGCTACATTTTTTTTGAAATAATTGAGTTACGTGAAGATTTAGCATTCTACCATTGATAATGGCTACTGGTTGCAAATTAAATGGTGAAGAAAGATATTTAATTGTTTTAATCAAGCTATCGCTACATATTCTTGTCTTTTCTAGAAGAGTATTTATATCACATAATTAAAAAAAAAAACGATATGTAAATATACTTTATTGCTTTTTATCGATAATCTAAGAACACAGCGCCCTCTCTAGCCTACCACTTCTAGCATTATTTTTTAGAACAAATATAATTGGATAGCAATCTCTATAAACTTTTAACTATAGAGGTTTCTACTTCGTTATACACAAATAAAACACTTCTAAACTAATTTTTATTATCAAGTGACAATTTTAACTTGTCATTTTAAACTAGAAGTTTTATTGTTCTATACATGTTTCCTATATTGCATTAGATGCTTGGGTACTACGACAGAGTAAGAAATCTACGAGGCGTGATCAAATATTTCTGCTTAAAGTATAGAATTACAGCATTAAAACCTAATGTAATTCGTTCGTTTCCATGAATTGTTCTCATAAATCAATTTTCTTGATATACTAACAGCAATATAAATTTGGATATTGCTATCGGTACTAAAACACCTTTGAGAGAGGATACCTGGTACATATAAAAGATGAAGGTAGACAATTCCATCTCATCTTTACTAGTAATTAGTCTAGAATGGGATTTTAATCAGCTTTCAACAAGGTCCCTTCAATCATTATTATAGTTCTTAATTATTCTATATCGAGTAGAATTTTCCTTCAGGTCTATTCTCTTACATTTCCTCCCAAACTTTAGTCTAGTCGGTCGCTGTAGGTAGTGCAGCACTCTTTCGTATAAAATTTCATAAGTTAGTTCTAAACCAAAGATTTTCTTCTTCTTCTTTAAGTGCCGTGCTCCCTAGAAAAAGTTGGCGGCTGCCAAAGCTCTCTAGGTCCTGTTCACGAGGCGAGATCATAACAGTCCATTGTCTTAGATTACATAGCCACGGTAGTTTTCATATCTACCCTTTTCCTTCTATCTTACCATTTAGAATCAAGCGCAGGAATTCATATCTAGGTCCTCTCCGTAGGTGTCCGAGGTATTCCAGTTTTAGGCGTTGGACTGTCTGTAATATTAGTCTGCCGTGACCTATTCTGGAGAACTTCTTCGTTGCGGGTTCTGTTTATTCATGGTATTTTAAGTAAAATCACATTTCAAATGCTTCAATTTTGTTAATGTCTCTTGTGGTGAGCATCCATGTTTCACAACCTTCGAGAAGCACCGTCCAGATGTAACAACTTGCATATCGCTCTCTAGTTATTAGGGACGGTGAATTATTTGTTAATAAGGGTTTTAGTTTTTGAAATGCCGATCTGGCTTTTTAATTCTGCACCATATCACGTCCGAGGGATTGAGCGATTCCGTGATCCAGCATCCTAGATATTTAATTTCTGAAATCTTCCTATAAGATTCCCATTTAATCTTAATACTGTTGAGGCTGAGTCCGTTTTATTTTGTTACCATATATTTGTTTTTTTACATTAATGGTTTATCCCCACTCTTTACATGTATTGTTTATTCTGTCCTCTGGTTCTTGAGTACTCTGCTAGGATGGCAGTATCGTCTGGGAATCGGTTATTATGGATAGTTTCTCCTCCTATTGCAATTTCGTTTTGGTCTTCTAATGCTTCCTTGAAAATATTTTCTGAATACAAATTAAATAGTGCGGGAGAGAGCACATATCCTTACCTCGCTTTACGCCTAGTTTGATATTAATTAATTTAGAAGTGTTGTTGTTGCTGATTTTAATAAAAATTTGCTATCATTCTGATGTCTTTGTCGTGTAGGTGGATTGTATCGATGTAAGTAGCTTAAAATATTGGACCCGGTTGAAATATTTTTCGAAGTTAATAAAACATATGTGCACCGGCTGCGTTGGATGCTTCTCTAGTTCCGAGGTATTTACGGAAACCAAACTACTCTTGACCCAGGGAACCTTCGCATTTGATGTTTATTCTATTATGAAATATATTGCCATTTAATAATAACTTGAGAGCATGGCTCATTAAGCTAATAAGCCTGTTATCTTCACACTTCTTAGCATTCAGTCAATCCTGTTGAAGGTGTCCTCTGTCGTACATTTGATTTAAGAGCACTTACTACTTCATCTGTGAGGATGCACGATTCGGTTTCCGCTATTAGAGTCTATAAGGAGGGCCAGTTGTCTTCAAAGAAGTTTCTCCATGTATGTTTTCCATCCTGTCTGTGTTATTAATCGTCCTTGGTTGTTAGTCAGAGTTGGCTTCTTTTGTGCGTACCTGATATTTCTCTGATTATTGAATTCATCGTGCTTCCTTTTTAGAAGTCCTATTTCATGGCATTTTTTTTTCATTTACGCTTCCTTTTTTTTTTATTTTCATCAGTTTAATACTTTTGTGTACCTTTTGTACTCAACTTCATTGGTGTTCTTCGATGCTCTTCGTTTCTTTATGAGGGCAATAATCTGTTTTGTCATCCACAACTGTTTTTTAGGCTTTGCATCCGACTTAATCTGTTTACCCGTTTCATTGATGCCATCTCTTATATTTGCCCAACTTTCTTCAACTGTTTGCAAATTGTGAGACTGTGTGATGTTATTTTACTGTTTATATCTTGTTCAAAATGTAATCTGAAGTTTTCGTCTTTTAGTCTTTGTATGTGTTACACCGAATTTGTGAAATTGCCCATTACATGAAATAAGCAAAACTATTGCCTAATTCGTGTAATGCGCATGTCCGTTGCATAGTTCACGAATTAGGCAAATAATCTGCCAAATTCATAAATTCGGCATTATTTATTTTGCTCATTTCATGCATTGGGCAAGGTAAACGTTAGTACTCTGGTGGTGTTTTTTGAAACTAAACGAAACGTCAAATCAGTGGACTGTCACCGCTGCAATTTTTGAAATAAATTCGCAATAATCGGAAATCACTCATAAAGGTATATATTCTTTTTATAATGTCGATTTAACCAAATATAGAATTTTACTATTTTTATCCAACGTCTCAATTTGTTATATTTTTTCACTCGAAATGGACGTGCAGTCGGCAATCAACGATTATAGAAGCAATCATTTGTGGACTGAAGACCACGAGAAACATGTAATAAACGTTTTAGAAGATAATAGTAACCTAAAAGATAGACAGTATTATCACATTAAGAAGACTTTCAGGTTAGTAAACTTTGCAGGAGTTAAGAAAGTGTCGAAAATTAAAGATCAGAAAATTATGGCAACTAGAAAGAACGTACTGTCGATTATTAATGACATGCATGTAGCTTGTGGACATAAGGGTGAAAAGAAAACATATAATAAAATTTCAGAGCACTATGCTAATATACCAATGTCACTCATAAAATTATTTATACACCAATGTGAGAGATGCACGGAAAAGACAAACAAGAGTTTGCAAACAGGTATAGTTGTTCGCCCTATCACCGTTTCTGATTTAAATCAAAGAGGACAAGTGGACTTGGTAGATTTTCAAAGTTTGCCTGATGGCGATTATAAATTTATTTTACATTATAAAGAACATTTAACAAAGTACAGTTTTTTGAGGCCACTTACTTCTAAAAGGGCGGTAGAAGTAGCAAAAGAACTCCTCAGTATATTCTTAAACTTTGGGGCCCCACACGTTCTACAGTCAGATAATGGGAGAGAATTTACTGCAGATGTGATTCAAGAATTGGGGTCTTTATGGCCTGATTTGATGCTCATCAATGGGAGACCAAGATATCCACAAAGCCAAGGTTCTGTTGAAAGAAGCAATCAAACAATGAAAGATTCTCTAATTGCTTGGATGCGCGACCATAATACTTCCCATTGGACAACTGGTCTGCTTTTTGTTCAATGGGGAATGAATACAACGTACCATGAAGCTATAAAAATGGAACCATATAAAGCTCTATTCGGACAATCAGCTAAAATGGGCTTACGTTCAAAAATTCCACGCGAATTTTTAGAAAAAATCAACAATGGGTTGTACTGAAAACACAGATATAAATGGTGATATTGGGACAATTGATAATTTAGAGATCAATGGGGAAAATTTGATTGAAGATCAATCCGCCAGAATTAATACGGTCGATGGAAGTATACTAATGGATCAAGATCTTATCATTCAGCCACATCTGGCCGTTTAATGTAGAAAAATAGCAACTGAAAATTTGCTAGTTCAAGCCAACCGAATGGTGGAAAAGTCAAAAAAGAAAATGCCACCTTTGAAAAAAGGTGACAATGTTTTAGTTAGTATTAGTCAATTTGATAAGGGCAAGGGAGACCCTAACAATTTAATTGGCGTTATAATCGAAATTCAGGATGATAGATATAAAGTGGGGACAAAACATGGAATCATTGAGAATCTATTAGAGAAAAAACAGTGTGCAGAGGACAAAATACATGAAGCTAAAAATAAGTGATGTTCCCCAAGAAGAAAAATCTATTAGGACATTAGTTAGTCTTAACTCCGTAGGTAGTGGCCAGGGATACCAAAGATTCCAATGTACTCAAGGATGCAAACTGTAAGATGCGGGTGTTTTCGAAAAAAATTCGTTTGCAATTCTGTCTGTCATGGTGGCAGAAGTTGTAAAAATTTTAATTAGTATTTTGAAGTTATCTACTACTTATATTAGTTAACATTG
Organism: Ontholestes murinus; assembly: GCA_963969525.1. Lineage (NCBI taxonomy): Eukaryota > Metazoa > Arthropoda > Insecta > Coleoptera > Staphylinidae > Ontholestes > Ontholestes murinus. Next base: position 26,589,180 of record OZ018390.1, on the reverse strand, counting down.
TTGTATTAAAATATATACTTAATTCTAAAATGGTCATTATTTTCCAATTTTGATTTAATTTCATAACATTGTCCTCTTATTTACATAGTAAGTACGATCTGGCGTGTCGAGTTGTATATTATTAAAATTAAAATGGTTACTTATTGTTAAAAAAGGTACTTCAACCAAATGCTGAAATTTGGCCAATAAAATACGCAGACCCATCCTATATCAAAGGTATTGCTAAAGGATTATTCAACTAAGCTCACTAATATTCACATTAAATATGATATATTCTGTAACCGGCTTGTTATTTGATTCGGAATTATCCATAATTGTATGTCTATGTCAAATGATACAGATCACCCAAACTTGACGTTCAATGTGGCAGTTCGAACACGAAACTAAATGCACCAACTATCGTTATTCTGTTTAAATAATAATTCTGTTGCTCCTATTTTAAAGTGGACAATCGCATTTTTAAAGTTAATTATTTAATTATGATATATAAATATATTTTTAATTACTTATTATTTTAATATACACGAAATTATGGTGAAATAATAGATTAATGTAATTGACATTTTAAGGTTTCTATACAGTGCCTAATTCATACATTCGGCAGATAATTTGCCTAATTCATAAACAAAGCAACGGGATTGCCTATTTCATGAAATAAGCAAAAAATTGCTTAATTCATGAAATAGGCAATTACATGAATTCGGCGTAACATATGCATCTTTTAGTTTTTTTATACGCCTTATAGTCTTTGCATAAGTTATTCTGGTAGAGCGTTTTACGTTTTTTGACTTAATTTTATTGTAGCTGCGAGAAGTTGTGATATGTGGCTGCATCGGCACTCGGTTATGTTTTGGCGCTCTTAATTGCATTTTTGAATCGGTTGTTGATTAGAATGTAATTAATTTGGTTGTGGGTTATATGACCTTGGTTGTATTTTGGCGATAACCATGTAAATAATCACCTTTTCGGTTGTTGGAATCATATTTTGGTCACCACATATCCACCGTCTTGGCAGAATTTTATTAGCCAAGTCTAAAGCCTCCCGATACTCTTAGTGTACTCCCCGAAGGAATACACCTTATTGTGGTTGGGGGCTCAAAAGTCAATCTGCTATGATCTCTGCTAGAAGGAGTGGTTAGTCTTTTGCTAAGAGATTCCGGGGCTTATCAGTGAGGGCTCCCCTTCATTAGAGTCAGTTTTTTCTCTGCTAAGAACTAACGGGTGTCCAACAATTATTGCAGTCCCGGGTTTCGTTGGAATCAAAAACGTAGGTCGATTCTTACATGTGCCAACTAAATTGAACTGTCATTTCAAATATGTTTAATTAAATAGGTTAATTTTTATGAAGTAAGAAACGACGTTTTCATAGCCACCCGGAACTGCAATAATTGTTGGACACCCGTTATATGAGTCTCTTGGACAAACTTTTCGGCCGCCCTCGGTCTTTTTCGGCTCCTGATTCTATTAGGTCTCGATAGGGGGCCAAAACTCTTTTTCTTTATCCTTCCCATTCCCGGCTGTAGTATCGTGGCGTAGGGCCTGCACAATTTGGTAACGATGCCAGGTCTGCTCGCAGTCCTGATACACCGGGCTTGCTGCCACTGTGGTCATGTCTCGCGGGCGGCGCAGGCTTAGGGGATCTTGGCTTAATCGCCCGGGTCAAGGTGGAAAAAAAAAACTGGAAAAAATATATCAATCAAAGGTGGAACAGCAAATGGCTGATAGATGCATGGTTAAGGAGTAGCTTAGCGGACTGATGGGGAACCTGAGGCACCCCACTTTCAATACCCTTGCCACGGTACGCCGCCTCTGCTGTGGTCGACCTCCTTTCCTAGCACACTCGTGGGAATAGTCATGGAGCAATATTTCAAAAATATTAACAGAGGACAGACAACGGCAACAGCAACGAATAAAGGAAAAGGTAGGTTTAGTGAGAGTGGAAAACCCAGGCCCAGCGTAAAGCTAGATTTGAGTGCAACAGGAGGTAAGACGTCGCAGAGTGCTTCGACAACGCTGGTGGTGCCTAACATAGGCTTTATGAGCTTCATATACGTCGATAGCCAGGCGGCTAAAAGAGGAGGAATTAATCAATCTCTCCGAAGAGCGAGGGGAGGTTATCAAAGCTGCAGAAGAAGGTGATTAAGTATCAATTGGATAAGATGACCAGAGAGCTCATGACCTTGGTAAAAGGAAACCAGAATACCAAGGTCGAGATTTAGTAGAATATATAAATAGTTAAAAGCTTGGTCTCTCATCTGGCGACAGGAAGATGATCTGGGGGCTTGAGTTGAACACCAGCACCATGTCAGCCCCGCAAATCGGGATAATGTGGAGACGCAGACGGGAGAGGATAGTGGGAACAAGAGGAAAGAACGGGGCGACAGGAGACCACAGAAGCGATAGAGAGAGAAGAGACCGACGCAGGGCTCAAAATGGAGGTCAGGACCCTGGCTAGTAAGGTAGACGATATACGATATAAAATAGCGTGGCTGGGAACTAAGGAGGAGCCGCAGGGGCAGATGAGGGACGGGACAGATAATAAGTGGAATGAAGTGATGGGACAAAAGAAAACAAATGGGACGAGACAGCGGGAGACTACTGAGGGAAAATAGCGCTGAGATTAGGGTGAAGGGGGGATCCGCAAGATCCCTTACCGGAACATAAATGGCTAAGCCAGTCAAGATTATGAGATAAAAAGGGACATCTTACAGCGCAGCTTTGGAGAAGCTCAAGAGTGAACTGGGCACGGAACTGGACTCCGTAGTGGCAGAGGCTAGGAAAAGATGGGCAGGAAATTTGGCAATTGAAAGTAAGGAGGGGAGTGGATGGTGAGGACGCAAGGATACTGTTGGTGTTTTCGCTTGACCTACCGTGGCATTGAAGTCGTTAGCTGTGACGTTAATTTCATTCGTCTCTATTAGTTTATCAACTCTCTTACTTCTTTCGCCAAGTCCAAAGTCTTTCGATACTCCTAATGTTGCCTCTAACCTTGGCATTGAGCCGTTAACCATGCCGTTCATTTTATCCGTCTTAATATATGTCAATATTTTATCAAGTTGTCAGCAGAATTCCTCTATTTTTCTATATTGTTCGCTGTGGAGGGCATATACCTGTATCAGGTTGGTACTTATATTGCCTTAGCGGATAATGAGGATAACGTTCATTATCCGCTCTGAAATGAAAAAATATGGATGTTATTAGGTTTATCTGAGTAGTAAACATCATAGTTTGAGCTTTTTCTTCGTCCTGATTCTCACTGATTCCCTGAATTTATATCCCGAGGAATTTCATTTATAGTTGTACCTTTTTGCCTACCTGGAGTAAGGTTATAAATCCCTCGTGGCGATATGATTCAGCTTTAGTTTGTTGTTAATTGATTTAGGAATATAAGGATTTTTCCGTATATATAGGATATTGTAGGTTGACGAAAGCCTTTTTGCAATATTCCTCTCTGCCTGTCCTTGTGTTCCGGTCATAAGTATTTGGAATTGGCTTGTCCATAATCATGGCAGATTTTCTAGGGATGTTCTTGCAGGCCTTTAATGCAGTAGTTTCCCTTACGCCGTTGATTCTGTTGATTCCTTCTCCTTCTGGATCGAATTCTAAGCCCAAGGGCTAAAGAGTGTCTTACCCATCGTTCGTTCCTCCACTCTCTGTGTTGATGTTGTTGGCAGCTACTAGGTAAAACGCTTATACTGGCGTTCGTTGTATTTGCTTGGTCTTGCTAATTTCGAAGCTTGCTTTCATATGTGGAGGCAGTTCACTGCGACCTCACTGGTAGCTCACAGCCCAGTCAAGGTCCAGCCATATATAAATCGCGTAAATTACGTAATAATCGTTGGGCGTGGTATTTTAAGTCGATGAATGCAATGAATAACCAATTTTTTTGGAAGTTTGTTTGGACGTTGTGTGGAAGCGCTTCAAGTATATTTTGATAGTACTACTGCTGAGGTATTTGAAAGTTCGTTCTTAAGGTAAAGATTCTGTCTAGTCGTACCTTCATATCAACAGAAATCGCGGGTGTGTTCATTACAGTTTCAAAAATTATCGCATACAAATGCTGTAATGCAATTGGTATATTTTCGTTCAGCTTGAAATTTGGTTGCAGTTGTTAGCATCTTCAAGATAGGTAAATCTGTCCCATTAACTTAGTTAAGATTTTGGGAAATTTTGTTGAGAGGATTCTACTGTATCCTATTTCGATATTTTTTGAAGAACGACAAGCTACCTCGGATTCTTAGGTAGAAAATCGAAGAACTTTTTTATTTAACTTTTAATTAAATATTTTTAAAAGGTCCGATCTTTGGAAGAAGAGATTGGTTCTTTATAAATAAGATTAATGAATATCTTCCTTTGAGTCTAAAAGTTTTGTTTAAAATATTTTTCCGATGAGACAAAAAATATATTTCGGAATAGTTTTTGATCAGCACCTTAGTCAAAAACGATATCACATATATAAATCGAGTTAGGACCAAATTAAGTGCAGCTCCGATTTAGAGTTATTGCTTGACTTTATTGTAGGCAGATCCTATAGAGCCTAAATACAGTGTTTTATATATATTTTTAAATATATAAAAATTAAAGTGATGATCTAATAATAATAAATTGTGCTTTTAATTATTAAGAATAAATAAATAACATTAACAGGATCTAATAATAACGTTTAAATGAATTCTTATAAATATTATTTACATCGCCGCAGTTTGTAATATATTCTAAATATCTGATTAAATTTTGATTAAAATGTAATTAACTGAAACACCCCCAGTTTAATAATTCAATTTGAATAAATAAAGCACAATAATCCGTAATAAATTATAACGGGCGCTTGAATTGCATTAGCATATTGTAACTCATGTTACTTAATCTTTCACCTCCAATAAAGTTTAATAAATTTCAATAAAACATAATTCATTCATGATAATTCTGCAGACTCGTATTTAATGCAACGCTAATACTTGTAAATTTTAATACATATTTATGGGATGAATGGTTGGATTGTTTACTTCCGAACAATGGATACAAAAATAATAAAAATCACATCTTGTTTGCGGTTAGGACGGTCACGCCTGATATGTTAAATGAAGTTAGAAGAAACTTTTATTTAAGGTTAGGATGTTACCAAAACGTTCTCGGTGAGCATTTTGGCATTCGTATATTTTTGTTGTATCTCAAGCCCATACTTCTCATTTAAAAAATGGGGGTTGTCACTGTCACCCATTCGGGTGAAGGTAGGGTTCACTATTTTACGTTAAACAATGTCAATTTATAATTTAAATTTGACGTCTTTCGAGATTTTCTATAAATATGTACAGTAACCGAAATAATGAATGTATTAATAAATAAGTAATATTACATTTGGCTTTTCCGCACTGTATATCTTATGTATATACAATGTACTAAAATAGTTGCGTAAGATTTGCTTTTGTACATTCAATTTGTACATATTTCCCTTGATTATGAAAGTATGAATAATAAAGGAGAAAATGTAACCTCAACTCTTTATGACTCATAAAGTATATTTGCAGCACTCTGACTAGGCGGGATATATTCACCTTTGATTCCAGCTTGTATCCTTTGAGAGTTCGTCGCACTGACATTTCACGTGTTCTTTCTACATTATTTACTTCACGTACTGGTAAAATAGGATGGATTCGAGGGCCTTCTAAGATCAGAGACGTATTCGTTCAAGTGTGCTATATATGTGCAGGACGTATTTTATCTCTATTTGCATTATTTGTAAGAGATACACACTTTCGAACGAAGTAGTTCAGCATAGTTTTATATGTTTATGGTGTTTAATACTAAAGGTTATCAGTAACGTGTTATTATACGGCTTATGTGCCGTTATACAACCATATACACTTAAAGGAGCAAATCTAGCGCTAAATTAAAACAGAAATCCGATGAATATAGGGGAGGAGACCCATCATCCCTTTATACCGTTACCTTGAGATGAGAACTAATGCCTGCAAATCCCGAAGCAGGGATAAGGGCTAGGAAATAAGCAGAGTCCACAATCTATTGAGGTTATATAAATAAACAAGACATATATTACTAAGAAAACTTCACATAACAAATGTGTGTTTGCTTTAAAATTAGCCATTTAATTCATTGTTTTTTTTATTATATAATCAATTTATTAAATTTTTCAAACTCTAATTAACATAAATTAATAAAAGGTTTCTATTTAATTTTACGTAATCGTTATGAAAGTTTTATGGGGTAATTTTTTAAATTTATTTTCCGTTTGATTATTATTTTATTTAAGAACTTTAAAACCAATATATTTTTAAATTTACTATCTATGTTTTCTAGCGATTAGAAAGTTTTAATTTAATGCCTAATTTTTCTAGTATAATATAATTTGTATTAAGTATAGTAACCTCAAAATTCTCTTGTATGACCATTCAATTATTTAACCCTCTATGTAATTCCGTGTAACTTTCAGGTCACATTTTAATTTATTGACATTTTACCATATACTTATAGAGTATATGAGACAGCGCCTAAATCTTACTTTTATAACGTTGTCAGACAACTAATATCAATATTTATGACCATTGCTAGATTCATCAACCTGAAGTAATAAAGTGAATACTGTGCAAACTATCTGTAGCAAACATAAGCGAAACCATTTGATCGAATTGATATTACTTGGCTTCTGTCAGTGATTACCCAAATAAAAATAGTGCACATAGCTCTGGGTTCCTATATCAATTACCACATATTTCTTTGCATTACAATTTTTAATTTGTTACTGTTTTTTATGATAGTTTTTGTATCTTTGAGGTCACAGTGGGCTATTATGCCTACTATACTATTATTCGGAACATTTAGAATAAAGTTTGTGTTTTCTAGTTTTTTAGAACTTTAAGAAAATTCCGGAAAAATCAGGAAAATACATGAACTATCAAAAAAAGTTACTGAAAATTTCCAAAAATCTACAAAGGAAGTTGAGAAAAATTCATGAAAGATGGAATGAAAGTAACTGAAAAGTTCTAGAAATCTTCAAAGATCATTAAGAAAAATTCAATAACTATCTAGAATAATTCTTCAAAAATGTGATGAAAGTGACTAAAAGATTTTAGAAATCTCCAAAAAAATCTAAAGAAAGTTTTATGACTGTAAGAAAATTCTTGAAGTATAGAATCTTGCATTCTAGAAAGTTCTAAAAATCTACAAAAAATATTAAAATAATTCTTCAAAAGTGTGATGAAGGTTTCTAAGATGTTCTAGAAATCTACAAATATTTAAGAAAATTGTAGAGTCTTATAAGAAAAATCTTAAAAACTGGAGTGAAAATTACTGGAAAGTTCTAGAAATCTATAAAAAATAAACTAAAGAAAATTCTAGAACCCTTGATAAACTGAAGAAACTTGTAGAAATCTACAAAATGCAAAAACTCTTTAGAAAAGTTCTTCAAAAATGCGATGAAAGTTGCTGAGAAGTTCTTGAAATCTACAAAAAAATATTGAGGAAAATTATAGAGGCCCATTAGAAAATTCTTGAAAAATGGATTGAAAAAAAGGTTCTACAAACCAACATAAATAGCTGAAGAAAATTCTAGAAGTCTCTAAGAAAATTCCTGAAAAACTGAATTAAACTTTCTGGAAAATATTAGAAATCTACAAAAAAGCAGGAAAATTCTTTAACTGGTAAAATTTAATAAAAGTTACTAAAAATTTCTAAAATCTACAAAAAAAAGTTGAGGAAAATTCTAGACGCACATAAGGAAATTTAAAAAAAATGAATTGAAATAAAATCGAAAGTTTTACAAAATAAACTGAAAAAAATTCTAGAACTCTCTAAAATAATATCTAAAATTAAATTCAAACTTTCTAAAAATTCTAGAAATCTACCAAATAAAAGAACGCTTCAGAAAACTTCTTCAAAAATGCAATGAAAGTTGCTGAGAAGTTCTAGAAATTTACAAAAATATTGATTAAAATTCTAGAAGCTCAAAAGAAAATTCTTGAAAAATGTAAATAAAAAAAGTTCTACAAACGTACAAAAAAACTTGAAGAAAATTCTAAAAGTCTATAAGAAAATTCCCGAAAAACTGAATGAAATTTTCAAAAAAAAATCTATAAATCTACAAATAAAATTAGGAAAATTTTCGAACTCATAAAATGTAATAAAAGTTACCGAAACGATTTAAAAATTTACAAAAAAAATAGGGAAAATTCTAGTGGCAAATAAGGAAATTCTTTAAATATGGAATGAAAGTTACTGGAAACTTCTAGAAATCTATAAAAAAAAACTGAAGAAAATTCTAGAACTCCCTATCAAAATTCCTGAAAAACTGATTAACACTTTATAAAAAATTCTAGATATTTACAAAATTCAAGAACCCCTTAGAAGTCTACAAAAAATTATTACAAAAAAAATCTAGAGGCCGATGAGAAAATTCTTGAAAAATGGAATGAAGAAAAGTTTTACAAACCTACAAAGAAAAAAATACTGAAGAAAATTCTAGAAGTCTCTAAAAAAATTCCTGAAAAACTTAATGAAACTTTATGAAAACTTCTAGAAATCTACATGCAACATTTTTTTGATTTAAAACAAAAATTCGGCCCATATATGGTTAATCATGTATTTTTACTAGTAGTAGTAGTAGTAGTAGCAAAATTAACAAATTCGATCCTTATTGTTCACGAGTATACAGAGACGACTTCGAAATGGGGGAGATTTTTCTCCTTATTGTTATTATTATTAATAGACCTGTTACTCCTTGAAGAGCATAGGGCATATTTTTAGATGATTCTCCAGCTGGTTTTAGGCAAGGTCGTAGGTCATACCACGTCGTGTCTCCTTTTGGATTACATTACATATTTGTTCGAATGTTCTTTTCCATTCTGTCTTGTATTTGGCTTTTGTTTTTATATCATGCCAATTGTGTCCGATTCAGAACTATCTTTTTCTTGTTTTTAGCGGCCTTCATTTTCTTCTTACGCCTTTGATAGTGTAGCACGTGGCTTGTTTCATTATTTCTCCGCTATCTCTCCTTAGTCTGTGCCTATCCATCTCCATTTCTTTCGTTTAATTCACATCTCTGCAGGTTCTTGCTTGCAGTTTCTTCATAGCTCTTAGTGTGTTATTCTGTTTGGTCAGTATATTCCCAGTAACGTGTGAAAGGATTTAATTATAAAGGATTGTAATTTTGTTATTTCCATTTTCTTTGTGGTCCACGACTTGCTTCCGTACAACAGCCCACTAATAACATTACTGTTTTTTGCGATATTTGTTTATTTGAGACGATTACCACACTTTACTTAGTTGGTTGAATGCATTTTGTGCTCTGCCTATTTTCTTCTTTATGTCTTATCCCGACCATCCATTACTGTCAATTATACTTCCTAGGTAACATAATGCCTCTTTTGATGTTAATGTTTCTTTTCTAAGTTTTATTTCTATGTTGGATTGGGTATTTATTTCCATCGTTTTACACTTTTTCACATTTATTTTTAGGTTGACTTTTGTTGCTTCGTAGATTAGTTTTTCTGTTTTTCCTTCATGTTTTTATTATTTTCTTCGAGTAGATAATTTTTTTCTGCAAATTCGAGGTCCTTTAAGTTTTTCCTAAATCACCACGTTATTTCTATCTTGTTTTCAATTCAATTCAATTCTTTATTGCTGCATCAACAAAATAAAATGTTTTAAACAATTCTATGGGATAGAACACTTGTTAAGTTTCATAATATTTTTATTTTCAATTGCCGACACGTGTTTTGATCATTCCTGATCATTTTCAAAGTAAAAAACTAATATTCATAATAATAAATTTTAACAAATATGGGTAGAAGCGCTATTGAGTGTTAATTATATAAATCATTAAATTAACCATTTCTTTAGATCGTGATAACTAAAGCTCTCTTAAAGGCGCCTTGAGTTTTAACTGTTTTGTTAGAGGCGATAATATTGTATGTAATATTGCTTTTATAACATCGGAGCGAAGTCCGTAAAGATCCCTGCTTTGCTTGAGTTTAAGTTATTTATTATTTGACTTAAAGTGCTTGAGGTAACTTCGACAAATTCGAAGTACGTGTTTGAACTGGGAGCATGTGGGCACATTAAAATTACAGGGTCGGTAATTTGTTCCGGTAGTGATTTAATAATGTCGCTTACCACATCAGAAAAGAATGTATTAAATTAATTCACTAGCTGTTATATTTGACTTTTTTTGTTGGAATTTGATGTCCTATATGATTAATAATAGACCATATAGCTTGTGGTGTGTAGTTCTGATCTCTGATGTACGCATTGTTTGTTTCTAACTTATAAGCCTCAATAGTGCGTCTATACAGTAGCCTATATCTATTACGTAACTCTCTTAGTTCTGGACCTTATTATTATTTTTGATATAAATGTACTAACGCAGTCATTTACGTCTGAGGAACTGGAAATGAAGTTCCACGTTTGACTTTCTGGGAGTTTGAATAAAGTAAATTTGCCTATAGCTGTAATAGGCGGCGATACTTTATGTGTTTTCTTTTTAATCGACAATTAGTCAGATTCGATATTAGATAAAATACCCCGGTGGTCAGATATTCCTGTTTCAAGAGGATTTACCAGTGAATCTGAAGAACTAGTGCACATATTTTCAATACAATGACTTAATCGCGTGGGAAAATTACTTAATATAATAATAATAGTAAACTATTGATGATTTTCAACTTTTTACTTTACTCACTACAATTGTTTCGCTACACTGTAGCTTCTTCGGGTGAAGAAATTAATTAATAATTTTAAATCGTAGCATTTAACAAGGTCCTTAAATATCAGTTTCTTGATGTCATTGCCATTAAATCTAATGTTAAAATCACCCGCCAAGAACAAATATTTGTTATTAAGCTGAATGCTGTCTAATACGTAGGAGATAATTCGAAGAAAGTTATTGAAGTCTCCACTGGGAAACCGGTAGACAGTGAGTATCACATTATTTTGAATTTCTATACCAGCAATCTCACAATCATTCTCAGAGGAAAAGTGAGATATATTGAGAGGAGTTTAAGGGATGTTATTTTGGATCATAATTATCATAACTCCACCACCGGAATGTAACTTCCGAAAGAATTGGGCAGCCGTACGAAAATCGGAGGCGACAACACCATTTGCTTCTTCGTCAACGAGCCAATGTTCACAAACACACAAGACACATATATTGTATATTCTAGTATTTAATATACATTCTATTTCATTCAATATCAATCAAATAGATCAAATAGATTGGATGAACAAACAGTCTAAATTTGGTTTTTCTGTAACAGAAATGGCGTTGAAATCAAGTTTTTTGATGATGAAACTTTCGGAATGTTAGTTAAGCGGTTGTCTTTATACCGTCTTCGATGACTACTAAGAACAAAAAATGTGATAGGGTACAGTCTTGTCTTACACCGATTTCTATTTTGATGTTTAGTTTTCATAGAATATTTATATCATTTTTATTAGTTTTTTTGGCATGCCATAGTTGTCTAGATGTCCCCATATCCACAGCTTCTGCTACTTCGTTTTGTGTTATTTCACCATTGTCCATGTCTATCTCCTGGTCCACTGTTTTCTTTGCGTCAATTTTTGGTATCGCTTTCTCTTGGTAAGTTTTTTCGAAAAATTATATCCATCGTTCGCTAATTTCCTCTTTTGAGTTGAGTATATTTCCTGCTTTGCACCGTACTGTTGTTATGCTTGCTTTGTTATTTTCCCTGCCGGCTGTGCTTTTTACTACGCTGTGAAATGTTTTCATATCAGTTTTGCTTGCCTCTTCTTCTGCTATGTTAAGTTATTCGTTTGTGTCGTCTCGATGCTCTTTTAATTTCCTTATCTAGTATCTTGTATTGCTGCTCCAGATTTTTTTAAAATTTTCTTCGTTGTTATAAGATAGTATTTTCTAATTAGGAGAAGTAAAACTCTTGTTATGTTCCATTTCTTTATTTTTAGATAACTGACACGTGTTTAAATTTAGTTTTAACTTTGATAATGATTCGAAGGACCGAAACACGTGTCAGTTATCTGAAAATAAAGAAATGGAACATAACAAGAGTTTTACTTCTCCTAATTTGAAAATTTGGTTCCATCAAGAGAGTAGCAGAACAAGTATCGATTATATAGTATTTTCTGTTTGAGTTTTCTTCTATCTTCTATTTTCTGCCAAGTGTCGCTATCCACGTTTTGTGGTTTGTCTGTTTCATTATGACTATTTTACATATAGCCTCTTTCTATATTTGCTTGTATTTCTTTAATTGTTGTTTCAGTTCCTTTCTTCATTTATTAGCTTGTCCATGCCATTTTTTAGCAACGGTTTGTAGGCGTTTGTTAGGTCCTGATTTCTTGTCAGCTAATGTACATTGTAGTTCTCCCTTATATAGTCTTTTGGATTTGTTTGTAGCCAGTTTGATTTGGAATTTACCTCTTATAAGTATGTGTTCCGAGTTACAGTCTGCTCTCTTCATTGCTCTGACATTTAGAAACATGTTTTTTATTTCTTTTCGATTTTTATATGGTCTAGTTAGTTTGGTTTCTTTTGTTAAGTCGCCTTGTTCTCGGTGCATTTAGTTTGACCATGCTCTCTGTATCCATTATTTGTTTTTTTTTTTCTTATCCGCCCCTATTTTTGCATTGAGATCTCCTATCAATATTTATATATATATACAGGGTGAGTTTTTTTCGATGTTCTCTATGGGGATCTCGGAAACTATAAGAGATAAAGAAACGGTTAAATGGGGAAAGAAGTGTAGATTTACGAGACTAATAAAATTCCACTTTAAAAGTTTTCAAAAAAGTCAAGGGTAACTAGATATTTTGAAAAAAGTAAAAAGTGTCAATTTTTTCAAATCAATATATCTCGGTTATTATAACAGATAGAAAAAAACTGTAAAGGACAAAGTTTTAGATAATATTATGTAGATTAATAAAAAATAATCAGAAAATTTTTATCGCCATTATTTTCCGAGATATGATGCAAACTTACATTTTATACATACATTTTATATATACATTTTTTTTATGCAAATCTGACAGTTTTTAAATTTTTGGTCCGCCATATTGGATCCGCCATTTTGAAATTTTGAATTTTGAAATAAGATTTTTCTTTAGTTTCCTTAGAAGAACCTATATACAAATTTTCAATAAAATCCAACATCTTGTATTTATGACCACCTTTTCGCCATTTGGTGTGCGCCGTACGAAAATCAGAGACAACACCATTTGCTTCTTCGTCAACGAGCCAATGTTCACAAACACACAAGACAGATATATTGTACATTCTATTATTTAATATATAATTTCTATTCATACAATTTTGATCGAATATATTGGATATTTATGAACAAACGGTCTAAATTTGGTTTTTCTCTAACAGAAATGGTGTTGAAATAAACTTTTTTGATGATGAAACTTTAGGAATGTTAATTAAGCGGTTGTCTTCATAACGTGTTCGATGACTACTAAGAACAAGATAGGTGATATAATGCAGCCTTGTCTGACGTCGATTTCTATTTTGATTTCGCGTGTTAGTTAACCATTTATGTTTTTTCCAGATTAGTTTTCGTAGAATATTTCTATCATTTTTATTAGTTTTATTAATTTTTTTGGCATGCCATAGCTTTATAGATTTCCCGAGATCCACAGCTTCTTCTACATCGTATTCTGTTATTTCACGAGTGTCCATGTCTCCCGATTCACTGTTTCCCTTGCGTCAATTCTTGGTATCGACTTTTGTTCGATAAATTCTATCCATTTCCCCTTTTGAGTTGAGTATATTTCCTATTTTGCAGTGTACTGTTGTTATGCTTGCTTTGTTATTGTCCCTGCCGGTTATTCTTTTTACTACGCTGGGCAATGTTCTCATATCGTTTATGCTTGCCGCTTCTTCTGCTATATTTAGTTGTTTTTCGAGGAGCTTTTGTTTGACTCGTCTTGATTCTCTTTTAAATTCCTTGTCAAGTATCTTGTATTGCTGCTTCCCTTTTTTTGGTATTTTCTTGGTGGTTACAAACTAGTATTTTCTGTTTGAGTTTTCTTATATCTTTTATTTTCCTTCAGGTGTCACCAGCTATTTAGGTTTTGTTTTTTCTTTTTCATTCCTACTGTTTTACATGTGGCTTCTTTGTATATTTGCTTGTATTTCTTCCATAGTTGATTGTTGTTTCTTTCTTCATATGTTAGCTTGTCAATGCCATTTTTAGCAGCTGTTTGTAGGCGGTTGTAAGGTCCGGATTATCTGTCAGCCAATGTATATTGTAGTTCTTCCTCCATACTCTTTTGTATTTGTTTGTAGCCAGTTTGATTTCGAATTTACCTCTTATAAATATGTGGTCCGAGTTGTAGTCAGCTCTCCTCATTGCTCTGATATTTAGAAATATGTTTTTGTATTTTTTTTCGATTTTTATATGCTCTATTTACTTTTGGTGTCTTTTGTTAGGTGATATTCAAGTCGTCTTATGCATGTTCCTGTGTTCTCTGTGCAGAAATTTGTGAAAAGTTCTCCGTTTGTATTTAGTTTAACCATGCTTTTTGTGTCCATTATTTTTTTTCTGTGTTATCTGCCCCAATTTTGCATTGAGCTCCCCTATCATATTTGTATATATCCATGTTGTATATACTTTTGAGATGTTGATGTACTTTGTAGTTGTTCATAGAATTGATCTTTTTCTTCAACTGTTTTCTCGTTGGTTGGTTTATAATGCATATCTTATAGTACCTTGCTTTTATTCTTGCCGTGATTATTCGCTTTGAAACCGCGCAGTTCCTTACTAATCTTTGGCCTTTTCATCCTTTTTGCCTGAATATATTATTTTGTGCCCATTTTCTATCTCTAGTTTGCCTGCTCCCTTTCATTTTGATTCGCTTACACCCAGTATTTGTATTGGGTCGTATAAAAAGTCTCCGCGGTTTTTTGTACATATTTGGAAAAACATTTTTTTAAAAATTGAAAATCAGTTCCAGTATCCAAACACCGATCTTTTTTTATATTCTGCTCTCTTTAAATAATTCCAAACTGTCATATGGTTCATGTTTAACTCCTTCGCTATTTCGCGAAAGCTTGCGTGTCGGTCTTGCTCCACCAGTTGCAAAATTTCATCGACTTTTTCAGTTACTGGCCGGCCAGAGCGAGGTGCATCTTTAACATCCTGGGTCCTTCGTTTACTAACAGCATTTTTGCCTTACATTTCACGTATTCTTGCAGCGCTTTTCCTTTTTTATAGTAAAACGCATCACACACCGTATTTCTTCAGATGTTTAACTCATTTACAAATGAATATAACGTTTTACACGAGCAACGAATTGAAGAACTATCTTGGCAAATATATGAGATGTAATTTTACATTTTAAGCATATGTTTGTTCGAGGAAATGGGGTAAGTGTTGCTCGACTTTTACTATCTGACTAACTTTCCCTACTTCTAGCATTGTCCACACATTCTAGCTCCCTATCCATAATCTCTTTTTGGTATCCATTTCTTGCTCCTTCTCATAGTCCTTCTTCCTTCGTCATCTGATTTGATCGTTCGTGATTCGAATTTTGTTTTAAATTACTGCCTGTTTATCTTCCAATGATTATATCTCTATTAATATTATTGTTATCCTTATTATTGATATCTACTATTATCTTATAATTGATGTTTACTTCCAATTTTCCTGATGTTTTTTCTATTACAGGAATTGTCGAAATCTTTGACTATTATGTTATTGGTTCCGTTTTCCTTTCTCCTTATATTTTGCTGTTTTCTCTAGATTTTCTATTCTTTGAATAAGTTTTCTCCTTCTCCCACTCTTTCTTGTTTTATTCCATCCCGGCTGTAATTCTTTGTTTGTGCACTCCACTCCTCTGTGTATTTCCTTTATCATATCTTTCATATTCGTATTGGTTTTCTTCTATCCTCCCCGATGACGGCTAAATCATTTAATAGTAGACTATTGTCAATGACATTTCTCGCGTTGTAAAGTTTAGAAAGGTACGTTTTTGTAGGAGCTGCTATTTGGAAATTCATTTTCCAAAATGTTCTCATAGCTGGGCCAAATACAATATAATCACTTATTTTATTAATCGCCAGATGTCAAAAAACCGATATCAACAGGCTATGGAATGCTAAAGACTTTTAAATAAACCCCTCATGTGCGAATGTGTTTATGTGTGTAATTATGGTTTGTATTTTGAATGATAAATCTTGTTATGCGATGTTTAGCTGGTAAAACTATCGAACCGTTTCGATTTATGAGAAGGCTTTATTTCTTTAGATACTGGATTGATGCGGCTGTTACTTGTCGAAACTCCATAATAACACTTAAAGAAATACTGACACAGTTCCTCATTTTCATCTTCCTGATGAAGCCACTATGTGGTGGAACATTGTTGTAGTACAATATTAAAAACATTCATAAACCCTATACTGTGTCAGTATTTCTTTAGATACTCATTTTGCTTGCATGATGGCTTCTGACTTAAATAAATTAATTTTGTTAACTTAGCAGTAGGATTGGGTTTTTTCTAATTCGCATAGTTTTGAATGTTCTTTAGTTTTATGAAAGATTTGTCTGCCATCGTTTAAACATTGCAGTATCTCGTAAGATGAGTATTCAGAAATGAGAGAAGATATATTCGGCCAAAAATCATTGTGGAAGTTCATAATATCTACAGAGTCTTTGCAATTGGTTATTAGCATTTTAATTCAAGATAAAACGATTTTTGAATCTTAATAAAATTTTTGACTAGAAATTTTAACACTTGCAAGTTTGACAATACCTATATAAATTTCAGATAAAAACGTGGCGTTATTTAAAATTTGTTAAGCCTTTAATTGCCATTGGATATATTCCAAACTAAGAATTTGAATTTGAATTTTGGATATTACTATTTTTTAACTACAACATTGGGCAATTACTTCAAGCGGTCATATGTGTTTTCTATTCTTTTTTTCTCTATGTTGCACAGAATGTTATTATCTTAGTATTCAGTTGGTTATTTTAGAAATTTTAGTGCATCAAATCGAATAGGATCGCTTCGATTAACTGTCAGAGACTGTAGTGATTATCCTTGTTAATGGTATGATTAATTGTCATATTTCTATAGGTGCTGCTTTATGATATTCTTATAGTCATTGGCCATTCCATTTTTACTTAATTTATTGAATTATAACCTGATATAATTCTCCTTGCTACGCCTCTTTGGAACATTAGGTTTGCAAAATTTTTAAATTAGTTTTCTTCCGTTATAAAGGCAGCTAATATTTCGACTATATTTTATGGCTTCCAGTTATTATCATTTCTACGTAAGAAAATTCTCCATGTATTATTTCTTTGTATGTTTTAAGGTGTTTTCTATTAATTTTTTTCCGTAAATTAGAATCACGTTTCTCTGGCACAAATTTGATTACATTATCCCAGTATTTTGTTGATCGTTTTAGTGCAGCTAAATTGATTGCGACTGTTTCGATTAGCTGTCAGAGATTATAGTAATTACCCTTGTTGGTGGCATTGTTAATAGCAGAGTCCCTGTAGGGGCTGTTCGCTTTGATGACGCTGTTAAATTCATTGGCAATCGAATATGTAGCCCATATTTGAAATATTTATTTGAATATCACAGTATTACTGTCTTACAATTATGCAAGAACGCACAAATATTAGTTTAAACAAGTACTCCTCGTACACAAGCATTACAATTTGTAGTTACACGACTTAAACAACAATAGGCGAAATGTAACGATTTCTTGCTGTTGACGTTTTTTAATCGCATCACAGAAGTTCGCCAGCGCAAACTGTAGACAAGTGTTTCCCTGTATCATAACTCGTCAGTGAACTTATGACATCTTTCGATATTAATTAAATTTATAGATAATTGACCTGATTAGCTGATGTTACATTTATTATTATTTATTTAGGTATTTTTAAATCAATAATTAACTTTAATGACGCAAAAAAATTTACATATTTCATTATTTATATTTAGTATTTATTTTTGTTTATCGCGTTATTTATGATCAAAGGTCGCCGTTTATTTACACGCCCTAATAACGTTATGTATGTATAGCCAGAGGCCCCTTGCGGTTGTATATGTCATATATTTTATAGAATGATAATTATAACAACATTCCAAAAAGATATATTCTTTTTTATGTGAACAAAAATTTTACATCATTTTAGTAGTTATTAATTCGTGCTTAAAATGAAAAGAATGCCGCTTTAATAGTGAGGCTAAAAAATAGTTGGAAAATTACGTTATTGTAATTGTAATTAGCAATGTATATATGTTCTCAAGGTAACATAGAAATAAAGCATATTTTTAATCGAATAAAAGCTGCTCTTCAAAGTACCTTTAAAAGCCCATCCTGAACTCTCTATTTCGCAGTTCAACAATATATCTTTCAATTGAGTTTTAAACGGAATAATTAATAAACGTAAGGTCCGAACGAATTTATAGCGTCATGATGTCACAAGATCACGGACATGAGACATTTATTTGTTAAAGCTGGGGGATAAATGGAGACATAGAACCCACTTCACTTCTTGACCCATGACCTACATAAAATGGATGTGAAAATTGCCGCTCGATTGAAAAGGAACTTAAAAATAGTTGCCGCCTTTCAGATTCCAATCAAGCCTTTTCAATGCGGAATCTCTACTATTTTCCCATTAAACTCGCCTTAGTCTACAGCGAATGTGCATTTACGGAATAAATATAAGTTTCAAATATTTAAGTGCTAGTGGAAACGTAAAAGTGGTAAATCGAGAATGATTTGACCCATTTCCTGTTTTCAATAAGAATTACTCTTCGAGTAATACTTGAATAATACTTTTATTGTACGTTTAAACTAGAAACTCGTAATACATTCTATACGAATTACAAGTACAAATTTATAATTTATTAATATAATATATTTTACAGCATTTATATAACTACTACTTTACTTTCTTTGTACTAATTTGACAATAATTTTTTAAGCACTTCATTGTTCAAATTGTAACATTCTAATTTTTATAGGAAGCTAATATGACACACAATCGAATGCTTTGTTTAGGCCTAGAAATATAGCAGTTGTATCGTGACCAGTTTTAAAGCATATTGAAGTATGTAGGTATATTAAGAATATCTAACTAAATTACGATATTATGACAATTACAACTATTAAAGGCTATACATTTTACTTTTGCGTACTTAAAAATTGAAAGCATATTTATTTCTACACAAAGTTATAAAATAATGATTTATTTTATCCGTATTAATTTACATCAAAGCTATTTCGAATAACGATAAATGTGGCAAAACTTTTTTGCCACTTCATATTTCAACTAATTATTTTAATTATGTATAACTTTTTTAAGTTATATATAATTTATCTTAAAATGTTTTTAATAGCTTTTTATAATTATGCAGCACACAAAGGGAAAGTTGGGTCTCTTCTTGTTATCCTCATTTAAGGGAAGTCGGTCATAATTAGTATACATTACGCGCGTCCTCGTATACTACGCACTAATTTTGTTGACGAGTTGAAACTTGAGAACAGCTGAATTCACTTTCACTTTTAAATTAAAGGCAACCTATATATTTATAGCAACTGTCTTGTATTACAGGCTACACATAAATTTTATAAAAATATATTAAATTTAGGTACAGAAATTTTATTAATAAATAATATTATAAGTATACGATTACTCGAAAGTGTACAAATTATACATTTTATGAAGTATTATACGGCTATATTTATAGAAATGTTGTCTATTAATTGCTTATTACCACCGACTACATAATTGTTAGTGGCTGAATGGCTAATGCCTATGTAAAAAAAGTCTATTAATCTTTTTTAATAAGTATATTTTAAATGTGTAAATAAGTTTGACATCATTATAAAGGGTGCGGCAACATATCTTCCTGTTTCAAAACATAATAAAACCTATTGTATGAATCAGAAAATGTTTATTTGTTTTTTTATAATTTAGGAACATTCTATTCTCCATTCACTGAGTAAACCGATTTCTAGCGTTTTGTCATTACTCTTGCCAGTATGGCAGAGCTTATGTTGCCCATTTTTTCTTGGACATTGGTCTTCAAATTTTGTAGAGCCCTTGGACGGTTCACATAAACACGGGATTTCAAAAACCCTATAGAAAAAAATCACAATCGATGCTCTTGAAGTGTGAGCCGTTGCGCCGTCTTGTTGAAGCCAAATATCCCTTAAGTTCAACTCATCTAGCCATGAAAGAAAAAAATTCCTGTAACATATTTACATACGGGCTCGAATACTCACTGTCACTGCGACTTCATTTTCCTTGTAGAACAAAGGACCAATACTTTCTGCTGAGAAAAGTGTTCACCACACTGTGAGTTTAGGTGAATGCAAAGACTTTTGATGCAATTTTTGAGGAATAGTGTCAGCCCTGTAGCGTATGTTTCGTTTGTTAACGGATCCACATAACTGAAAATGGACTTCATCACTAAAAAAAAACAAAACAATAGCTTCCTTAGAGAAGTCGGAACTTTATCGGAACAAAAATGTATAGTATATAATATGATTTGGCGACTGCAGCGCGTATAAGATTCAACAATATTCCAGATTTTTGCCACTTAAATGAGCCAATCATATCTCTTATTCTAAAATGGGCAAATATGTTTAAAGAGATAGGTACAACATGGAAGGTAAAAAAGGGGGTCGATCAAGATGATCAAGAACGTTAGATAATGAGGATAATCTTAACTAGTCTGTTCATGACGATCCTAACCTTTTAATTCGCACAAGCGCTTATTATACAAAAATATTGCATACGTATAAAATTTAATTAGTACAAGAAAAAATTATGCTTAGCAAATTAATCTCGATAAGAGGTGACTTAAATTGGCCTCCACACAGTCCTTTACCCTCTATGGTCTTTTATCTTGTAAAGTTATCTCAAATCTTAAGTTTACACCAATAGATCAACTTCTCTGACGCATTTGAAAGAAAAAATCTATCAAGCCGTCATAAGAAATTTTAGTACGTGTTCGAATAAATAAGTAACGTTACTGTCATATGTAAGACTTATTTTCTATTTAACGGCCATTAACTGGCGGGCTGTCATCCTGGATTTATCTGTCGTATATGCGTCATGTCTAATTGGGAACTGGCGTGTTTTTTTTTTATTAATTTAAAATTAACTTTATATGTTTCATAATAAGTTAAATAAAACATAACACAAAAAAATATCCTAAAGGGGTAAAAAAAAATTATAAAATTTAAAAATTTAAAGTTGGCGCGGAATCGTCAGAATACAAATGGCGGGTGCGTGACGCATTTGTTCACGTTGTGATCTGTTACGAATTTTCATATCAGTTCATTGAGCATTAAAATAATCGTTGGAGCTACAGTTTAGAATAAAATAAGTGTATTCTGTGACTCTACATTTACTATTGATCCTAATTTATATACAATGGAAGACACAGGTCCCAGCACTTCGACTTACTATAAATATTGTTTAGTGCCACGCTGTGTAAATACTACCTTTCAAACACCGAACAAAATATTTATATCGTTACCAAATGCAGCTAATAATAAACAGCTTAAAAGAAGAAAAATGTCGTTAAAAGCAATGAGGCGAAATGATAAAGATATCTCAAACAAATCAAATGGTTTGGTTTGTGAGGATCATTTTAATGTAAGTATTAAATCGGTTACGAACTGACTGAGTGGTGCTAAATTTAGAATCAAATTAATTAATTTGCTATTACAGTTAATTTTATTTGATGATAAATTTAGCTCTGCTTTTTGAAACCGTGCATAATAAACAATAATTCTATATAGTTAGAAGAAGACATGTATAACTACATAAAATGGAAGTTGGTTTGCCACTACCACAAAGAAAAGGCTCAAGCAAGAGGGCTTGAACGGAAATGGTTAGACAATTATTTAAAAATGTAGAATTTCAGGATTCCATTCAAGAGCAAGAAAAGACTCAGGATAATCAAATAAGTGAAGAAGTGTCATTTAAAGTTTCTTCACCGCATAATGATATCCAAGAAACATCTGATATTAGTGCGTCGGTATGTGAGAAAAGTTGTCAAACAGATGTAATGTGTTCTACAATTGGTATTCAAACTAGACCAATAAACTTTAAAAATCGATATATTCAAACAGACAATGTCGGTGATTTAAAGAAGGTAACAAGTGTAGCTTGCTCATCTATTAAAATAAAACCGATAAAGACATTTACAAGTACAAGCATGTCTCCTTTAGTAAAAAGTGGATCCTCTTCTAGCATTACAAGTGTTTCTGAATATTTTCAGTGCAGTGGTTCATCATCGAGCCCTAGTCGTGACTTGATTAAAAATAGAATTAGTTCGATTTGTATTGAACATAACGGGTGTCCAACAATTATTGCAGTCCCGGGTGGCGTTGGAATCAAAAACGTAGGTCAATTCTTTCATGTGCCAAATAAATGAACTGACATTTTAATTGTCAATCATAACTTAAATGTGCATTAAAAATGTCAGTTCATTTATTTGCAACATGTAAGAATCGACCTACGTTTTTTATTCCAACGCCACCCGGGACTGCAATAATTGTTGGACACCCGTTAGTTTGTATTTATATAAAAAAGTGTAGAATTTATTTAGGAATACCAACTTATTATTATTTTATAATTTTATTATTAGTAAAAACTACAAGACGGCAGCTACAAGACATGTACATAACTTTAAGAAAAGTTAGAAGTAACCTCCCTTTAGATGAAATAGCTGATGATTTCGGAATTTCTCTCAGTCAAGCTGCAAAATCCTTTCGGAACACAGTCCCCCAAATTAGTTTTTGTTTGAATGCATATATT
This sequence comes from Ontholestes murinus, assembly GCA_963969525.1. Classification (NCBI taxonomy): domain Eukaryota; kingdom Metazoa; phylum Arthropoda; class Insecta; order Coleoptera; family Staphylinidae; genus Ontholestes; species Ontholestes murinus. The sequence goes on along the minus strand of OZ018390.1, from coordinate 26,566,393 downwards.
TTTTGGCCTGAAAGATACAAAATTAAACAACTTCTGCCATTAGCATTTCGTGCAAATTATTATAATGTTCAAAGTATTATTGACTGTTTTGAAATAGAAATTGAAAAGCCTAATGATCCCATAAAGTAAGCAGCTACTTGGTCAGAATACAAAAAGGCAAATACTTTTAAATACTTAATATCGACTACACCAAGTGGTTTTATTAACTTTATTTCAAAAGGTTTTGGAGGGCGTACAACTGATGTTACAGCTGTTAAAAGATCGGGTTACTTAGAAACATTAAAACCAAATTGTTCAGTGATGGCAGATCGTGGTTTTAAACAAATCGATGCAATATTACATCAGAAAAATTGCATTTTAACCAGACCGCCATCTGTAAAAGCAGGTGTAAAGAGTTCTAAAGCAGAGGCGTTGGAAACCAAGAGAATTGCATCATTACGTATTCATGTAGAAAGGGTTATCAGAAGAGTACGGAAATACAAAATATTAAAACCTCATGCTTGTGTAAATAATAAATTTATAAAATATCTAGACTACATGGTAATTATTGCATGTGGTTTAGTAAATTTACAATCAAAAATAATAGAATTATAAATATGTTTATTGTTAATTTTAATACATTTAATAAAGTAAAATTAAAAATTATAAAACAGTTTCTAATAATCTAGAAAAAAACATTGCTTCCCAAAATATCTTTGCCTTTCCTAATATATCCATGAAATAATTTTCATCGTAATTAATTTTAATTATTGTTATTTTGTTGTTGTTGGTTTCGAATGAAGGATCTGCAACGCATAAATAACCGACTTTGAAATTTAACATTAACATTTGTAAATGTAATTGTGCTTTGCACTTAGGAGATATGTGGCCGTTTTTTAACAAATAATCAGTTACAGTTTTTAAAGACGATGGACATTTAATTTCAAACACTGCATTATTTGATATACCATCGGGTAAAGCACCAAATTCTGGATGCTGGTTATTTATTATTAATCCGCACTTTTTTATTTTAATATTAAATTGTTTTCCCACTTGTTTTCGAACATTATCTTCCAAATATAATCCTCGCTTCATTGCCTTTGTCTGAAACATTTTGGAAACACCAATTACACTTTTCACTAAAACACCATCACTACTTTTACAGAATGCTGCGGAATATATTTTTGAAGCTGTAATCCTTCCATAACGAAGTTCAAACCACAGTTTATTTGAACTTTGTTCAATTGTTGCATTTGCAGCATTTTTACAAGATTGCTCATTAATTGCAGTCTCCCAAAATTTTAAAAATTCGTTGCAACTATGTTCTTCATGAGTATTTATGAAACGATGCAATAATAAATGCATACTTAAATAATTAGGTTCATCTCCAGTTTCTGTGTCATCAAAATAATTTAAAATTTGTGCCGAGCACTTTTAATTGTTTCTTCAAAAAAATATTTTATCTGCTGGTCGGTTATATACCATTTAGGTACAACACCAACATTTTCTGTCGTAACAGTTTCATTTGCAGCACCTGTTAATTTTGGTTTTTCCCAGTAGCATTCAATTTCAGTTGGTGCTGGCTGGGTACTTTTACGATGTAAAAATGCAAGTGCGTGTTTACATCGTCCTTCGTAAGCCGAACAATCCAAACATTTCACTTCCAGAATTGTTTCCTCTTTTTCACATACCACTAACTTAACTTTATAATTAAAGGCCCTAATTCTATGTTCGGGGCAAATTTGTCCAAGAATGGTACATGTATTTCTTGTTCTTTTAATTTGCACATAACAATTGCAGTATTGATGTAGGAGTCCCTCATTGATCTAAAATAATTATAAGTTTATTAAATTAGTCACACCTCCAACGTTATGTTGTCGCAGAAGGGACAGTTTTAATTGTTTGTTGTTTTTAAATTTTTAGGTTAACTATTAGGAATGGGTAAATAAGTTTTGGGGACAATATGATTGTAACTCAACAACAAATTTCTATATGATTGTATATATTCTCTTCGTTTAACAAAATTAATATCAATTTGATAAATGGTGATTTCGGGGTGTTTATATCGAGATGTTATTAAGGAATTGCAAAGGATACACATATGGTTGAGAATATCAAGGTTATATAGGTGGGTGGAAAATTTTTCTACGAGGAATTTAAGATTTTATCAGTGGGAATTAAGTTAGTTAATTAAGTATATTAAATTGATTTTATATAGGATTCAGATTGTGTCTAATTTTTGTTAATGTGCGATGGATTGATTGATAAGATACCTGGATATTTTTAAGGACAGAAACAGGCTCGTAGAAAAGGATGCCGGCATATTATTTTGTAAATATGTATAATTGATTTTATTTGTTATGCCTTGATTTCTTCTAAAATGCCGTGCTGCAAAGGAATTAGTAGGTGGAATTTATTCGGATTCTTTGTTAGTCTCCATTTTGCAAACCGTGATTGTATGGTATCATCTATCAGTCCTTATAGGGGGGTTAGTGCCTTGTGCAGAGTAAGGGCATGTACTACCAAGATTGTATCATTTGGGTACAGAAGCGGATAGCCTGAAGGATTTAGGTAATGCGGATCAGGGATATTAATATCATAGTCATAAATATTGTAACGAAGAGCCTTGGTGGAAACCTGGTTGGTGAACATAAGCACGTGATAGGGTATTTCGGATTTTAAATAGTAGGAGTGTATTGAATTAAAAGTTGTCAATTAAGTTAAGGAGATGATATGGGATTTTTATGGAATTGTATTTAAATAACAAACCTCGAAGTCAAAAGCTTTTAGGATATCTGTCTGGTATAAGACTGTCAAGGATTTCTGGCGTTACAGGTGTGCTGTTTGGCAGTTTAAGGTAAAAATTAAAAGTAGTTAAAAAGTAGAACGATATTTTAGGAAATCAAATTGGTAAGGAAAGGTGGTAATTTATATGGAACTTTAGTTGGTTTTTACTATGGTTTCAAAAGTTTTACTCAAGACTGGAAGCAGGTCTAATACGTCTTGGATAGATATGAGAATACACGTAAGAATACCCTGCTTCACTCCGTGGGTATGATTTGGAACTAGTGAATATGGATGAATATTTTTAGGATGTATTTATGGGTTTTTCTAGGAAGAATTTTGAGATAGCTCTAGGAATATTTTATCATAACCGTGGCGATATTTTTACCTTTATGAAGGCAAGTATAATATTCCTTGCCTTCTATATTGTCATCGGGTGTAAGGGAACGTGGAGAGTTTCAAATGTTTACTAAATTGAAAAAAATCGTAGTCAAACGCATTATTAACTTTTATGTAACAATTGTCCAAATGGTCTGCAAAGGTATTAGCATTGATTGTTCGTCCATTATTTTGAAAATAGAGGACACATTTTGGGTACAAACCGTTTTTCTATACTTTGTCAGCTTTTTAATTTCGTTCCAATTTTGTTTACTTTGCTTGTGATGAATGTACTTGCATAACGTAATCCATACGTTAATCTTGTATCCTTTGATAAGTCTTGGTATCATTTCATTTAGAGCAGTGTTTCCCAACCTTTTTTGTGCCATGCCGCACCTAAGCCTTTTTAAAATTCTTATGCCCTCCTATGTAACACATACATACTTTTTAATATTAAATAATTGAATTGTTCAGTTAAGACACTTAAATGATATGTTTTAGAAAGAAATCATTCGAAAATTATTAACGAAACACATATAATACAAAGTAGGTTTTCAAAACATATAATGAAACACTGAAATTTGAAATAATTTTAATAAAGATTTTTCTTTATTAATTTATTATTTTAATTTAGTGAGATCCTTGCGCTTGATGCTTGCTGCATAGAAATTTTATGTCAGGTGCCAATTTGGTTAGCTTCAGTCTCAATTTTCTCCGTTGTATTATATCCAGACTATTTCTTTTTTACCAGTAAATCATTTACAGAACTAAATCCACAATTAGCTATATATAAAGATAAAAACGGTAACAAACCATTGCACATTTGGTTAAATTTGGGTATTTGATTTCTGCTTCCTCATAAAGCCATGTCATCGCTCTTTTTATATTAAATCAAGTTTTAACTAACTCATCATTTTGCATTTCTACGAGTTCTTCTTGATACTGTATAATTGATATATCATACAAGTCCACTAGCACTGGCTGCATCATCCATGTTGGAACATTAATTTGTTTTAAATAAAAAAATCTTTCTTTTAAATCAGCCGATAGAATTTTCAGATACCGATAATAATAACTATAGCAGTTTAATTTTTGGAGCCAATAAAACTGTTCTAAGTTACAAGGGTAATAAAACCAAATATCTTCGTATTTGTATCGACAAGAGTTTTATTTCTTCCTTAAAGTTGCTAAGTTGCTTATTTAATATATTTAGTTTTCAAAGTTTAGAAAGCCATCTTACTTCAGTATGAAGTAAAAGTCTCATGTGATCTGCAATTTATTCTTCATAAAATAGCTAAATAGCTCATATTTGGCATTAGCTTTAATAGCATTGATACACTTCATTACTGAATCTAGTACTTCAGTTAGAACAGGCGAGATGTTTTTAGCTACCAAGTTTTTACCATGAATAACACAATGCACAAGAATCATTTCTGGATTCTCATCTTTCATCCATTTTAAGCAGCCATTTTTCTTGCCCATCATATTAGGAGCACTATCTGCAGCACAAGATATTATATTTTTTATTGGTATATTATTGACATCTATGTAGATTTTTTTAGCATTTTTTATATCTTTGAAGGTATTAGTGCTTTCTAATTTTACAGGACAACATTTCTTCAGCAAAATGCTCTTTATCTGTATATCTTACATAAGTTATCAATACTCCCTCACTGCCTCTCAAAGTTGATTCATTTGATTTGATTTGCACTGAGAATTGGCAATAAGTGGTTTTTCACTATCTTCACCAATTTCATCTATTGTTCTGCTAACAATATTGTTACTGAGTGGCACAGCTTCAACATCTTTGTCATCTATTTCAAGAACCGATTTAAGAAATGCTGATTTTATTAAATTCTTTTCTAGTATGGTATGGTTTTTACCAGATTTAGCGATTAATAAAGATTTTTGATAACAAGCCTCAAGAAATACGATTATGAGCTGAAGTGTAAGCAGTAAATAGAGACTTTTACTTTTAAGTTTGAAAGTAATTCAAATCTAAATCAATATGAGCACTATGTTTCGCCTTCAAATGCGTCTCAAGATTACCTCGTTTCATTGATTCCTTGGTCAAGCATTGCTGGCATAAAAGACAAAAAGGAAACCGCTCATCATGGGCAGTAGGTATGAATGCAAATTTTAAATATTTCTCCGAATATTGATTTTTTTCTTGCTTGCACCACTCATTTTACTATGGGCTGAAAGAAATAAATAGAAGATAAATTTAAACTAAAACTAAAGTATGTATTAAAATTAATTTAATATGAAATATACTGCATTCAACATTTAACTGCATTGTTTAGCGAGTTTTTAAAACGTCCAGGGGGTCCCCACGGAGCCTGTCATCTGCCGCAGGGAGGTTAACGTGACGACGCCAAAAAACAGAGTTGATATTTTGGTCTCGTCAAACGAATTTGTAATAGTTATTAGCCGCAATTATTTAAGAATTTGCTTTTTTCTTTCAATTTTGACACCGAAATCTAGCATTGCAATTAAATGGCCCGGAGCAAAAGGGTCGAGTGTCGAGTCCATTTTCGAATTGGCCCCCTTAACAATCAAATTGGTCCCCTGTGGGGCGTGGGCCCTTGGGAAACACTGATTTAGTCACTTTGTCAATGTCACAGTATTTATGTCTAGGCATAATTTTTCGAGGTTCTTTTTCTAGTTGGTTTTTATAAAATTAAAATTGGATGTATAGGCGATCTGAATAAAGGTCGAAGATCATGTCAATATTTTGGAGAAGGTGTTGTATTTACATCTATTTTTCTCAGCATTGACAATTTTTACATCTCTATAGCGAGACTTGTTGAAGTCTATTATTTGCCATTGACCATAATTTATGCCCTAATAATGTGTTTTTTATCCTGTACTATACTTTAAAGCTGTTGATTGTTATATAGCTAATAACTATTTATTTTAGACTGGGATTCAGATTAGAATGAAAATAATATTAACATATTAGTTTTCAAAAAAATATGATATTTGTTTCTGAATTTATAACAATAAAATATGTTAAATCATCAGCACCGAAAATGATTTAATGTGAATATAATCGAAATAATTAGAGCTAAGAAAATAACACTATGATTATTAACGTCTCACATGTTTAAAGGCATTTCTAATTTTAATTATTTTAAATCACCTAGATATGACAGATAATGTCAGTTTTTTGTGTACTGTGTACTCCATTATTTAGAATATTTATAAAATCTATACGCTTTTCCATGGAAAACAGCTTCATTGTTCCATATTTTAAGAATGGTTTGAAGGAGAAACTACCATTGTATTTGGCTACAAATTATAACATCAAAATGTTTTGGCAAACAGCATATATATTAAAGCAAGTCTGTTATTTGTGATTAACAACATGGATTTACTAACGGTCGGTCTACTGAAACTAACCTATTTCAAGCTTTTAATATTAAATTTACTAGCATATGGGAGTGGTAGTCACGAAGACGCAATATACACAGACTCTCGATAGTCTCTACCACAATAGCTTAATTAGTAAACTATGTCGTCTTCTATTTTAACCCTGGTAATAACTGGTTTAGAACTATATGAGTGAAAGCATCAATATGAAAGAAATAATAATTTTGTTTATAAAACAGGGTACCTCAAAGGTCAGACTCTCTTATTGTTGTTGTTTCTTAGTGACATAACTAGATATATTTGTAGTGTGTCATTATTTGATGAGGATCTTAAATTATTTCCAAGGTTTCGAAAATCGATCATGAAGATCTGTTTTGATGGCCAACATACATTTGTCAGGCAACGAGAGAATATATTATGGTAAATAATTTAAAATTTTAGGATTTATTAATAAATTGATGAAAGATTTATCTGTTGACATTTTGAAGATTTAATATTTCACAATAGGTAGGTATCTTGTTCTAATATTTGGTTTCCATTTGGTAGTGGTAATAATTATACTGAAAGAATTCAAATTCAAAGAGGTTCCATTGGTAAAAATTAGTCACTGTAATATGCTTAGGTATTTATCTTAAGTTATAAGCAGGACGCATTATATTAAATTAGATGAGGTCGTTTGGTACAGTACTTCGACCTTTTTTTACTAATACTCTATTACTACAGAGGCCAACAAAAAAGTTTGATGACTAAACTAATAGAAAATCAACATTGTTTTGTTTTTTTCACGAACAATTTTTTATTAAATTTACTAGATATCTTATTTATGGTTTTTTTAAATATTTACGAATAAAAATTAGATTTCATTCAAAAAATCGCTACGCCAGAGATTAAATTGTATACAAATTAATAGAATAGTATAGGGGAATTCCCGAAAGTAAAACTTAATTGTTGGGATTCCCTGACTTGCATTCAGACCGTCGGCACTTCTAAAATAAAAATTTACTTGCAGATGACGAAAATCTCGTATTTTAGAAAACGCGAGTCTGAGTATTCAGGCTATTTTAAAGAAAGTGGTTGCCTAGTTTATTGCACCGACATTTCCAGTCTGATAAACAAACTTAGGGGCACATACAATCCCGATAATTGAAGGCTTTTTATTGATTCTTCCAAAACAAGCTTTGTAGTTCTTTTGCACAATGGGAATGATTTTTCATCGGTACCGGTTGCCCATTCTGTGAAAATGACTGAAAGCTACAAAAATCTTAAAGTACTGCTTGAAAAAATCAAATACAATTATCATAGTTGAAAATTTTTTGGGGTGTTGAAAATTGTGGGACTTAGTAGTAGGACAGCACTCAAGGTATACGAAGGAAGTACCCATGTATTTTGTGTGAGGTAGACATTAATATTGGAAGAAAGGACTGGATAAGAATAGATAATTTAACTCCGGATCAAAAAATGTTCTGCACAAAAATCTTGTTGATCGACAAAAAATATTGTTACCTCCACTGCATAATAAAACAATACGTTCAAGCTTTAAAAAAAGATGGAGACTGTTTCAAATATCTTCATGAAAAATTTCCCGCTATCTCAGATGCAAAATTAAAGGAAGGCATTTTTGTCGGCCCTCAAATGAAGAGATTAACAAAAGATCAAGAATTTGTTAATGCCATGACCGAAACTGAGAAAAATGCATGGATTTGTTAATATTATTGAAGATTTTTTGGGAAACAATAAGGATCCTAACTATAAGGAAATTGTGAAAACATATGGGCATAAATGTTCACTTTTTACACTCGTACCTTGATTAAATCCCCCAAAATCTTGGTGATTTGAGTGAGGAGCAAGGTGAGTGGTTCCATTAAGACATGAAAGAAATGGAACGCAGGTATCAAGGTGGGTGGAATGTTTCAATGACGGTTGGTTAATGCTGGTTAATAGAAAGGGATAATTATGGCCGAGAATACAGAAGAAAATCCACTAAAAGAAGTTTTTCATTCAAGATGGAAAGATCTTTTGGAAAAATGAAAAATGAAAGATTTTTTTCAAGTTAGGTTACTATTTGTAATTTGTTTTTGTCTCTGTAGCAATAAACCATGTTTATCGTCATATTCGCCTATAAGCAATTTTGTATAAAAAGGTTTAAAATTTCATCAATGTAACAGCTAACATTTCAAGTTGGTCAAAATTGGTATTTTAATAAAAAAATTCTTGGGAAATGCTCTGTTTTTTAGATTTTTAAAAACCTATAGGAAATGAAAAATTCATTAGTAATAGGTGATTAGTACTATCTAAACAACATAAACTTATATATTATAGATGATAAATTATAATCATAATTGTAGAGGTCATTAGATTTTAGTTATTATAATGTACGTATAAACTCCAAAATTAATTAAACAAAAGTAGAAATGTTTTTTGAACAAGTAGGTGAAACGAAATAGCATAAGAATAGTTACGCAAAATAAATATAGTGTTTAGTCTTTAGCAAAATATTGAGGATTTTAATTGTCATATTAATCATATTAAATGAGCCAAATTATAATAACCACATAGTAAAGGAATAGAAAGACTTCCCATTAAAACATTATTAATCATTAGGTTTTAAAGAAACACATTTTGGCCAGTATTTGTTAAATCTTTACTTTTAAAGCTTAATTTTTCATTGTACTTTCACGATTAATTTACGTCATTAAGGAGCCCTTAAAATACGGGTTAAATTTATCTTTAATACATAAATTGTTCAATGTCTTGAATAATTTATATGGGCCTAGCTTCGTGTAAATCATATTTCTGCGAACTTGAATAGAAGTTTTCGATTTTAAACTAAATTGCATGTATATTTCATGTCCTGTGTAAATTTACTTCAAGTAATTACAAAGTTAGACATATTTGAAATTGTAAACTATTCGAAGTGGGCTCAAATTATATCAACACGACGGCAAATTGAAAATAAATATAGAATATAATCAATGCATTTATGTTTAATTATGGAGACGTTTACTTTGTGGTACATCTTGAATATAGCGAGGAAGGAGACATGATGAATGTATGTTTGGAAGTATTATAAATTTAAAATAAAAATGCTTTTATTAAAATTAAGTAAATTCTTTCTGATATCCGTTTAGGTTTTTTTTTTAAATTTATATGCCATATAGAAAATTTCGAGTTAAATAATGATATTTATTTTAGCTTTGTTTCCTTTAAGGTAAATATATATGGACGTCTTATTTCCTTTGAAGTAGTGACACAAGTCAGATATTCATTCATTCCGCTCACGCGAAAGAAAATCTCTCGGTTCGTTTCCTTTGACTGATAAAAGAAAATATCAACCCTCACAAGTGGGTGAGTGAACCACGACCTCGTTTTTAATACGCCCGTCAACGTAGTAAATAAATGAGTAATAAATGAGTAACATTTATAAGCTTAAAGTAGCAACTATTTATCATTAATAGTATTATTGCTTTGTGAGTAAATTAATAAAGAGTAATAACAGCATAAATTCCGATTTTATAATAATAATCCGCTGTGTGAAATATAATTAATTTAGATAAGAATAATAAATCAACTCTTGCAAATCAGGTTTACTTTATTGATAATTATTTTAAACTATCTGCGAAATGTAATGTTTTAATATATAATATGTTTTATTCAAGTACTATACTATCGATATATTAAAAATTATTGCCGTCTCTATATTAGTTTTCTCCTGGTGTACGTTACCTTTGTTGCAGTAATAAAAATGTTTATATTAGAATGTTTAATAGTTTTATTGATACTTTTAAAATTAAGGGAATTTGCAATTTTAATTATAGCTTTTCATTATAAGTAAGATTGTTCTTATATTGACATAAGTACTTAAATAAAATCAGAAATTTTAGTATTAACAAGATAAACATACTAGTGTGTTTCAATATAAGAATATATCTAACTAAAGCATTTTCAAGTCATCATTTCCCCTTCTTCATTATCTTTTTAATTATTAAGTAATTGTATATTTTAGCTCATTATAAATCTTACTTTAAATATTATATTCTGACCTACAAATATAATGTAGATTCTGTTTAATTATTTTATAAGAGAATAATTACTAAATTATTACTAAAGTATAGTTACAACACAAAAATAGTCAATTTTAGTTATTTGTACGTTTTCAATTTAGTTTAAAGAACACAGAAACAGAACAAAAGGCGAATTAATAACAGATATAAAAACAATAATAGCCATGAGTTCAAAGCTATTTCCAATTTTACATATAACAGAAATAACTGCGTTCAACCTGCATTCCATTTTAATTGTGTGTCAGCGTACGCACAAATCAAATCAATTTTTATTGACCTGCTTTGACTAACACTTTTTTAAATAAGTAATTGTGGAGGCTTTCACTTCGTATTACATTTCAAGAATTCAAATTAAGTGAAACAATTAACTTTGTTGGCATCACTTTTTTTACTACTACTAAACATCTTTATTCACAGAATAAAATAAAATAAATTCTGATATGTTTCTGTTCTTCTGCTCCATGGCTATCGACCGGTGGTCTTTCAGCCCCACTTTTTTTATTCAAACAATATATGTGATAATGATATCCTTCTCTCATTCATCATGTAACTTTATTTGTTATTTATGTTTTATATATTTTAATCCGAGTTCGCATTTGGTCCCTTTGTTTATGTTCCTTAAAGTCACCCTGACCGACCCCTGGGCTTAAAACCCGTGTGTTTACTCTCGCTATTCTAAATTGTTAAACACGTACTTTGTCAGGTATGACCTTTTGGTAATTTATCATCTCTTTGCGTTATTATGCATGTCATATTCATAACATCTTATTTTTCATATTTTTTCAATTCATGAGAGGCAACAAATGAAGTTTATAAATGACCTCCTAAAGGTTGACAAGCAAGTATATTTTATTAATCTATCTGCTGCTACTAGTACGTTCTACCATTTACACTATACAACAAAAAAATTGACAGTTTGGGACTTGATGTTTAAGCTTAATTTTATAGAATAAATAATTATTTGAAGTAGATGTACTGATGTTTATATATTAATTTTGTTTAAATGTTTCTAAAGCTAAGCAGTCTTAATTTTATTCAATATAAACTGCTTGTTATAAAAAAATAATCGGAGCATAGAAATACATGATTTTAAGAGTAAAAATTCAAATGTAGGTAATGGAAATATATATAAATATTTTTTAATAGTGCTATTGTTAAATAAGTGCGTGTTTTACACTATTTTTAGATAGAAATATAACAAATCTCTAAATTTGATTTTTATTGAAACAAGATTTAGTAATTTTAATTTTTACAGTAAATAAGAAAATTTGCACTATATCTATCACAGGGAACGGTTTAACCCCCTGTTATTACCACGTGCTGCATAAATCCACCGGGAAACGCTGTATAAATATGTAAACCAGTAATATTGAATGAACGAATCTCGGACGTTTTACACCACCTGAAACGTGATATATTTTTTTAAATCCCTGCCTGTTTATATATGCCGTGTACATAAATTTCACGAGAGCCACATTTAAATATGAGCAATTACTTTTTATTGCTGTAAATTTTCTGCGTAATATTAAGACCATTTGACTTATAACTGCCAAAATGATCGTATAATTTCATTTGCGAAATAATAAAATCAAATTTATTCCAAATGTCGGATCTTAATTGAGGTTAATTGATTTATGCATACAATAGACGAACATCCACGAATCGATAAATGTACTTACGGGTTTTGAATACCATTCGGTTTCGGCGTAAGGTACGCCTGATTGATACTTGCGGGTGGTTTTAATGGTACAAAGCAAATGAGTTTGTGCTAGCAATTTGGTGGATGCGCCGGGAGATACTTAATCCTATGTTGTTTCTATTGAGGCTTTGATGTACTAGGGATGATTGTTTGTTTTGAAAAAGGTAGATTTGTAGGATTGCCGTAAAATGATTACGTTTCTGTATCCCCTTTGAAGCGCTGCTGTATTTGCACGCCCAATACATATTGTGGGGAAATATATTATTGGAATCGTTAATATTTTTTTCTTGATAAAAATATTTACACAGCACACAAAAAACAATATCAATTTAAAAATATAAATTATTAGACAATATTATAACATAATATTTAAAATAAAACAAAATTTTTACACCACAGTTAATTTATTTTATTTTACTAACTAAAAATAATATTTATAAGATAATATCAGAATATGAATAAATTATATCCTTGTAATAAAACAATCTAATGATTAAGTTTAATGGCATTAATAATATTATAATAATTACAATTTATAAAATCATTATAATTCGTGTATAATATATATTTGTAAATATTGCTTTAAAAATATAGTAAAAATATGTTTCTCATCGAGCACGAACCCTAATGTTAATTGAATGTCATAATTAAGATTTATTATACTCATATGTTGCTTTATTTTCAACTAATTTCGGCTTAATGATCAAGAATGGTGTAGAAAACTACGAAATGTTCTATATCATTCTTAATAAAATTAAGCTAGTACTAGTTGAAATTAAAGCAATATATAAGTGAAATACACCCATTAAATCTTAATTATATTTTTTTCATATGTGTTTGTTATATATTTCAACTATTTTAACTTTAATATTTATTAAATTTAACTAATTCATTTAATTTGGTTATTAATTAATATTACTCTATATGAATTTGCAGATATTCTGAACATACCACTGTAATTACTTAATAATATTTAGTGCATTAAATACACATAGGTTTTGGAATCACATCTACAAACTCCATTCAGTCTCGGTTGCAATAATTAATTAAACATAAATCCCTTTTACACACAGTCCTTATGCAACACGTCAGATTATTAACGCATTACATAATTAGAATATAAATTAAACACCATAAAATATTATTTAGTCTTATGTACATGTAAATAGCTTATGCCATATAGTTTATTTATTTGCACATTAAACTATATATAATATTTAAATACTACAAAAATTAAATAAATAATATTTACATCAATTGTAACCAACACATGTTCTTTAATCATAAAGTATTATTAACGCTAATAGTGTTAACAAGCAATTAGTTTTCTATCTTTTGCGGAGTATTAAAACAGTACTTTTCGAAAATACTGAGCGAGTTCTTAAAATTCAAGTCGGATTATCGTATTTCGTATTAAAGGATAGCAGCGGACGTGCGGCGAATACAAATATGCTCCCAACAAATAGCTGAGATAAAGGAATTAGCTTATGGTGTGTATATATATATATAAATAAAAAAAACACGAAGTAATTGGATTATGTAAACATGGAAATCCGTTAGCGCGTTGGATTAGCATTAATATGCAAAAGTTTTTCGGCGTGGCTTTAAAAGATTAAATAAGAAACTCGTTTCTCTTGTTGTTTTGAGTGGAATTATTATCATTTTCTAAACTTTTTTATATAATATATATTTTAGGCAAAACGTATATGCTTATTACCATTGTTATCTTTTCTTAAAATGATTGAAAATTTAATTATTCCTTTTGAGTAAGTAATTTATTTAACTCTTAATTATATGAGTTTATAAAAATAAAAGGTGTAGTCTGAACTCATTATTAAATAGTAAAATAAAATTACTTTCAATATTTCTATACCAATATTTATTGAATAATATACACAAACCATGTTTAAAATATATCAATTGACAGTTTGAAATAAATTCTGGTCAGGCTGATTTGATGATGGTCGCCACCATCCTTTTCATCAAATCAGACTTCTGTTCTTCAACCAGAATTAGTATATTATTTCGATCTAATAATATCATGGGCACTATTGTTTTTGTATATGTTCGACATTTCTTTTATTTTAACCTTGAACCTTGAAGACACCGTGCAATTATTTCAGCTCCTTGATTTCCTTGTTACTTTTAATCCATGTTTGTTTAGCTACTTCGATTTCTTTCCTTATAATTTTTTGCAATTCTTTATATCTGGGGATGTTATTTTTTTCTCTCCTACATTATTTACTAAAGTAGTAGTATAAAATATGTTTCGTCGTCCAATTTCCTTTACCAATTAGATCCGTCCTGTGAGTTTTGGGATGTTGTATACACGTTTTATAAATACTAGCCTTGCTGTTATTATTCCATAAATATTCTACCTTGTCTTCATTGTTATTTGTTAGACATGCGAGTTTATTGTTTATTTTTTCTGACACTAATTTTTCGATGTAACTCTCTTGAAGTTTAGTTATGTCAAGAGGTATTGTTAAGGGTCTTATTTTTGTGATTTGGAGGTTCAGTTCCATTGTACTTCCATTGTTAATGAATTATGGTCTTAGCCAATATCAGCTCTTGGGTAGGTTTTAATACTTTTTATAGTATTGCGAAAGCGCTTGTTAACCAGTAAATAGTCTATTTGGTTCTTGACTATTTGTTTATTATCCCGGTGATTATTATGAGCTGTCCATGTATATAATAGTTAGGTAGTTTAAATCAGGTTTTAGTTATAATTATATTCGTAGAGATGATTGCCTCTTTGGTTGGATTCGCTTGAACCAAAGTTTCCAACTAGATTATCTCTTCTGAGGTGACCTATTTTGGTATTGAGATCTCCCCTTATGATCGTAATCTGGATGTTTTCAATGACTTGTGAAGCACTTGTAAAAGTTTTGGACTTCGTCATATTTTTTATCTGGCATTGATGCATCACCATATCATCATCAAGCCGTTCAATCCTGAAAAGTTTATGGTTATGCTTTAGCGTAATTATAAATACATTTTCTGAAGCGGATCATTCATCTTCTTCTTCTCTTGCTGTCTTCATAAGTTTTCGTTTGTTTTGGCTCCCTTGGTTATTTCTTTCCACTTTTTTCTGTTTCTGCACGCTTTTTTCCAGTTTCTAAGATTTTCCTTTTCTTTTTTCACCTAGTGATCTCCATTCTGTTATTCGTTTGATAACTTCGGGGTATTTCCTCCTCATTATGTGGCCCACCCATTTTAGTCGTTGTGATTTTATGTGTTTTATTATGGTTTCACCTCTCAGTTATTCTTCTATTTCTTTATTTGTCTTCATTCATCTTTCTCCTGTGTGTGTTATATAGGTCCTAATATTGATCTTATTATTTTCCTTTCTGGTATCTTTAGCTCTTCTTCTTCTCTTTTGTACATAACTATGGTTTTACATTCCATACCTTGGGACTGGTCGTATCAAAGTTTTTTATAATTTGATTTTGTTGATTTGCTAATATTTTTACTTTTTAACACTTGTTTATTCCTCCCATATGTTTGGTACCCTCTTATAAGTCTTTATTTTGTTCTATAAACGTGGCGACTCTTTAGAATTTGTGTTTTACTGTTTTTAATTCTGTGTTGTTTATGTTACTAGCTTTTCCTCTTAGACACATGTATTTTGTTTTTTCTTCATTGATTTGGAGGCCGTATTTAGTTGCTACTATTTATAGCTTTAATTAGTTCTTTTTTAGTCTGCTACGATTGCTATATCGGCAGCATAAGCTATTGCTTGTGAGTTACCTGTTACGATGTTTTTTATTGTTTCTCTCATTATTCCTTTAAGTGTTAAATTAAATAGGGTTGGGGATATTGTGTCGCCTTGCTTCACTCCTTAATTTGTTTCGAATGCTTCGGTTGTTACACCCTGAAGTTTTATTTTGACCCTGGTATGTTTTAGTGTCAGTCATTATCTTGAGTTTTGCTGGTATTTATTTCTAACAGTTTTGTTCTTTTTATTATATCGAATGCATATTTGAAATCAATGATGTAATTCTTTTTCATATTCCCTATATTTTTCTATTATCTGGTCTATTGTGGGTATAGCACTAATTGTAGATCGCTTTGTTCTAAAACTGTTTTGTTACTCACCTAGTACATTCTCGGTGTTTGCGTTCAATGTTTTGTTAATAAGACTTGCAAAAACTTTGTTTTTTACGTTTAGTAGTGGGATTACTCTGTACTTCTTGCAGAATTTGTTGATTCCTTTTTATGGTGTTATTAGTCCTGTTTTCCATTCTTCTAGTATTTTGTTCTCTCTCCAAATTTGTTCTATTAGTAAATGTATATGTTTGTACATTTCTTGTTCCGTTCTAAGTCCTATTTGTGTGCTGTCATTATGTTTACTTCTTATTGTTCTGTTTCATTTAGCATGTCTTTATAGAAGTCGTTCTAGATGCTTCCACTAAGTTCGGGGTCGTTTTCTAATTTGCCTTTCTTATATTCTCTTCTTCTTGTTTAGTATTCAAGCTTTTTATTTTTATAAAGAGTTGGATATGGTGTGTAAGTCCGTCATTTTCAATATCGTCCAAATATCTGTTGATTGTTTCCCTCTTTTTTGATTTATATAATGCGTTTGCCTTGTTCCTTATCTTTTCCTATTCATTATTTTTTTTTCTGTTTTCATGTTTATCCATTTAATTCTGGCTTTAATTTTTATTATTCTAGCTTCTTTGTACTCTTTATCATATCGATGCTATTGATGCATAGATTTGAATTATATTTAGATCTAGGGGTTTCCCCTTCATCTACATGAGCAAAATTCTTTCTGATATCGGTGCGAAGTTGGTAACATATTTGTTGAATTACTTTAATTTCCTCACAGTGTTGTTGCCCGAGTAATATGGAGTGCCATTTTCTTGATCCTCGCCAAAGTACCTCGCTAATACCTAATAAGTACAGGTTTGCTAGGTTGCAAGCTTAGTAGAGACTTCTTATATTCTATGCACCAAACAGCTGACCGGAACTCTAAGGACCTTCATTTGGTTCATCTTCGTGGTGATTTTCTAGGGGGCAAGAGTTGCCACATATATCTGGGTAGTATCCTCTTATCTGTCAACTGGGGAAGCGTATCAATAGATCTCAAAGTTAAATAAAAGGAATCCATTTCATTCTTATATAGTTTCAAGAATTCTAACCTCACTCAATAATACATAATTAAATTTAAATCAAATTTTAGTGTAATTTTCCTTACGGATTAAACCAACATGATTATTATATTATGAACTTATTTTAACAAAATAAAACAAAATTCTTACATGCTCTTGTATAATTTACTTCAAAAGCTATTAAAACCACCATTCCCATTATAAACAGCACTTTGATTTAATTGAAGTATAGATTCTCTAACGTTTATTGTTGGACGGTGTTGATTTTTCCCTAGAATGATAAGTAGATTGCAAAATTAAATGAAAAATTCATAGAGGCTATAAAATGCATTTTCGATTAGGAATGCGTGTAAAGTTTTTTTTTAATACATTTAAGGTAATTGCAAATTTTTTTCATTTGGTAGGTGGTTGAAGATGTTTGCTTCTAGTACTGGGGGAGAAATCTTAGTGACATTCAAACTGTGTTGATTGATTTGAATTATTTCTAGCATCGTGGTTGTGTATTTATTGGAAGATGGCATTGTGAGATTTATTTGTCTATATGTATTGACCCAATTCACAAATCAATAGACACGTCAGTGTAAGTAAACCAATTTTTTAAGGGTTATGATTAATTGGTACTTGTTTAGTAAAATTTATTTTTTGTATATTGTAACCGATTTCGGCCTAGGCCATCATCAGGCAAAACTCCAAATTAACATTTGTTTTGTAAGAGTAATAAAATAATAAAATCAATAAAACTTAAACTTAACTTATGTGTTATAAAATTGTTGTTAGTTTTATGTTACAGTTTAAAATGATATGTAATATATAATGTTATGTATATTTAGGTGTAAGATATTTATGGGTAGTATATTGCGTGTATGTTTGTATATATGGGAGGGTGTATGTACTTGAGGGTGAGTGTCATGTGTTTATGTAGTTGTTGTGTGGGTATGTGTTATGTATATGTGTATGAGTTATGTGTATGTTCCGTATGTGTTAAATTTGTATTTTGTGTGTTAGAATGTTGCCACGTGTTTTTAGGTTATGTGATTAGTCAGTGTATGTATTAATTTATTTAGGTCTTTCTTGTCAATGTTGTTGGCTATTTATTATTATGTTTATAATTTATCTGTTGTCGTTTTACATTTAAATTTGCACTTAACTTAGTGTTACTTTTAATATTTATATTTAATTTAGTTCTCATATATATCATGACATACTGTAACTAATCGCATCTGTTTGAAATATGATAGGTGTCATATAGGTGTATGTATGGTCACATATCTAGTAAAAGGTTTTAATTTTTTTTCTACTCCCATAGCAGTAAGTAGGCAATAATGCAATAGTTTGTTGATTAGTAACCATGGCATTATTATACATGCACGTAATGAAGAAAAAACTAGCACGTAATATATTACGTAACTATTATTATTATGAAACTCAAATCAAGTAGCCTAGATAAATGAATTTGACATTTATCGTTGTTGAATACATATTACATTGACGTTATTTTGGTTTAATTATTATTAATAATTCATTTATTCATTGTTAAAATGAGTGGAAGTGACTCCACAGAAGAAATTGTTGGACCTCCACCAGAAATTAGGCAACTAGCAGAACATACCGCAGCGGATCTTCTCCCGGAAAAATCCAAAGAGCGTTATGAAGTGGTTTAAGGTAAATTCATGGATTGGTGTATGAATAGTATTCAGTCTTTTTCGGAAAATGTGTTATTATTATTCATCTCTTTGGGCCATGTATTCGATGCTGAGAAGTGTTTTAATAGTAAACATAACCTCAATATTGCAAAGTATTCCAAATTATAATGAATGGGAGTAGAAAAAGTATAGTACACAACTCGAGTTGTAAGTCACTTACGTACTCGTGGAATTAATGCACTCGTCTAACGGCTCGTGCGCAACTTTTTCCACTCGTACGTAATATATGACTTACAACTCTCGTTATGTTATATACTATTAAATTGGTTCCGTTTCTAACTGGACTTGAGTATTAAGCGATATATTATTACCGTGTTTGGATTTTTCGATTTCGTAGTTTTCGAGTAGTGTTAATTTATATGATTTTATTTCTTGGTGTAATAGTTTCGTATTGTCTTTGTTATTGGTTGTTAAATTTAAGATGTCTTCCGAAATTAGATGTGGTATAATTTCTCTTATGTTCTTTTATTCTATCATGTATGGTTCTGCCTGTTTCTCCAATGTATATTGCTTCGCAATTATTACATTTGAGTTTGTATACTCCACTCTTTTGTAGTGGATCTTTAATTTCTTTATGTTTAGGTAGGAGACTGTATAATGTGTTATATGTTTTAAATTATGTATTTATATAATGTTTCGTAAATTAAATATACCGCTATATGGAATTTTTCTATATGTTTTGTTTGTTGGGTTGTTATTGTAGTTAATAGGTGTGAGTGATGTATTAAATTGTATGGGTGTTTTATGTATCATTGAATTAATTTTATGTATAGGGTAATTGTGTTTTCTGGCTAATTGTTTGATTATATTACCTTCATGTTCATAATTAGTACAGTTTATCGGTATGTTTTTAGACGGTAAATTAGGCTGTGGAAGCATGCATATTTGTGTTTGTGATGGTGGTGTGAGTCGTAAGATATGATTGGTTTTCAATATATAGTTTATATTCTTTATTAATTTGTGAATTTTATATTGGTGTGTAAATTGTTTAGGTATGTTGTAAATTCTTGTATTTTTTCTTTAGGTCCGTCCCAGAAACAAAGGATGTCATCCATGTATCTTTTCCACATTGTTATATGTTGTTTATATGCATTATTATTGGTGGAAATTTGCGTGTCTATTATTTTGTCAATGCAATAGTCTGCTAAATAACCGGATAATGGTGAACCCATTGGTACTCCGTCGTTCATTTCGTAGAATTTGTTGTTGAATTTGCAGAACTTTTGGTCAGTTATGTGTTTTATTATTTGTATTATGTGTTTCTGTATTGTCAATTATTTTGCTTAAGTCTATTTGAAGCATGTTTAAAGTTTCTGTTACAGGTACGTTTGTGTATAAGTTCATAATATCAAAAGAAATTAATGTTGTGGAAGTTGTTAGTTTTATGTTGTTTATTTCACTAATAAGTTTATATGAGTTATTAATTGTGTGTTTTGGTTTCAATTGTTGTAATTGTTTTAATATGTTTAGAATAGCTTTTGCAATGTTTTCAGTTGGTGTATTAATATTGTTTGTTAATGGTCTTATAGGTTTATTTTCTTTATATATTTTTAGGATACCGTGTAGTATAGGTATTTTTTTAAAGTACGTCATGAGATCAATGTTTGCCGTGCACCTAATAATTCTTTCTTGAGCTATAAAGACATATAACCAGGATTTTGATGATCCCTAAAAACATATCCTATATTTAAGCCTAAATTGTATCATGACATTATAATAAACTATTAGTTGAGTTTCAAATAAGTAAGGTTTTGGGATTCTGAATGTATAACAATATTTGTTTAGGGTTGAGGCAAGAGACTTGCAATGAGCAGCCCAGTCAAGGTGTTCAACTAGAAAAATTCCAAGGAAATTTGAGAAATATAATCTCCATTCATGTTAATGCTTATTCCATGCCTTGGAATCGTTTGCAGCCAGTTTTTGAGGTATTAACAAGAAGCTGGTTTCTTAGAAACCAGAAAGAAAATTGGTTTAATAAACTGTTGCTGCGATACTCGTAATTCTTCATTCGACTTGTAACTAATAACGTGTCATCTGCATACATGAATATATTGTTAGGGATATGATATGATAAATCGTTAATATATAAAATAAATAACAGCGGGCTAAGAATCATACCTTGAGGCACTACTAAGTTAATCCTTTTCATGTAATTTTTACAAGCATTTTTTATGAGATGGCTGATGGCTGATACAACGGGTCTCTAATTTTTTATGTGTTTCTGGCATTCCTTTTTATATATGGGTATTGTTATCGCTTATTTTAATCTATTTGGAAATACGATATTTTCAATAGATAGGTGAATCAAATACAGACGTTATTTTATAATTAAAGTAGCTCAGAGTTTTACTAAAAAGTCTGGAATATTATCAAAACCACTAGTTTTTTTTTTTTTTAATATTCTTTAAGATAAGTTGCAGTTCTTCTTCCTCGTATGGACTTAGAAAGAACGATTGTGATTAAAAAGGCACATTAAATTCTGTATTATTGTTAACGAAAATATTATCATTATAGGGTTTTCGACGTGTTTATTGTTATGCTTCAGTGTAATATTGTTCTTGATTTTATTTCTATTACTAAGTTCATTCGTAACATTCCAAGATGATTTTTTCAAATAACTAGATTTTATTATTTTGTTCTAGTGTTTGTTACTAAATGTGTCTGTTTCTTGTTGGATTCCAGATATAACGGTTTGAAAGATAATGTTGCTTTTGTAAGAGATAGAGGTCATGAAGACTGTTTTACTTGATGGTTTACCCAGGAGTTATCATAAATGGCTTTAGTCTGTGTTTATTAAAAATAATACGTAAAAATATTTTGGAATGTGTCATTCTTGGAATCAAATTCTATTTGATTGTAAACTTCTGCCCAGTTTTCAGATTCCAATTAGGTAAAAAAAAAATTGTATTTTTGTATTTTGTATGATTTCCAAGTGCGGCTACTGGTTTTATCTCACTATGGCTTAGATCAAATATATAGAATAAAGATTTATGATCCAAAATAATATTATATTCAGTGTGGGTATTTCTAGAGGGTAAATAACTATATACAGGATGTTTCTGTGACTTGGGGAATTAACCACATATACAGTGAAAATGATGATGATTCGTAAAAAAAAATATTATAAAAGTCTTCAAATGACCAAGATACAGTCCATCGAAGTTAAGAAATTTTAACACATTTTACTAAATATTTTCAATACCGTACCTAGTAGAGTGCTAAAATTTGTTACAGCCTAAACTAACATCAAGTAAACCAAGCTATACAGGGTGTTTCTAAAATTTGTTTGTTCTGAACTTTTTTGTTTGCTCATAAATCGATATTTTAATAGAAAATTTGTTTTAGAATCTTTTATTACCCTTTGAAAATTTGATAACAGTGGCCGTTTTTGAGTTTAAAGCAAAAGTGTTAGTCTCGGATTTCAATCGTAACAAACAAAAATCCAAAAATCCACGGAAAAATCTGAGTCTGCGATGACGAATGAAGACTTTTATAATATTTTTTTTTTTAATCATCATCATTTTCACTCTAGTATACGTGCTTAATTTTATTCCCTGAGTTACAGAAATACCCTGTATATGTTCGAGACATGTCGAACTATTGAGAATATTTCTAGTACTATCCGTTATTTATTACATTTAAATTATATGATAGAAGTAGATTTTGCAATGAAATGTAGTATTACTTTGTTCGTGAGCAATTAAAATCACCGTTAAACACGGTTGCACTTGCCGAATTTATGGTATTAATATGATCTAATACCTCAGCAATTTGCTGATAAAATCATTATTACCAGCTAATAGCTTGTGATTATACTCAGTTTAAAATTATTACTGTGTGTTCAGGTTAATCCACAAACCTCAACGCAAAATTCATCCAAGCTTAGATCTGTATTTTTCAGATCGAACTTGCGCCAAATCCCAACACCACCGCCGCTATCGGTCCTGCAGTACTTGGAGCCTAAAACATTAGAGTTGATCTTATCGAAAGATGTGTTATTATTGTCTAACCAGGTTTCGGTGAGGCAGATAAATTTTAATTTAATATGTGTCGGATGCTTGAAGTCATAATTTTGTGATACATCTTGAATCAGGAACTTAATCAAATGATAAATAAAACTTACTTTGTTAATATCACACACGGATTTAATATGACCAAAATCGATGTGAAGTGATTAGTTTTCTCATCGTTAATAGTACGTATATTTAGTAACATTAAATCAGAACATGAATTGTTGTGCACTATTTTGGCTGAGTTAGTCTTGAAGATTTCTGAATTTTTTTATTAATGTAAAATTTGTTAACGAATGTATTAGTTGGCCAAAACTGTGGGCTGATTTTGAGTTCTGCAAGTTCGTATGAAATGCCAATCTAAAAGATGCGTAATCTCCATCTTTAAATTTTGGCTGTAGCTCCTTTATGATAATCGACTTGTTTATAAGATTGTATTTGTAATTCTGGGTATTTTCTTTTACGAAGTTCCTGACTTGTTGGGTTGTTACTCCTTTCTTGATTCTCGATACGAAATCCATTTTCGCTCAGTACGTATGCATACTTGCAATTTATTACTTTGTCCTTCTACTCGAAAGTGGGATGTGCCCTTGCGATTTGGTGCTTGCGTCCATTGTACCTCTTTCGGGTGTAATTCTTTCGACGTCGGCGGTTTATTTGTATCTTCGTGCAATGCCTCTTTCGGCTGCTTCTCCTTCGTAGATGTCGTTAATGCGGTAGTATTGGTAGATTTCTTTGCATCTTAGTGTTGGTTCAGTTATCGGCTTAATCATTGGTTTATTTCCTCTGTTTTTGTTGTTTACATTACTTAGGTTATGTGTATTTATAATTATATGAACGTTGGATGAATTTATATTTTTCATTAGTAAACAAATACATAGAGTATTTGTTTAAGAACCTAATTCTTGATTTCCATTATCTCTTCACGTAATTTCAAGGCAATATGGAATATCATGCGTTGTGTGCCTTGCTTTTCACAACAAAAATATACAGTGATACCAAATTTGTCTTCTAACTTATACAATCTTCGTGGAATTTTTGCGCGGCAATAATGCCCCTCACTAGCTGAGAACTTGTCTCACTGTACTTGTGACATGCATCACCTACAATTATATCACTGTTTAGGATTGTATCATTGATAATATTGCTCTAAGATGAAGAGCGAGTGGTCGACGTGATGACCGCTCGATATGTGCGAAGAGGCTATATAATGCCATGACACAAAGGTGTTGATGATGTGATCTGCTGTCTACATCAATTCGTCTTCTCATTGATTTTTTTGGTTGTATTATACAAAATCTATTTGCTGTTTTGTGTTCATCATTTTAACTTCCATGTCTCTTAGGAATGTTATAGCATGCCTTTGCATTTTTTTCACGGATACCCATTGCTATCCTTTAAGCTCTCTCTTCAGTTGGGGAAACAAAAGAAAGTCGCACGGAGGCAAGTCGGGAATTTAAGGGAGCTGGAAAACCACCGGGGTTCTGCTCCGGACCAGGAAATTGGTAATGATGAAGGCCGTGTGGCTGGGGGCATTGTCAGGGTGGAACTTAACCGTGTTTTTGATATCGGCACGCGACCCGACGTTTCAATCTAGTGAGCACCTTCTGGTAAAAATTGACAGTTTCCACCTACGGTACAAATTCAAACTCGACTATTCCTCACCAAAGAGGCATTGTTGGGAGTCTCAGGGATGGTGACCTTGAAATACAGTAATCCTTGAAGGTCTTTTAAAGCATCTTGAATGTTTTATTTGCATTCGTTTCAAGCCTCAGACCGTTTGGAGCAAACTGGCGACTGGTTGCATTGGAAAGGAAGACCCTTCAACAATTACCTCGCTGTAATGGATTGTCGCATTACATAATAGGGTCTAAATTTATTTTTGTTCGCTTCTGGTATGAGACCTACAAGTACCAAAGCATACGTGATAAAACTTTCATACGAATCTTTTTGAGATTTAGCCTAATAAAGGCTCTCGTGCTGGTTCAAGCAACTTTTATAAGCCATCGAACTTATGTGAATAGTCTTGTTACAAATAATCAAACAAAGAACGGTTAGAGAATTCATTTTACTAGGGAAGTCTTATCGATGATGGGGAGACGGAATTACTCTACATGCATATTACATTAAACAATATTAATTAAAAGGATTAATATGTACTTGGGGATAAGTTACAAATATGAATTTTGAAGGATGATTTAAACAAAATATTATAAATTGAGACAATTCAAAAGAATATGAATGTTCATAATATTCTTAAGAAATAATAAATCTAAAAATATAAATTAAGACAGCGGGTTATAATAATATAGTTTTTGTACTAATTCGTCAAGTTTACACATCGTCTGGTGCTTAAGGGGAAATAGGTTTTAAGAAAATGTTTATATACCTACGCAACAAAGGGTTTTATGTAGTTTGAGCTCCGTAATAAGACTAAATTTACAATTCAAATAATTCCTTAATTATTAAGCATCGATCACAAAATATTATTTTATAATTTTAAATACTACCAATAAAATTAAAATTGCAATACTATCAATTATAAATCTGCATATATAAAGTATCACACCTTGTTATAAAGTGTATTAATAAATTTAAATTAATTGAATCAAAAATTACATCCATTTGTACGTATTAATATATCTTAAATCATAATAGCATCAATAAATGTTTATTATTAATTAGGTTAAATTATTATACAACAAATTTACAAATGATATAGAACAATGGATACGTACATATGTGTTCGTTAGCAGAATTTGAAATTATTGCTCCATAAATAAAATATGACTAAAGGTATCGATGTACGTGAAATATAACATGTACAGACTTCGCTAGAATATAAACTACGCATATAAACCTCCTGCACAAAATCAGGTCGTAGCCATTTGTAAATTTGCAAATGTTTACTTGGCGTTATTTATACAGGCATGTGTACTAAATTTCATGCATTAAATATATGCGCGCGTGTACACTGCAACATTCTATATTCCCACAAGTAAATCCATTGACAAAATGTTGCTTTCAGCTTATATTGCATATGCTAATCGTGTTAATTAAGTTTAGATAACGCTCCGTTCAGTAATGGTACAATACACTTGTCTTCCAGAATAGGGACTCGAGTTTTATGCGTCCCCGATGATACAACCAGGCCAACCTTAATGCAGGAAAGAGGGTGTAAGAGAATGTAAATTAATTTTTTCCAAGTAGTAAAGTTTATATCTTAATTATAATTAATATAACCGGAGTGATTGTAATAAAGCGTGAAGTGTGTAATTAGATTAAACTTCTCATGGCCCTTCCAGATGAGTATTAACATTAATAAATCGTATATTAAGCTAAACTTTTTGCGGATAATTAAATATTTCCAAAATGGTTTATGACTAATTTAATTTGATTTTGTTAATTTTAATTACTTGTAAAATTTAACTAATTATCAATACATTCTTCTTTTTTATGTTTTTAACATCAACAAGGGTATTAATTGAAATATTTTAACCAATGAATTGCTTTTTATGTAATTAATTGTGAGAAAAATAAATGTATGTGTAAGAAAATATATTTTATTTTTATTACGATATAATTTAATAATTCACCTAACATACAAAACTAAATATTACTTTAATTTCTATATTAAAAGATTATAAATAGGTTAATTTATGTGGATAATATAATATGTACAATATTTTCAGTTTGACCTTTTAATGACCTGCGGGTAGTTTTCAATTGTAATCGTGTGCACTTTTAACACACTGATGAACGTTTCAGCACAAAAAACAAACAAACGAAAACCTGTGGACCAATGAGCGCTCTCCACCGTCACACTTTTTTTGCATCTTGCAACGCGTATACCTGCGTTATCATAATCGGCTAGCGTCAGTATCAAAATCGTCGTCGTTGTGTTTGTGCGGGCGGGAATATTTCCTTAATAATTATTTAAAGAAAACGTGTGTGCACGTGGGAATTATTATTTGTGATTCAAGAATAAACATCATCCCTGTAGTGAAGGAACTTGATTGAAGGTATTATAATAGAGAGATTCAAATAAAAATTAATTAAAATTATGCTACAATAAAAACTACATTGAATAATTTTATGTTATTTACGATTTGAAAATAAAATAATATTTACGATTAAAAAAAAAAAGTAACGTGTAAGAAGTTTCTTTAATCATTTTTTATACATATATCCTAAATAACTATTAATTAATTATTGTATTTATATAAGGCACATTTTAATCTATTATTTTTTTTTGCAATATATTGAAATGTATATTTTTTGATCATTCCTTTTCGCGGATAATGTTCTAAACTTATTTATTCCCATTACAAACTTTAAAATTTAAAATTCTGGATTCATTTATATAACCTACTGCGCATTTCTTTACGATTCATCATTTTTTACAGGCTACAACCGTTTCAAAAGTGCGCGTGTGCTTTGTTTCTCCACATCCCCTCCGCATGGACTTCGGATTTTCGGATTCCACTAAAGGTAGGTTCTGCAAGAGATGTCGCCAAGACGTCATGGTAGTTATGTTTCTCGTGGAAACATTAAGTTTTTTAAAAACTGTTTTTAATTGTTTTTATTTAATTAATCACTAATACAACTTATAACCGAAGAACTTATTATAACATTAACGTTTAATAATTATTTAATTGACGTCGAATTGAGTTGTGCGTTCTACAATGGTCTATGTTAATCTCTATTCTAATGCGCGCAAAATAATATTTATATAAGGAGATAAATAAATGCGAATTATGCGTTTAGTGCGGAAATGTATCAGCATAATGCAAGCCGTATGCACGACATTGCGTGGGATATGTAACTCCTTTCCCCTTTAGAGGGCACTTTGTATTTTTTGAAAATATAAAGGGTTTCTAGAATTTGTATTGTCATCATGATTAATAAAATACAATATAATAAAATTGTCCAAATATTTATATTATGAAACTGGTCATTAGTTTTGGGAATTATGAATTTAACTTGGTTGGCGTGACTTTTAAGTGTTTTGAGTTTATCTGGATGAATGTTTTTAATTTCAATGGTAGCGAGTTCTGAATGTGTATTGTTAACAGGTATCACAATATTTGGTAGTAAAATGGGCGAAGTATTAGATATGGTGTCATGTTCATTAATAAATTTTGTATCTTGTGTAGTAAAACTACAAGTATGGGGTAATTTAAACAAATAACCCCTTTTTAAATTTAAAATATTGTCGGTTTTACAATTTGTACTAACTTTGGTATAATTTTGATTTCCTAATAATTTCACAAAAAGGTTCATAATTCAAATTTTCTTCAAAATATAAATGATATGTTACATTAGGTACGATATATTCTTTTATGAAATTAATTATATCGGAATTAAAACTTGTTGATGATAACTGCACAATAATTCTTTGTTTATCAAAGATTCTTTTAATGTTTGGCTTCGCTGGGGAATGATAGACATATTGAAAAATAACTTGATTTTTACCAAAATTTAAAGGTGTATCTGTTATTGGTACATCAACTATAAGATTTTCTTCTTGAACTGTTTCTTGTGGAATATTATCCACTTCTTCTTCTGTTTGCGAACTAATTTCTATTATATCATTTAGAGGATCTGTTTCATTTTCATCTACATTAGCTTGTATAGATTGAGTTTCAAGTTCTTTATTAAATTGTTCTATATATTTTTGTAATTCATTTATATTAACTTCGATATTAGTCTTTTCAGGATCTAATTCTACACGTGATAACGCATCTGCATTAGTATTCAATTTACCTTTTTTATAATAAATATTGTAGTCAAATTCTTCTAATTTTAACCTCCATCTTACAAGTCTGGAGTTTGGATCTTTCATATTAAATATATATTTAAGAGGTTGGTGATCACAAATAATATTAAATTCTTTACCGAATAAGTATGGCCTAAAAAATTTCGTAGCCCAAACTATAGCTAACGTTTCTTTTTCAATTGTACCATAATTTAATTCTGATTCATTTAGAGTACGTGATGCGTAAGCAACAGGTAAATCTTTACCAATAGGTCCTTGAGATAATACTGCACCTATTGCAAATTTACTACCATCAGTAGTTAAATTGAATGGTTTGGAAAAGTCAGGATATTGGAGGATTGGTTCATTTAACAATAAATTTTTACAAGTTTCGAAACATTTTACAAATTCATTATCATGGATGATTCTCTGATTTTTCTTTAGACATTTCGTTAATGGTTTTGTTATTTTTGCAAAGTCTTTAATAAAACGGCGGTAATAACCTAACAAACCTAAAAATGACTTAATTTCTTTCGTAGTATTTGGTAAAGGGTATCTTTTTATAGCTTCAATTTTTGAAGGATTTGGCTTTATACCTTGAGGAGTTACTATGTGACCTAAATAAGCAATTTCCTTTTTTAGAAATTCGGATTTATCCAACTGTACTTTAAAATTAGTTTCTCTTAATCTCTGGAATATTTTTCGTAATCTAACTAAATGTTCTTGCAATGAAGTTGAAAATATTATAATATCATCAAGATAAGTTAAACAAATTTCATTTTGATAACCTCTTAAAATATTGTCCATCACACGTTGGAATGTGGCTGGAGCATTTTTCAATCCGAATGGCATTCGTGTATATTCATAATGACCGTTTTCTACTGTAAAAGCTGTTTTTTCTATATCATCGGGGCTCATTTCAATTTGGTGAAATCCATTTGCTAAATCTAATGTTGTGAAATAATTACATTTACCCAATTTATCTAAAACATCTGTAATGTTAGGTAATGGATATCTGTCAGTAATAGTTTTCTCATTTAATTTTCGATAATCTACTACAATTCTCCATTTTTGTTTGTTAGAATTATCCATTTTCTTAGGTACAACCCAGATTGGAGATGACCATGGTGAATCACTGGGTCTAATTATATTTTGTTCTAACATACTGTTAACTTGTTTCTCTACTTCATTCTTATGGATACATGGATATCTATATGATTTAGTATAAATAGGTTCTTCATCTTTAGTTTTTATTTTATGCTTTATTTGGTTTGTAAAAGTTAATTTTTTATTTTCATCATAAAATATATCAGAATATTCTATACAAAGTTTTTGAATTTGTTCTTGTTCTTCACTATTTAAATGATTAGTTTTAATTTTTTCTAAATTCAATTTATATGGTTTGGTATTTATATTAAATGTATTTATTTTATTTATAATATGAACATGTATTTTTATTTTAGTATTTTGAAATATAAACATTATCATTTTCTTAACTACAGAATAATTTAATTTATCTAATCCACACCCGATTTTAGGCATTGATAATATATTAATTTTCTTATTTATACAGAACTCTTTTAGATTTATTAATGTTTTAAACATATCTTCGTATGTTGGTTTCTCATTGAACTTATTCTTAGTTATTAGATATAAAATGAATCTATCATTATCTTTTAGAAAACATATTTTATGATTTTTAGGTTGCTGTGCAATTAATGTTTTTTCATTTTTAAACTTTTCTTTAAATATTTTTGCAATTCCTTTATTCATTTTTAAATCTGCACTCACACAATGAGCGAGAGAAAAATTAGTTGAAAAGATTATCTTTAACTTCTATAATGTTTTCGTTATTTATTTTATTTCTCTTTGATAGCCTAAGAAATGTTTTATAATTAACTTGGCATTGATTACTCGAGAGTTCCTTTGTTGCTACAGGAGTAATTTGTTTATTGTTAACATTACTAGATTGAACATGTGGTTGATTATTACTCAAGAATTCAGGTTCAGTTACAGGAGTAATATCAATATGTTTATTATAAGTATTATCATTATTATTACTATCTTTTAAATCATTAGTATTATTCATATTTCTATTATTATTATTATTATTGTTTTTATTTACAGAATATAACTTAAAATTATTATTATCAAACTTAATTGTTTTAATGGGTTCTAAAAATTTAAATTCCTTAGGGTCTATATTCTTATTTAATATTTCTACGTAAGCAAAATTATTATTAGCTAAAGTTACGGTTTCTGGTATTTCAATATTATTAATATTATAATGTGGAATAATAATTTCTCCATTAGGAACATCGACAGGCACTTGAGCTATATGTTTTGTATGTGATTCTAAATATATAGTATGCAATGGTTCTTTTGATTTATTTTGATATTTAATTTTAATATTTGTTCGAGGAGTTTGTAAAAATGAATCAGAAAAATCTATTTTAGCTCTTAAGTTATTTAATAAACCCATGCCAATAAGACCATCGAATTCATCATGAAAATTTAAAAGATAAAATTTGACTAAACCGTTTGGAATATTAAATTCTGAAGGTGTTGGTATAATTACGGCATGCGAATAATTCGAACTTTGAAATACTGTTGTGACAACAAATTTTTCTTCAATTATTTTATTTTTAAAATATTTTTTAGCAATTTCAGGACTCATAAAAGATTTAGTAGAACCTGAATCAATTAAGAATTTTAAGGGAAAACTATTTTTATGAAATCTAATCTCTATATATGGGAGACCTCCATTTCCTAAAGTATGATTTTCTATGTAAGTGGCCTTTTGAGACTGGTTGAACAAAAATTTTGATCGTAATTCTCATTATTAGAATTCCTAGAAGTATTTGGTTCATTTCTATAAAAATTATTTTCTTGATTAATTTCTGTATTAAATAATTCTTCAGCAATATAATTTTGTGTGGGTTTAAAATTAGAATTAGTATTAAATCTACGATTAGTATTAAAAGTATTTCGAGTATTAGTACTCATTGGAGTAGGTTGAAAATTTGGAGTTTGACCTCTGGGTTTCCAAACATTTTGTTGATTAGGTTTTTTAAATACCTGTTGATTAGTGAAAAATTTTTGTTGTACGGGTCTTGTTTGTAATTGTATTGGTTGACTCGGAAAATGATTTCTTTGTGGATTATTTTGTTGATTATTTGTAGGAAATCTATTAAATTGATTATTAAATCTTGGATAATTTCTGGGAATGGAATTTTGTATATTATAATTATTAGACCTAAAATTATTATTATTATTTGTTAATTTTGGAACTTGTTTATTTTGATTCTGGAGATAATAAATATTTTCTTCCTGATTTACAAATTGTAAGGCTTGCGCTAAATCATTTGGACGCATAGACCGAATTGTTGTACCTAAAGGATCTTTTAATCCTGCTAAAAAAGTTTTTAATGTTAAGTCTTTGTATAAATTACGTTTAAGATCTCTATTATTAATAAGCGGTTCATGGACATTGACATATGAACAAATAGTATTTAACATGTGTAAACATCTTTCATAAAATTGTGTTGGTGTTTCATTTGGTTTTTGTCTAAGGTTAATTAAATCTCGATTAAGACAAGCTTCGTCTCTTGGATCAGAAAAATTTCTAATTAAAATATTTTTTAAATCATCCCAATCATTAATTGTATTCACATTTGCTACTAAGCGTGCTCTTCCTGTTAATTTGTTTATTAAACTATTTATAATATAGCGATTTTGGAAATTTGGTTGTGCATTATAAAAAGAATCAATTATAGTTTGTGAGACTTGGATATAATGATCAAGTTCGTCAGAATTTCCGTTAAATTCTGGAACGCATTTTAAATATTCTGGATTAAACGCCATTTCGTTTATATTAATTTTATTTATTAAATTTAATAATTCTTCTTCAAAATCTATATTTATATTACTTGTGTACGAATTGGGAGATTGGGGAACAGACTCTGAACTACTTGTAGAAATACTTGACATAAATTATATGTATATGAAAAATGCAAAAATTCAAAATCGACTTACAATGATAACAATAGTACGATCTTCATTCTTGGTGAATGTTGAAGGACTTCTTGGACTGCTGCTGGGGCTGCTAATTAGACTGAACTGCGGATTGAACTGCGCTGTTGCCGCACTTGTTGTTTCTTCTGGTACGTTGATTAGTGATGGTAGTTGTTGGACTTGAACTCTCTGGTAGAATCAAGGCCCTTTGGTTCAAAGTTCACGGTTTTAACCTCAATGGAAAGTTCTGGGTTCACTTATTTTCGGTGAAGGTCCTCAGAATTTGGCACTTTTACTGGGTTCACGAATATCTCGGTGAAAGTCCTCAGATTTTGGTACCTTTTTTCCACTGGAACTTATCCGTCACGACTGCGCCAGTTATGTTTCTCGTGGAAACATTAAGTTTTTAAAAACTGTTTTTAATTGTTTTTATTTAATTAATCACTAATACAACTTATAACCGAAGAACTTATTATAACATTAACGTTTAATAATTATTTAATTGAAGTCGAATTGAGTTGTGCGTTCTACAATGGTCTATGTTAATCTCTATTCTAATGCGCGCAAAATAATATTTATATAAGGAGATAAATAAATGCGAATTATGCGTTTAGTGCGGAAATGTATCAGCATAATGCAAGCCGTATGCACGACATTGCGTGGGATATGTAACTTGGTGAGTTTTTTTTATTCTTTCGTTCTTTCCTTTTCTTTACATTGGTTAAAGTCTGGCAATAATTAACTAAGCGTATTTTGAAAATGTTCATTGTTTACACTCAAATATTTTTTTTTAACACTATATAAAAACATAAAATATAATATTAAAATGATATACAGTATGATTTTGTAAGTTATGTGAAGGTTACTATTTAATTAAATTAACACCGTTATATTTCTTACTTCACTATTTTATTTAATCACTAAATGTACATTTCGAACACTATGTGTTCATTATCAACACCAGTTAACTATTGCTTAATATAATAATAATAGTAAACTATTGATGATTTTCAACTTTTTATTTTACTCACTACAATTGTTTCGCTACACTGTAGCTTCTTCAGGTGAAGAAATATAATTATATTTCTTCACCTGAAGAAGCTACAATTCAATTGAAGAAATATAATTATATTTCTTCACCTGAAGAAGCTACAGTGTAGCGAAAAAATTGTAGTGAGTAAAATAAAAAGTTGAAAATCATCAATAGTTTACTATTATTATTATATTAAGTGATAATGGATTTTCAAAATATAAGTGCCTCAACAATCAACGAGTTAACTATTGATAATGAACACATAGTGTTCGAAATGTACATTTAGTGATTAAATAAAATAGTGAAGCAAGAAATACAATGGTATACGGCATAAAAGTGCAAAAATAAATACTATGAAATTCATAATATTTTTTAAATAAAGAAAACACCTATTTTTTATATAATTTATATTTTATTTTCTGTGAAATTGAAAGTTGTCGCAGAAAATTAAAATAAAAGTAATAAAATATATTGTAATGTAAGCCCTTTACGTTATAGTGTATTAAAAAATTAATTATTTCCTTTATTTATAAAATTAAAAATGTTACACGAAATGTTGTAACTATCTTCAAAGTCCAAAATCTTTACATTCATTTTATGTGAATAAATTTTAAATACGTATTTTATTATATTTTCATTTCTTATATTTTTCATACTTGTTATAAATAAAGAAATTTACGTCAGATCACTTTTAAAAAAATAAAAATACACTTCAATAAAACTCTGGCTTATATTTTGAAAGTTGGAGGGTGGGATAGTGGCCACCCACCCACCCTACATATACATAGGAATTTCATCACTATCAACTTTTTCGATTTCTTAAAACAACAATTGTCACAAATGATTTATTGAACAAATTTAGAGGCACTTTTTATTTTAAAGATAATTGTTTTCTTGTCTTAAAAAAGTGATGATTTCTAATCCACCCTCTGTTTAGTGAAAACTACTCTTGTATTTTTTCTGAAAAAAATCGTGATTAAAAACAATTAAATTTTTCATTGATAAATTGTGTTTTTGTCAATTATTTTTTGAGAAATATTCGTTTATATTATGTAAGATGGGTTGATGTCTTCTCATCTTCCCTTTAATCAGTAAAACATATACTCAAAAATTTTTGATTATAAGAAAATGTTTTTTCTATTAATTACCTAATTATACTTTTATGTAGAGTTTCCTTTAATAAATTAGCCGTTTATATTATAGAAATTGGAGGGTGGGATAGTGGCCACACACCTACCCTACATATGCATTTGAACTTGTTGAAATGAATGAATGATTATTTGAATATTTAAAAACAGGGTTATCCATGTTAAAATATTCTTGGAGATTAAAACAGTGAGAGTAATTAAAGCAAAAAAAAATTATGTAGGATGGGTGGGTCTCCTCTTAATCTTTTACCAATCAGTAAATCATATACACACGATTTTCTGAATGGAATCATGATTATAAGAAGTTTTCTTTATTCATTATTTACTTGCGCCTTTATTAACATTTTTTTTTAAGTCAAACAAAAATTAGGGGGCAGGCATAGTCAACATCCGCCCACCCTACATAATCATTGAAGCCTAAAAACACAAGCTGATTTTTTAAATGCCGAACAATATCAAGATTATTAGTGCTGAAAATCTTTGGGAACTAAAACAATCGTTGTGATTAAAATGAAAATGTATATGTAGGGTGGGTGGGTGTCCTCTGTGTACTCTCCAATTAATAATCATGTACTCGTATTTTTCTAGATGGATGCATGATTATAAGTTTTGTTATAAATATAAATTATTGTATTTATTTATTATTTAGTTTACAATGTCCTGTTATTATTGGTTATAAGAACATCTTCAAAATATCCTTAAAAATATTACAAACATTTAGCTTACATGACTTGCAGGCGGAGTTCCATTTCATGTGATAGAATTCTCTGTCAACAGAGCATTTTCACCATTCAGTAATATTTTAGCCTTTACACGCATATTTATCTCTATTTTACAAGGAACTAGTTTATTGATATTTCATTACGTTTTATTACGTTCTAACCAACAATATTACTTTAAAACTCAGCTATTTTGTCATTTATAATAATAATAATATTTATTGCCCAACAGTATAAACCAATTACAGGGCAATATAACTATAAACAATTTAATACTAAGTCTGCTAAATTACTAATTAAACAAAAATAACAGCAAAAAAGTTAAAATAATAAAATAAAAATAGTATGGTATAATTGAAACAAATGACTAATTGCCATAAAAAGAAAAATAATAACTTAAATTAAACTTCAAAATTGTGAAATACAAACATGTATGTATGTATATATTACCAAATAATGTTAATGTTACTTTAGCTTAAGTGAATGAAAAATATCTTCCAGAAGATTATTTGCATTTTTACTCATTCTGAAAATGAGGGATTTAGCCGTTGGTAAATAGAGAGAATTTATGTAGCGAGATGTTAGTGTGGGGACAGCAATTTGCACCTTGCTAAGAAGATAAGGGCAGTCAACCACATGTTGTATAAGTTTATACATATTTACAGCACCACTGTAATCTCGACGGCTGGAAAGTGCCTCAAAATCATGGCGCGTCAATAAAACGTTATAGTAAATATTTCTTTGCGGGTATAATTCTTCCATTTTAAATGATACATATTTTAAAAACTGCCTCTGAATTCGTTCAACTGATAATATTAGGTATAAATACTATGGCGATCAAATAACAGACGCATATTCAAGTTTGCTTAGAACAAAAGCAGAGTAGAGAGATTTCATAACAAAAGGATCAGTTAAATGTTTGCAAATACACATGATGAAACCAAGTGATTTAGATGCACTCAAGCACAACCGAGTTATGTGGCAGATACATGTAAGTTGACTATCAAACCATAACTCAAGATCTCTTATCTCACTATGTTTATGTAACAAAATACTATTCACGTTATAACAAAAATTAAAATTAGAACATTTACGACTATATGTAACAACAGAGCACTTTGTTATATTTTTTAATTAGTAATTGTGTCTAAATTATCTTGAGGTCACTCAAATTATCAATAGTGGCAAATATCTTCAAATCATCAGCATAAGCCAGCATATTACAGGTTAAAGAATTAATTAAATCATTAATGTATAATATGAATAATAGAGGTCCTGGGTTTGATCCCTGAGGAACCCCGGAAGTAGAAATAAATTCAAATGACTTGTAACCATTGTACTGTACATAACTCTTACGATTACATAAATAGGACGTTATTAATTGTATAATAAAATTACATAACCCAAATATTTCCAGCTTTCTCAACAAAATTTTGTATCAAATGCACAGGAAAAATCCGTGTGAATGATGTCTAATTGATCACGCTTACCTAAGACTTCACTGATACACTGTGTGATAACTGCCAAGTTAGTAACTGTTGATCGTCCAGTCATAAAACCGTGCTGATGTTCAGATATCATGCCCTTAACTTGACAGTAAATCTCACTATAGATAATATGTTCAAATACATTAGCAAAATTTCAAAGTATAGATACAGGACGATAATTGTGTATGCCATTTCTATCATCTTTTTTGTACACAGGGGTTATACCTGCGCGCTTCCAAATATTAGGAAATGAGTTCGTACGTACTGCTAAATTAAACATAATTAATAACGGTTTTATAAATTTTGACTAAAAAACTTGGCACTTGATCA
Organism: Ontholestes murinus; assembly: GCA_963969525.1. Taxonomy (NCBI): domain Eukaryota; kingdom Metazoa; phylum Arthropoda; class Insecta; order Coleoptera; family Staphylinidae; genus Ontholestes; species Ontholestes murinus. The sequence continues at coordinate 26,528,804 of OZ018390.1, read as the reverse complement.
TCACCACAGCTAACATTGTTTTTTAACTTGTTAATACTTTTGAGCACATCGTTCTCACTAATCACAAAAGTATTAAATGGAACAGCATTGATTGGTTCATCGCTTCTTTCATCAACAGGTGGTAGTAGAGAGTCAGAAGAAAACAGCTTTGCAAATGCTGAAACAATATCTTCTGGTACATTATACACAGCATCATCATCATGAAGTTGAGACGGAATCCTAGTTTTACCAGACTTACTGCACATGCAGTTCCAAATTTCCTTGGATTCAGTAATGATTTTACGTTCCGTGTCACTCACCCAGTTTTTATATGCATCAGAAATTTTTATTTTATTTAGATTGGGGGATAGGATAGAGAACACCCGCCCAACCTACATATGTAGTTAAACTTATAGTAATACATTGATTTTTAGAATACTGAACAATAACAGAATAATTTAGGTAGAGACATTTTTGGAAATCAATTCAGTGATATCTAATTTAGATTTAGAGTCTGTCCATCCATCATGTATCAAAATTTTACTAATTTTCTCACTCAAAAATGCTACCTTTTTAATATATCTTTTATACAAGAAGTTTTGTAATTAATATCATTGAATGGAAGGTTAGAAGCCACCCACGCACTCTACACATACATGATACATTTAATTACTAACTGTTGATGGATTCCATATCATGTTTTATTTCCCTGTATAGAATATAGAATATTGTTTTCGTGAAAATATCCGTTTTGAGGTCCCCTGAGACTATTCCACTAATTTCTGGAAATGAAATGTTTGTGGCTGTGTGTGTGTTTTTCTCTCGGTGTGTGCTGTATCTAAAAAAAACAATGATCCTTTTGAGATGAAACTTTAAAGTTAAGGTTTTCTTATTAAAACGCTAACTGAAAAGCTTTCGGTGAATATTTATAAAGTGTTACGAATAGTACAACTATCAAAGCAACACTAATTTGAATGAAACTATTTCTGTTAAATAAACTAATAAATGATAAAATGTATTTTAGATTGTTTAAATATGACTATGCCATGAATAAATTAAGCAAAAAATGAATTTATACTGATTTCAATAAATTAAATTAGCAAAAGCAATTAAAAAATCTAGCATTCAAGTTTATAATCATCTGCAGACACGTGTTTCGAACTTTCGCTCTCTTCAGTACAGCTTTATTATAAAATTGATTTTAAATACAAATAAAAACACTTACTAAATTATTCAATAATTTCAAACTATTTGGGGTATGAATGACGTGCAGAAAATGTAAGCGGGTGCAAATTGTTCAACATAGCAAAACAGTTGCTCATTTGATTAAGATTTATATTTTGCTTAAATCTTGTTGAATGATCATGATGTGTTGTACTTTTCTAAATGCTCTTTGATATACACCAGGCAAACCTTGATATACAATATGCCCAATTTGATAAAAATAGATCGACAGTTGTCGTTATATTTTGCATTTGCCATTATTCTTACAGCTTTGCGTTGTAATGCAAAGATGCGGTGCCTATAGGTTGAGTGCCTCCAAATAAATAATCTATACCTCATGCCTGATTCAAATAACCCGTAATATGCGGTTTTGAGACTGGCCAGAGAGGTTACTTGCGAAATTCACAAATGTAAGTTTAGATATAGAATAACCATTTTGCGCAAACCTTTGAGAAAAATATAAGGAAAGTACTATGATGGCCGCATCACCATTTTTTGTTTTGTTTTTAATTAATAAAATTTTGCTTTATTTATTTTAATTATTATTTTTTTTTAATGGGAATACAAAAATAAGCATTCTCTAAATCTTAATCATGGGAATTGCTGCGATCGTAACTCCGTCGTAATCCATAATTTAATGAACAATTACGTTTAATCCAATAAAGCCTGCGTTTAATAGCTACTTGAATATTTATAACCCGCTGCTATTAATGGGCAATTACCTAGAAAAAAAATCCAAATTTTTAGACTAAAATATTATTGAAATAATTGTATAAATATTTGAAGAGTTTGCGCAATTGGAAATAATCATATTCAACAAATCTTAACGCCGAATAAAAAATACTAGTACAACTCACAGTTACTATAGACTGAGATTTAAACCATTTGACTGCAGCTGTCAGTCAGTCAGTAGAGTGTCCTGAAATTAACAGAAGATTTTGATAATTTTTCTTTAAATTGTTATGTTTTTATGAAATCGTTAAGTACAAGAACAGGGTTAAACTTCTATGGCGATTACGCATTCTCTTAACGTTATTTTATATGTCTTTTTTGCATACATGTGACTGAATTTAATTTTTTTTCAAATAATAACTCCATAAAAGGAAATCCATATCTGTTAAATTTCATAATATAGGCATCTTTACCAATAAATGGCCGTGGCCGTATTTCAGTGACTATTTGGAATGTGGCACCATCTTCATGTTGAGTTTAGCAATATCATCCAATTTTAATTTATGTAGAAAGAATTGTGTTACTTTGTGAGGATATCAAGTACTAACAACGGATATCATTACTAACAACTTAATCAGTTTCCTTTATAAAAATATATAGTGTAAATATGATACCCACCTCCCAAAATCAGCACCAATCTCAACGTGTTACTAGTTAAGGATGTATTTCATTTTAAACAATTTCATATAGGCTCTCTGCACCATAAATATAACATATTTTACGATTTACAGGTCCTAAAGGTAAAAAAGTGCCTCGTTTCTAAAAATGATTTTAATTTCGAAAAATCTGTATACACTTGTTGATGCTGAATAATCCATTGAAGGAAATCTCTTTGCAGTGCATTGCTATTAGGATGTACTTCTTGTGTCAATTAAACTTTATAATCATGAATACGCAAATCATTGTTAGAATAGAGTAAAGAGCTTGTTTGTTCACACCAGCAAATTTTGCTTCTTGTACCTTAACCAACACAATTGTGACCATCAGATTTATTATATTTTAAATATTGTTTCTAATAATAACACGTTATTATACTGTATAACGCTAAATTTTTACAATCCTAAACTATCATCAAATATTGCTTTTAGTGATTTACCAACTTCATTACTTTTCAGTAAACTTAAAACTTAACATTTTATTGTTTGTTAGCTGTCACTTCAAAATAAACTATAATTTACATTTACTTATCTATTGTAGCCACTATGCCACTGAAAACAACTTCATTCATACTATTAAAAGTAGAGTTCAATTTAATACCATAGGGATTAACTCCCTATCTTTCCCTGAAATATTTCCTAGAATTAAAAACATATAAGCTGGTATAACCACAATCTTCGTAAAATGCGTGAAATACTTATATTATTAAGAGATGCTAGTCTGCAATATCCTGATGTATTACCTCAATACAAAATATATAACAATAAATTCAGTATGGCTCTGAAAGAGGCTAAACTTTTCATTAGTTCATTAAGGATTCTAGCTATCAGTCAAAGGCTATATGGTCCTTAATAAAAAGTAAAAACAAACAACAATATGATATTAACTGTGACATAGAAGCAGATACATTTAATACTATTTTTCCTGCTGTATTACTATCCAAGTTAAATACTTCCATAACGTCTCTCTTTGAACTTAATGAAGTTAGCGAAACTACAGTTACAGACGTAATACATAAGCTACGCACAACCAATACTCGAAATATTTATGGCATGTCGACTAATCTACTAAAAAAAATAGTCAATTTAATAATAAGTCCTTTAACAAAACTGATAAATCTTTGTATATTACATGGCATTTTTCCAATGTATCTTCAACAGGCAATTATTGTATGAGTACCTAAAAAAGGGCAAAGTAAAGACTTAAATAACTATAGGCCAATTTCTCTGCTACCTGTTATTTCGAATATCTTGGAGATTGTACTCGATGATCCAAAATAATTGTGATTTCAGAAAGTTTTATTATTGTCTAATATTTGTAATTTATTAGATTTAGAAATAAAAAAGATGAAGTTTTTTTTAAAACCTCTTTTGTTTTTAGAATAATAGTATTTCAATATTGCCTTTGATTTGGTTACAGATCAGTACCAATGAGAAAGTTTTGTAGTTTTTTTGTTTTAGCAAATTTTATTATTATATTATCAGTGAATTTTATGGCTGTATAGGTTTTAAATATGGTAGAATTTTGGGCTAAAAGTATAAGAGGTTTATAAGCGTTATTTGATTTATTGCAATTAAAGTTTAATAAAATAGTATATTCAATAATGTGTTTATCAAAAAAAGCAATAACTAAAGGTCTTATCTATTTAAAAAAAATACAACATTAAACATTCCAAGTATTACAAACTTGAATTATAAATTGATGTGCAAATAAGATCGCTATTGTCTTGAGTCTCAAATGGTTTCAGATTTCCTATTATAATAATATTTTTTATAGGAAGAAATAAGTTTATTCAGTTATGTATTGACAATATTTTCAATGAGCTTTTGACATTTTTCGGGTAATCTAACGATATCACGCTCGAAGAACTTTCTCGGCAAAATAATGAAGCAAGTGGTGCTTGACACTATTAAATTAATTGAATTGTTTGCAATTCAAAGAGTTTACAAATATAGAAAAAATAAAAATAGTAGGTAAGCTCAATGTGTGGTAAGAATGGTAGATGGTCCATCAAATCCCATCCAAGCTCCACCAATTTTTTTGGCGGTTCATTCAAGTTGTGTGGAGTCTTGGTTGTCATGATGGAACATAAGCCAATTTTAGCCTTTTTCGTTGATTGTTTCATTAAATAAATCCAATTAGCTACAATCCATAGTATTTTATTTGATTTTTATTTCAAAATTATGCGATTAGTTAAATTCTCACTCAACCCGTGATGAAAAAATTAACCTCTAATTTCAAAATTATGGTTAAAAGTAGCTATTTTATTTTGATTTTATATGGTGGACTTTGTTTTTCTATAGAGGTTTATATCTCTTTTAGACCTTTACCTTGACACAAAAAATTGTATCTTCGGTTTTCAGCGTTGGGTTAGGCCCTTAGAATAATATTTTTCTCCTAGCTGCTCTAAATGGATTTCTGATTTCCTTACCCTATTCACCAATCTTTTCTCCTTTAATCCACACAACTTTTATAACTCGCTATTCTCTTCATTGTCTGTCACTGCAGGATTACTTTATTTGTATGCTTTAGAAACAGTTCATCTCCCTCTTTGCAGTAATATACGCTTGTTGATGGTTTGGTTAATTCTGTGGTAGCAGTTCAAAATTCACGACGCCTTTGAAATCTTACAATCAATTTTTCATTGCCAGTGACATTACGTTTGGTTCATTTTTATCGATTTTCAAGAGTTGCTTACAGGAACCCAAAGATTGAGTTTACATTTCTTTAAATGTTTTTCGACGGTCGTTTGAGAAATAATATTTCTTCAATTTCTCGAGTCAAATAACAGCGGATTATTTTGATGAATACCTTTATTTTATTGTCTTCGGCTTCAACAGGCCTTTACTTAAGACTAAACCCAATATATAGTTTTGTTTGTGTCTATTCTGAAATGTCTATCCATTTCTATAAAATGTAATATTTCTAACGGATTTAAACCTTAAACGTGAATATTTTTTGTCACATAAATTGTATATGTTTAGTTTGGATTATTTAATTGTGAGATCTTATGATTATAATTATGAACAAACTGACCTATGTAACAGAGAGCCGCGCTTAAATTTATATCTACCTATTTTTTTAAAATTTTATCTCTGATATAAAAGTAACTATTTTCTTAAGATTTGTAGTTGTGGAATTTTCGTGCATCTTAATTGTTGGTTTTATTTTTTGTTTAATAATCTATTAATTTACTTAAATATACACTATTTTTATACTTCTTTTTATACTTTTGTATAATTGTTTCTTATGTTTCGTTATTTATTGAATTAAAGTTTATGTTTATATTGAGTGATGCTGCGAATCTACTGGAAATTGATTAATTTGTATTATTTTATTTTTCGGTATAGAGAATTTTAGAAATAAAAAAAGGTATTCTTACTAATTGGGATAGGTGCATAATTTGGTAAATTTTCATAATTTAAGAAAAGTAAAACAGTAAGTAAAACTGAGATTTCAATTTTTTACACCGACCTATTTCCATCGCAATTTTCTTAGGGGTGATTCCCTTGCGGTCCTTTAGTAACTGCTAGATACTATTTCGGGGATGGTAATAAATCACACAAAGTTTTCTAATTTTTTTATGACCAGCTGAGGAGAATTTTTGGCAGTTTTGGGCTAGTTGCCGTTTTTAAACTCGAAATGAAACCGTTTTGGACAAAAGTTATCTCTAGACTAGCTCTTGTATTATCATTACGTTATAGAGAGCTTGTTAAAAGGGTTTTAGCCTCATAGTGAATTTGGGAGGGATAATGATCTGTAAAATTGTAATCAGCGTTAGATAACGATAGAAACTAAGTAGATGAAGCTAATTTTAATAAATTGTTTTCAAAATCTTTCAGTTTACGATTTATCAATTTATCATGTATTAAATATCTGTCTTTTTATAGTTTTCTCATCAAGGTTAAATAAACCGATTGATAATATGACCACTTATAATAGTAAAAATTTTAATAGTGGCGAAGAAAAACACTCGTTATGTTCCATATTGTTACTTTTATTTTCAGTTTCTTGACACGTGTTTCGATCATACCTATATGTAAAAATTTTAAGTGAACGAAGATACTAAAACGGATGTATATAAATTAAATGAGTGCTTTCGTTATTTCAATTGAAGATGATAAGCTCTATAGTCTACTATATTGCTCTAAAAACTACTTATATATATTTTTTAATTTTTAATATAATTATAAGGGCTGAAAGACCATCGGTCGATGACCAATGAAGAAGAGCATCATAAAAATTGTTATGACGTAATTTTACAATACTACCTTCAATAAAGATGTTTATCGCTCTCTATAATTGTAATTAATTTCCAATTTAGATTAAACTTTTTGTAGATTTAAATGGGCTCATAAATTTTCCATAAACAAGAAGTTATAATTAATTTTCTATAAGATAATAAATTATACCCCCGTGTTAGAGTAATAAAAAGAAGTAACAATCCAGACGCTTTAACCGGTCGTAAAACTTGACCCGTTTGATATAGAATAAATATATTTTATGCGTTTATTTAAATCCGAATATATAAAAGAATCAATAAAACCATTCTTAAAATCTGAAACTATTATTAATTGATTCAAATATTTCATCTAGAATTTGTGCATTATTTAGATATTAAGAATATATAATTATGATTATAACGTTCAAGAAGGTTTACATAGAAATAATACGTCAGTATTATTTAGAAGATATATATTGTTTGAAGTGTTAATTTAAATATTAATCATGGTCGTATAAAAATTCTAATTAGCACTCGGATTGTCAACACATCTAAAAAAGCATTCGTATGTTTTTAATTTATTTATACGTTAAATTATATCGAGTCCAGATCCAGTCATGAATAATATTAAAGCACTTATAGAAGTAAAAGTACTCTTGTAGTATCATGGTTTCAAACGTTTCATGAGTGGTTGCTTCATATAATTTAGGACTTAATAAATCTAATTACAAACAATATTGTATTTCTTATTTTATTAAATTAACAATACTTGAAATAATGAAGTAAATTAATTTTGTACGAAGTTGAAGGTTAACTTTTTTATTTAATTAATACTAATGTTTTAAATATTTATTTAACTCACTAAACAATTGTTTTGTCCTATTGTGACTTCCGGATCAATTCATCATAACTTTTTTATATCACAGTGTTAAGCCGAGCGGAATTAACGCTAGTATCTAATTTAATTTATTATAATTGAGTATATGTCCTACACACAGGATATTTATTTAATTTATTTTTGGTGTTTGATTTATATAAATGTCATAACCTTTGAACTTGTCGAACCTTTCAGCAAATTTGTTCTTTGCGGTGATTTTATTTTGATTAACGACTTCTCAAATCTGTGTGCCAAAGATCCTTTTAAATCATTTGCCAGCTAAAATATATACATAGAGTTACATTAGAACATTATATTACTATTTTATATCGCATGACGTTTAATTATACATTTCAAATGAATAATAATTTTAATGGATTAATTTTAATATGATTATTGATTTGGTGTTGGAAACTTCAATCTGATAATTTATAACGCTGCGCGATAAATATACAAATGGTTGTTTAAGTGCGGTTTTAATAGTTTAAAGTAATCGTTCATTAAATTATAAATTACGACGTAGTTACGATCGCTGTAATTCCCATGATTAAGATAAGTATTAAGCCTTTTCTCTCTCTAGTTAAAATCAATAGGTTGAAAATGGAGCAAATTATTGCATTAAAAAATAATAAAAAGTCCTTAAACTGGAGTGTATGTATTATTTGTATAATGATTTAATAGTTTTAGGCTAGAATAACGTACAAAATGTACCTTTTATTAGTTTTAAGCAATTAGTTAATTTTGTTTTTTTAATATCTAGTAAACATGTAGCAAATATTGATGTAACTAACTTCATTATTGAATTATTTAATTATTCAGCAATAATTTCCTAATAATAGAATATATATGATTTTATTGTAAGATTAATTGGGGATTAAACATATATAATTTGTGGATACATCATTAAAGCTTTTTTAGAAATTTTTCAAGTATTGAAGAAAATTTTAGGTAAAATATATTTTATTTTGCACATAAACTCTAAAATATTTAAAAAAGGGTAATCGAACTATCATATAATACCATCATTTTCATTATAAAATATTTAATAATAAAAGTCCTTTCTGTGGTTGTAAAAAATTGACAAATATTATATACAAAAAGTTTATTTATTAACATAACCATATGTTCAAGAATATTTGTAACAGGAAATAATTTTTATTTATATCTTTTGTAGATTTATAGGTACTATAATAATATCTATTATCCAATTCTCCTTATTTATTACAATCATTTGTTTTTGGGCCAGTCCATGAATATTATGTAGATTTTCCACTTAAATTATTTCCTTTAACCCGCCTCATTAGTTTAGAGACAATATGTTAGTGCGTGGTGAGAGGTAATTAAGTTTGATTGCTTTATTTAAATATAATATATAACATAAATTATTAGATACAAAAAATGTTTGTAAAAATGATAACTATACATGCTAAATTATGATTTCGATTCTTTTAGACGAGAAATAAATTAATATGCTTTTTAATTATATTAATTCATGTTTATGTTAGCCATCATATACTATTTAAAATATTTAAATTCAAAGAAAGAAAATTTGGGATAAAAATAGATAATTTGTTGTTACTATATACATGGGTTTTATAAAATCAATTAAAATACTTCGTGTACACTTCCTCATACTATTTTTAATGGTTTATTGATTTAATATATATAATTAAAGTATTAATAAAATTAGTTACTAGGTAGTCTAAAATAAAATAAATAGAATTATATTAATAATTACACTGGAGAAAACATATACTTGAAACACAATTTAATAATAAAATGTTTAACGTTCTAACGTGTAATGTAATATGGCATTAAAGAAAATTACCAATTAAATTACAATTTAATAATAATAAGTTAAAATTGCAAATGAAATAATATACAGACTGTTTTTTTTGTAGGCAGTTATGTTTAATATTAAGCGTAGTTTTTTTCTGCCAATGTTATTAAATTGTTTACGGGTATAAAAACCAAAATATTCTACATATAATTTTATTATTATGCCAGCTGTCGTGCTTTCATAAGTGGGTTTTATTTTTTGTTAAACATTTTTTTAAATTTAAATATCTTTACTTACAAAAAAAAGATAAAATATAATACTTCTAATACATAAAATACATTCTAATGTGAAATACTGGCTTCTACTTTTCTGTTCAACGGCTATTTTTGGGTGAGGAATGTAAAGCGTTCATCAATAGGAATTAGATTAGTTAATTGGTATAGGAGGGTATTAGATGGATTGTGTCTAATTTTTGTTAGTGTAGAAAGGGCTGATCGATAGCGGCATATTCAAGAAGAGGTCGGCAGACCATTTTGTAAATATTAACAGCTGTTTTTGTTATTATGCCCTGATTTTTGTGAGTGAGACTTCTGAAATACCGTGATCTCTTCTTGACATTCACATTGAGGTGTTGGGAATGTGTTTTAAAGCTTAGTTTGGGGTCAAATGTTATTCCAATGTATTTGCAAAAATGAGATGGTAAAATGGAATGGTTATTAATGGTTATTTTGAATGGTGAATTATGTGAACGATGAAAAAGAATTAGAAGGTGGGATTTATTGGGGTTGATTGTTATTTTCCATTTTTTCGAACCGTAATTGTATGGTAACAATCAGCCCTTCTAAGGTGGTAAGTGCCTTGTACAGGGTGGGTTTAATATTTCATTGATATATATGCCGTATTTATACTTAAAATAAATTATAAGATATATTTATTAGACAGTAAATATTATAAGTTTTTTTATCTAGTATTTGATAGTAATACATATGTTATTTCGTTGGGATGGCCAGAAAAGTATATAAAATTACTATATGTCTTATATAGCAGTAATTTTAACTATATTACTTAACCAATAATAATAAAGAAGATTATTGAAATAATTCATGATTTTAGCACATATTTGTGACTATGAAATTATCATAAAACGCTTCTATCGGTTTCTAAAAATAATAATTTTATTTCACGTGAAATTTCCCTCATAAAATATGTTTAAGGTAATAAGTAGATGCTACTGAATATAGCCAGCTCAACTCTAGGTCAGAAGGTTAAAATCCTAAAACATTACAATCTGTAGATTACTAAATTCTAAAGTTTAAAATATACTGCATAAAAAATACATATTCTCCATCCGTTGGATCTTCTGTCCTATGTCACAAAATATCGCTTCGAGAAACGACACAAAAACATTAAGTCTGATAAAGTAAACCAAATGCGTTAGAAAAAGAACGCACTATAAAACTTTCGTCGATATTTGAAGAAAAAATTGCAATATCACAGTGAGAAACAGCCAGCCACCTATCGACAAATCATAATAGGACAAAACAGGCCAAAAATAAAAACAAATTATACTGTAGTGATTATATGTTGGTACTATCTTTATATTACGTACGATTTATGTTTATACCTAACTTAAAACTGACAAAATGTAAAAAAAAGTTATACTCTAGAGAAGTTTTTTTTGTGCTAGTTCTTATTTCTTACTTTATCCTTCTATTACTTACGGTTTATTAATTAATATTAATACTCTATTTAAAAGTTACCTACGAGTGGCGAGTAGCGGTCATAGACTCTAAAAATTGACACTGTTTATGCTTATTTACCATTGTGCATACCATTATAAATCCTTTAGACTAACAAACATACCACAACATATGTTTGCTCTCTTTCTATAGCAATTTATAAAGAAGTAAACTAATTAAACATTAGGACATATTTAAAAATAATTAATTTGGTACAAACAATATAAATAATGCTAAAGATAAATGCACAAAATATTAAAAGTCTGGTGTCTATTTGGTGAAGTGTGGTTGTTGCTCAAATGTATGGGCAACAAAGTAGAGCAAAGGATACAATTTGTCATCAGAACTGTTTTACAGAAAAAAAGTTCGTCCTAGGCCAACCACTTCCGCATAGAACATTAAATCAACTTAGCTTCAATTTTCTTAATATATACTTAAGAGAAAGAAATTTTTTATTTAACTTACTATTTTCCTTTCTATTGTTTTTGAGTTATTAAAAAAATCGGTTAATTTTGTATCCTCTTATATGAATATTATATTCCATAAAACTTAACTTGTGCATTTGTGTTGTAGTGTTTCACAAGAGATAATCAATCGAGTGATTTCTTAATGTGTTAACTTTTGGCCACGATGAATTTAACCACTTTAACTTCACTGATTATTTTCATTAAATTGTTCCATGCCTGATTTATATAATTATTATTTTCATATACCTGACTCCAATAGCAAGGTTATAAAAACTAAATATGTTTATATTATCTCAAGTGATTTTATGTTTATTTATATTAATTGTTTAAAATAGTTGGTCATAATTCTCGGATAAGTTTTTTTAATGTTTTTTTTTTTTGGCGTCGACTACTAGGTCATCTGCCACCACCGTTTTTAATCATAATCATTATATTTTTTACATTATATTATCTAAATATCTAAATCTTTAAATTGTTATGTTTTAAAAAGTTTACTATTTCAAGGTTAATTCTTGTATCATTATGTGCTAGCAAATATGTTATATTTAGTGGCATTTGCATACCAAGTTTCTCTAAATTTGTAATAAAAAAGTCCCCTGTCAATATTAGTCATATTACACTGAAATAATATATGATTCATGCCACATTCACATCGGGGATCGTCTTTAATTTTAATCTTGTATAAATGGGCCGGAAATGAACCGTGATTTATTTTTAGGCGTGTGATTGTTGTTAAATAGTATCTACGGACCTGGTCAACAAAAATATGATTGAGGTGCTATGATAATTCTGTATGTATTTTAAAGTAATGACTGCTATGCCTTTTATTTAATTGCCTCCAGTCTGTTTCCCATTGTTGTTGAATATTTCCTCGGAAAATTGTATTCAAATCTTCTCCTGTAATGTATTTAACATCTATGGTTTCCTTATTTGTAGCTTCTTTGGCATATTGGTCCGCTACTATGTTACCTTTGATATTCCCATGCCCCTTAACCCATACAAAAACACACTCCAGATTTAAAGTATTTAGTTCATATAATGTAGAAATAATTGCAGCGACCGTTTGATGTTTTAATGTTTTAAAAGAAATTTGTTTCAGGCACTGCAAAATAGATAGTGAATCTGTTAAAATAATAATATTTTCCATATTTTTCACTGCCCATTCGATGGCTTTGATAATTGCGTATCCTTCCGCATTGAAAATTGATGTGTTGTTCAATTTGTATATTTTATGTTCATTACATATTGAATTATACATACTGCAACCGACTCCATTCTTAGTTTTAGATCCATCGGTATAGATGGTTGGATAATTTGGCATTTGTGTTATATATTTTTGTATTTTAATATTGTTTAAATTTGGGTCGTCTTTGTATTTTGGTACTATTACCTTTGTAGGTGTAAAAATGTGTTCGTAATCTAATGTAAATATGGAGTGAGGCAACGGTCGAAGATTACTTAAGACTGCCGCTGCATTTACAATTGGAGGGTCCATTTTTTTCGCCCAATATTTGTTAGTAAAATTTGCTGTTACTAATTTATTGATGTCTTCTATAAGGTATTGTATTTTTAGTGTATGAATTTTAGTTAGATATTTTAACGAAAGGTATTCTCTTCGATATCGAAGTGGTTTCTCTTTTGTCTCAGCCAGAGCAGCTTCTACTGGTGACGATTGCATTGCACCGATAGCATTTCTTAGTGCTCTATTTTGGAGACATTCTATTTTATTTAAATATGTTTTCCATAGTCGATAATAGAGCGAATATACGCTTTATAAGACATAATCATCATTTTAGGATCGGCTCCCCACCAAGTTTTTCTTATAGTTTTTTTAATATATTAAAACCTTTTTCTGTTCTATTCGTTATGTATTCTATGTGTAATCTCCAATTTAGTTTTCTGTCTAAAATCAGTCCCAAATATTTGTAATTCTTTGTAATGTTAATGCTGATATTGTCAATTTTAAGTGTTTTTCGTTTATCAGGTCTATGCCAAGAAAAAATTATCATTGCCGTCTTTTCTGGTACTATTTCGAAACCAAATGTTGTTGCCCAGTCTATAAATTTTCTCACGCAATTTTTTTGCTTCTCTATATATTATATTTAGTGATTTTGCACGGAAGTTAATGCAAATGTCATCGGCATATTGTATTATATTATACGGAATATTTCTATGAGCAGAAAAGGTGTATAGATTAAAAAGTAATGGAGCAAGTACAGACCCTTGCGGAAGGCCTTTTGAGGTGTACCTAGGTCCTACCATGGTATTATTATTGTCAAAAACATATATTTGTCTATCGCGATAGAGGTCTATAATATTCCTTGCCTTTATACATGGGATTCCTATGTGAATCAGTGTATTTTCAAGTTGATCTAGTATAAACGCATCATAAGCACCTTCTAAGTCAAAAAAGATACACCCATGATACTCATTTTCAGTAAACGTATTTTGAATAGATGTTGTTAGAGTTGTTAATACATCGATGGTACCTTTGCTTCTTCTTAAACTGAACTGGTTACTGGGTAGAATGTCATTTTGTCCTATCCACCATTCCAGTCGGGTCTTAATAATTCTTTCATAGGTTTTAAATACGCAAGATAAAAGTGATATTAATCTGTACGATGCTGTTAATATTTCCCAAGTTTTAATATTGGGTGTAGAACAATTTTCTTAAAATTAGTATTCGTACAACCGTTGGCTAGGTATTTATTGAATTCGTTTACCATATATGTTTTAAATGTTATATCGCTCTGTTTTATAAGATCACAGGTAATCCCGTCTATACCTGGTGCTGTATTTTCAGTTCTATTTAATGTCTATTCGAGTTCTTTGAGAGTAATTATGTTATTTATTGGATGTATTGTTTTGTCCGAACAATTAATAGCGTCTTGATTATTACTTACCGATGGCGGAGCCATCTTTTGTATAAAATTTTCATAAAATTCCTCCGGTACCGGTCGTGTTATTGTTGGTTTTGAGTTTGATATTTTTTTCGTCATTGTCCACACTTGTTGAATCGGCGTTGCTTTATTTATACTTTCACAGAAATTTTTCCAGGAATTTCTTGCTTTATTTTTGTGTATTCTTTTTATCCTAGCCTGTAATTTCTTACATTGTATATAATCATCCATTAATTTATTACATTTATATTTGTTTAGTTGTATTCTTTTTTCCTTTTCTAACGTTTCACATTCCAGATCCCACCAGGGTTGTCGTGGATTTTTTTATCCCTAGAATACTCAATCACCGGGATATTTTCATTGGCGCTTCTTACTAATATTTGTTCCAGATCCATAGTTGAGCTGTTCAGACTATTCAATCTTGTTGCTTCTTCATATCCCACCCAATTTGCTCTCTTTGTATTCCATATTCTGGTGGTGGATTTCTTATCGACATACTGGGGCTCCAACTGAACTATTATATTTATAGGTAAATGATCAGATCCTAGCCTATCGTCATGGACTTCCCAATTAGTTTTTGTTGCTAGATTTGGTGACATACGTGTGATATCAATAGCAGACGGTGATTGTTGTGGCGATGTAAATCTATTTGACTCACCGTTATTTACTAATATTAGCTCATGTTCAGTTAATGCGTCTACAAAATTTTTCCCGGTTGAATTTGTATATGTGGAACCCCATAAGGGATTTTTTTATGTATTAGTGACAAAAATGATTAATTTGTTTTTTAATCATTTTAAATTTGTAATTTATTTGTGTTTTTCTATTGCATTCCGCACAAAATATTATTTCTGTATTGTTGGGTGTATTTTCCTTATTCTAATTTTAAATGCCTATTTTAAATTCATTTTTCGTTTCTTAGTATGACTTGCAAATGTCGTGTTGGAGTAGGTCTTTGCCAACTGGCGTATGGACAGTTTTGGCATTCCTTAAGTTCAATATGCAAAAAACAATTTTCTGTTTTCGTTGATTTTCTCTTCAGTATTCTTTTGAGATTTTTCTTGTTCTGATATTTTTGTCATGCGCATTAATGCATTAACGAACCGGTTCCAGGAAATGTTAATTAATTCTCTTGATATTTTCTTGCGGATATAAGTATTCAGCAGATCTTATAGAGCGTCTTTATCTCTACTTTGCTGGCGTTTATAAACTCATCAAACTCTACAAACAGCAACCTCCTCGTCTTGTTCACATTTCTTTGGCATTGCTATGAACTTTTCCTCTTGTGTTATAATCGGTCCCACATTAGATAGGGTAATTTGTTGTACGTGGTTTATGATAGAGAATAATTTGTTTTAAATCAGTATATTAAATGCGACCATATATTAAGTGTAACGTAATTCTCTTTGTTTGGTCATAATGGATAAGTATTGAAATTCATTTTCTTTGGGGTTGCCAAAGAAGACAATAGTTAAGTAAGGTGCGGCATTTACTGTTATATATATGTGGTTATTTTCATACTACTGCCTTGTTCTTGTAAGGTCAGGATTTTAAAGTGGGCCTTCCAATTCTTGATTTGTTTGTTGAGGATTGTGGATTGAGCTTTGAAGGCTATTTTGGGTCGATTTCTTAAGTCATGTATTGAATGTCAATAATACCCTGGATAGTGCTGTGGGTGTGTGATTAGTGAAGTATTATTATGAATATGCCGATTTGTCTAAATAGTTAGGATCGGGGTTGTACATATTATAGACGAAGAGGTTCTAAAGAAATCGTGATAGGGGAGATCTTTGGGGTCTTGCTGTGAAGAAGAGTGAAGGAGCTGAATTAGGTCTGGCGTATTTAAACTTATAGTTATCTGTCGTGAAGAAAACTGTTCAAGAGGTTGATTAGATGTTGAGGTCTATTAAGGGAGTTGGATTTGAAAAGCCCCTGTGTTAAATGGCAGATTTATGACCTTAGAGGATTATTGTTTACCAATTACCGTAAGGATAGATAAAAAAAACTCAATCTGGGATAGTCAGTTATACAGGACATGATTTTATTTTATATTATGATTTCGAATTTTTCGAGGATTTGGAGATGGATGATAAGGGAATAAGTTAGTTTTTTCCACCTGAGTCGAATATATATATATATAATTAAATATTTTTAGGATATAGAGTATTTTTATTTGAACCTAATATGTATAACAAAGCAATTTGAGGTTTTCCGTAAAACTGAATTCCAACTTAGGATTTGTTAATGATAATTACAATTGAGTTTTTTGTGTTTTTTATGTATATTTAGAAATTAAATATTATTTTTATTGTTATAATTATCATTATACACAAATACTTCAACTTATTATTACAATTATTATTTAGGCATTTCATTTATTTTCACAAGATATATTTTGGAAGTGCATTTATAAACAACTAATATGATATAATGATGTTCGAAGGTATAGGTTAAATTATTACTATCTTTATCAAAGAAAAAATAGGTCTATGTTACACATTTAGAGGATTGACTTAAATTTGTTTCTTTATAGTCACCAAACTACAAATATTTGATCCGAATAAAAATTTTAAATATGTTTAAGCCATTAACACTACTCGTTCTTTTTGCTAACAAATTTATCTCCAATAGTTAAATTAATTTGAGGTACCCAAAAACGTGAATAATTCACAATATAAATCCTTACTTTTAAAATAGTGTTATTAAAACGGAATTCCATATT
The DNA here is from genome assembly GCA_963969525.1 of Ontholestes murinus. NCBI lineage: Eukaryota > Metazoa > Arthropoda > Insecta > Coleoptera > Staphylinidae > Ontholestes > Ontholestes murinus. The sequence goes on along the minus strand of OZ018390.1, from coordinate 26,511,505 downwards.
TATTTATTTATTTAGTAATATTTGGTCTCCTTTCTTAAAAATTACAAATATTACAAAATAATAAAAAAAAAAACACATCAAATTTTGAGCAAAAGAAGCATGGGCGGAGTTCACAATTACAAATCGGATTCTTCCACTCAAACTCTTCATCTTATGATATTGATATTATCTATGATACTGAAGGAGCAAATATTTTCTTGAACATACGGAATTCTTTTACACGTACTTTTACTTGGTTTTTATTCCCTTTTTAGAAGAGACATTTTAGGTGCTTATGTCAGCATAACAGATATAACACAATCTTCATTTAAATTAATTCAAATTAAAATATTAAATTTTTGCATGTGTTTAAAACTCATATTTTATTTACTACTTGTTTACAATATCCATGAAAAATTACATATGTGTGTAGACAATAATTTATTTATCCAGTGTTTATCAGTTAAATTTATTTGAATATTCACAATGGAAAATTCGCGAAGAAAAAATAAATTATTTAAGTTTTTTGTTTTAATATATCGCAATATATTATTAAATCGTTCAACTATTTATTAATATGCATTAAACAGTAAATAAACAAATAACTGAATAACTAACGTAGATCCTACATAATAAGTATTACTAAATAAAATGGCATACGATCAATCAAAATTTCTCATTCCACTATTAATTTCTGATTTTCTTTAATTTATTTGTCTTCGGGATTGGTCCCTTTTACTCGAATATATCCTTTTACCCTTCGATGGGGATTAATTTGGGTGTCCCTTAGGATCATAAATAATGAATATTGGGTCCTGGCGGTAAGATTCTACATTATTGACCAAAGCTAGACAAATAGTCACATCAATAATTAGATGTATCATTATAATGTTCTAATAAAGCATTTGTCATTTTCTACAATTACAAGAATTTGATATTATGAATAATAGCCACCGATAAATTATAATAAAATATCTTTAGCATTAATTGAGCTTAATAAGCGTACATGTTCAATTACATCATGGTTTACTAATGTAGTAGTTCATATATGTGGGTTATTTAATCATAAAGGTGATAATTTTTCATTTAACAGACTACATTTTAGCTTGTAAAGCCATAGTTATTCATGAGTTTGTTAGCAGCAAATATTCGACATGTATATAACGAAGGAGAATACTCAAGAATCAACAATATTAAATTTTATGTATTTACATTTTGGAATGTTTGTTTGTATATGAGAAACAATATTAGTCAATTTAATAAAAACAGTAAACATAATGGATTTATCGGCAATAATACATTATACCAGAAGAAACTATAAGTATACAAGCTTTTGGTTCCTTAACGGTTCACCTTTTAAATTTATTTGCAAAATGATTTAAGTGTTATATTGAAAGACTTGTAATCACTAATATTCTTTATTATTTCAATGACTTGCTTGTAAGAAATTTCAAAATGTAGGCTATTTTATATTGTGTATTTATGTATTATATTATTATTCTTCGTTTCACTTTTGTTTTTTTTTTATTTATGTTTATTCAAGCATTAATTCTAATCAATTTATCTTAAATTGTTTCTTAATGATATACATTGTTTTTGTTCTATATTCCCTTATTAACTTAAATTTATTTGTGCTTGTTTTGTATATGTGTATTTATAATTATTTAGTTTTTACTTATTCATTTGGTTATGTTTTTATTTTAGCAGTAAAATTATATACAAGCCACAAAAGTTACTTTATTTTTTAAATTCTATTCACTTAAATTTTAATAATAATTATTGTTGTTATTTTTCTATATAAATATTTTATGAAATACGAATGTTGTGACTACTATAAAACGACTTCATTCACTCAATTTTTAGTGCGTGTCTCACTTCTTTTTTAAGTTTGCACATTCTCCATCGTAACTCTTATTCTAGTATATTTTATTTGATCATAAACTTTTTAATGGTCGCTTTTCTATTTCATTTGATAAAGTCAGAACTAGCATAAAATATTTGTTTTTCATTCCTCTTCCTTTAATTTACTTACTTATAGTTCCATCCTGTTCCTTCAGTTCTTTTTCTGTCTTTATTCTTACCCTGCAAATTCTATGTATTATTAATATTTAGATAGTTGTTCAAAACGACAAGTATTCCAAATATTCAGAAAACAAATATTAATAGTGACATAAGGAGTGGAAGAAATACTTTATTTGCCTAAATTATAAATCATGTACAATCATATAAATAAATTATGGCTGCCTTATTTTCATAAAATTTTCAATATTATACTATTAGCTACCTGGCTTTAAGTAATAAGTAATTAAAAACCATAAAATCTGTACGAGTATTTTTTGTTGTTGTAACATTCTTACTCGCTTAAGGCCATCAAGGCTGACTTTATTGTTGTCTATTAGTTTACGGCCACAAACTTGTTACGACTCTTAGCAATTTACGTCTTAGCAGCCTACTGCCTTAGGATTTACGTCTTATTTCAGTTTCATTACTTTAATGTGCCTTAAACCACACCTCGATGTAATTTGTTGGCGCTAGTGCATGCACAATAAATTATCGCATATTTCCGTTTAAGCATTGCAAAGGAGATTAATTACATTTAATAATGATTTAGTAATAATATATTCCGTATTAATGTAATGAAAAATTTTTGTACACGTGGAATTTTTACAACGCACACAATTAAAAAGAAGTAAGCAGTTCGCTAAAATTAAAATTTACTAGTAAAAAATGTCATAAAATTTTGAAGTGACTTAAAAGGTACAGTTTTTTTTAATCATACGATTAACACTAAAAAGCTATTAGTTGACAGACAGATTACTAAAGAGCAATTATTTTGGAGAAAAATTAAACTTTGAATATTATATGTCCTTTAGTTTTTTTCTATTATTGCTATAATTATAAGTTGATGTTATTATTTTATCCATTCTTTGACACGTAGTGTCAAATATATATCCCTTAATTTTAAAAAGTTAAGGTACAGGCACACAACAAGTTCTACTGTAATTAAAACCTAATTAGTAAAGACCTAAACATATTTATGGCCTACTTGACACTAAAATGTAAAATCAATAAATTGTACAGAATAAAACTAATATAAGAACTAACTTTACAACCGCCAGAATGTCTAAAGGCATATTATAAAATGGAATACAAACTTACTTGTTTTGATTTGAACCTATAACTTTGTTACATTTAATATCTATATTTAGCCCTTATTAACACAAATATAACTTTTCACTCTAATTCCAGGAAAATCGATGTTATTTCTCAATAATCCTCTTAGGTATAAATACACCACGCAGTTAGTTATTCAGATATTAATTATGGAGGCATTGGAGTTTAGCAAGCACTTATTCGTATTTTTTTTAGCGTTATGTTTTTAAACTACAAATTAATTGACACCTTAGGGTTTGATAATTGCCACACCAGTTTTTGATTAATTAAATGAGTAACCATAGTGTCTTCAATCCATAAATGTTAAAAACAATAATGTAACACTCTATAATCTATTTGCTACATGACATCAATTTAAGATATTTAAGCTATATATAAAATAACATAAAACATTTTCCCCATGCATATATTTTCGTATTTAGAAATATATTCACTAAAGTTTTATCTGTTTTAGATTCAAAATGTATTTTTAAGACCATTTCAGTATTATTAAGTAAAGTATGTTTGATTTACTTTTGTGCTCGACATATGCAAATACATTATGTAAATGCAAACATATATCCAGATTTAAATATCTCATTTTAGGTTAGATTCATTGCAGATAAGAGGCGTTCAAATTTAGTAGATTTGGGAGTGTCTCCTGTGGGAGTGTTGTGGGAGTTGATGAGAAATATGCTCACGTGCCGTTCAGAGCTGGGAAATACACATGGATCCGGGACGGCTTGTACGGTCGGTCCGACAACACATAGCATAGCGCATAGCATATATAGCGCATAGCGGCCGTGGGTGAGGTGTATTGGTCTCATTTCGTGCGCGCCAGATCCCCGGGGTAACCCCCGAGAAAATTCGCACTACATTCGGTGCATGTTTAAACTCGGTCAGCGGTGTCCGCAAATTCAACGTGAGTATTTACGGAAAGTAAGAAATATAATGTATAAGGTAGAAGTACAATTGGTGTAATAAAAATTTACAATCGCAATTGAAAATATGTGTGGAAAAAGTTTGAACAAGGAAAAATAAATAGAGGAGAAGCGTCGTTTATAGCGGTCGTTTTTTTTTTATTTCGGTAATTACGACGTTTTCAGGCTTGCTTTTGTTTGAACTTTCTTTCCACTTGTTTCAAATGCCTGGTAAAAACAGGAATGTACAGAACGACCGCTTTATTTTATAAATTTAATTTAACTTTTCACGTCTTCCTACAAAATTCGCACACAATACAACCGGTAAATCATTTTAATGTTTAGAAATAGAAAGAAAGAACAGTAAAGTTCCAAACAATTTTAAAATGTGTGCTCTAATAAATAATATTCGTACTCATTTTACAAATAAATAAATTTGAATATTCTCACTTATTACACTTTTGGTGAATATACTTAAATGCTGGTATAAATAATTATCTACATTCGTTAGTTAATAGTGAGGTGAAGTGCAGATTAATATAAATAAGTTATTTCATAGGATAAAAACAATTATTGTGTTACTGTATAAAGGTGTAAGTAATTATAATAAAAGCCTGAATATAATTTTACCTTAATTTTTTTGGCCTCTGAAAGAAGTCCGTTTACTTTACTATGTACTATATTAAAGGAGTATAGCCTTAAGCCTTTTTAGTACCAGCATCTAATTAATTATTATATTTTCTAATGTATATATTCAAAATAATTTCCAGGAAATAATAATTAGGCAAAATATTTGGAAACTAATTTAGTCTTATAATAGGTTTATACAATAACTTTGATTAAGGTATTTCTTGAATTAGTTTCTCATGTAGCTCGTAATGAAACATTTTGTAATATAGAAATAACATAATTAACGCTGTGAAACAAACCAAGCCTTAATTGTGTTATTTCTATATTGATTAAGATAAGTAAATAATATATGGAAATTATTTCCTCCTTTTTCAGAGAGAGAAACTTCTTAATTAATCACAGAGCTTGTCATTTTCTAAAGGAAATATGATCATTGTTCAGGTGGGTTTTTACTTACCGGCATATATATACTATAATTATGTTTCGGTTTGAAGTGACCTCCCGCTTGCTCTTTACAATAATTTGGCCCTCTTTAATTGCCCGCTTAATCTCTAATCCATTTATAATATTAATTAAGTCTTACTTTGAGCAATTATGTTAACGGTTTGACGTCGGATACAAAACCTAACAGATGTTGAATTCACCGAACATGAGATGGCAATAGAATATAAAGGATTAAAATACTTACCACACTGCAGAAACACAAAGAGCCATTTCAAAGGTTTGGTGTAGATACCAAACTTGCTCTAAAACGTAAACTAATCAATACAATATAAAAAGCAAGTTTTTCCTGCATAAAAAATAAGACTTGATTCAACAAAACCGACATTCATATTGGACACCTACAACAAGATAAAGACAATCAAATCAAGAAATACAATATGTGAAAATCTACAGTTAACCACTTGTAAAGCAAATAAAGGAAACACAATGACCATTCTAAAACAAGTGGATTATATAAAGAAAGTACAAGATTTTTTAGAAGATAACGACTTTATCAAATTAACTAAAGATCTAACCAAACACAAAAAATTTTCGTCGCACTATTCAATGATTGCAAAATTTTTGTAAGTGAGAAACACCAGTACAAGTATAAGGAAATGAACCCCGGTCATATATGGAATGCCAGAAATACATAAAGACAACATCCCAATCCATTCAGTAGTGTGATATTATAACACAACAATTGATAAATAAGGAGTATAGGAGTATATGGGATTGGTTAATAGAAGAGGGATGGGAGATGATAGACAGGTGTACTGAAGGTGATAGGGAAGGGAAGAAGACGTATTGGACAACAAGGAACGTCAGTCGTGGATTACGTCATAAACAGGGAAGAAGTTAGAAGAATGGAAGTAAAAAAAATCTTGGGGTCGGACCATTTGCCAATAATAGTGGGTAAGAAAAATTAGGGAAAATGAGCAAGAACAGGATTGATGGAAGTTAGAGGATAGTGTTAGGGCTATCAAGAATATGAAAAAACAACTAGAGAAAATTAACTGGAATGAAGTTAAAACAATGAAAGATATGGAAGTGATAAAAAGAGCAAAGAAGGGATGGTGAAAGATGCGCTTTGTTCGATAAAGAAAGAAGACTTTGAAGGAATGAAGCTTGAGCAGAGGAGATGTGAGATGAGATGAGCAAAGACTAAGTACGCTAAAGTATGTGAGAAAAAGGAGATGCAGGCCTTAAAAAAACGTCTAATGAATTAAAACTATATAGAAATAAAAAGGGGTTATGGTGTATTTTAAAAAGAGGTGAGATGAGGATACATATAGAAGTATCTCTACAGGAATTGTCAGAGCGTGTAATAAGTGGAAAGCCAAGTGGGACAAGAGTCGATGGGTCAAGTTGATGTTGCTGGGCTAGACGGGTATGGATATGGCGTATGCGGATGATATGGTGCTTTTGTAGAGAAACTGAGGAGAGATGAAAGAGGTGATACAAAGAGTAAAGATGTATATGGACAAAAGAGGAATGTAAGTGAATGTAAGAAAAACAAAAAAACAAAGTGGATGCGATTTAGGAAGCGTGGAAGGAAAGTAAGAGTGGGAAAATTGGAATTGAAGGGGGAGATGATTGAAAGAGTGAAGGTATTTAAATACTTGAGCTGAAATGCACAGGTGGATACTGTGTGCATGTCAAATGGATAAAGGGGAAATCTAGAAAATCAGAAAAGCTTGGGGCATAGTGAGAAAAAAGTAGGGAAAATAATTCTCTGGCATCTTTCAATTGGTGTGCAAGCTGTGGGATGCATATGTGAAGCTGTATGGGGTAGAAACTTGAGAAATAAGGAAGTATGAATCCATTAAGAGAGAGCAGTCGTTATTCCTCAAGTAGATTCTGGGCGTTGAAAGATCAAGGTCACATTCTGCTTTAGGAAACAAATAGAATAAGTATGCATTGAGAGGCAATGGGGAGAGTGGTAAATTATGAGATGAATTTGGTCCGATTTGATAATGAGAGATTGGTGAACAAGATGTAGAGAAGTGATATGGTGCATGGGAATAAAGTAGAGTTAGTAGAGTATAGAATGCAGAAAGCGGTATGAAAGGGCAGGATTGTCGTAGAAAATTGTGAATAAAGGGTTGGAGAATGAAAAAAATGTGCAGGCATTGATTAAAGAGAAGTGGAAGGTGGTTGAGATGCAGGAGAGGCAAGGATGTATCGGAAGGAGCTTATATAGTTCAGGGTATGAGAGATGGCAGGTGTATGGAAGGGTGGGGGAAAGTTATGGTAAGTGTGCACTGTGTAAGAATATGATAGACACATTGAATGATTTGCAAGAAGAGTGTGAAAAGGGGTGCGTGAGAAATGGTTGGGGTGAAGACAGGAAGGCAACAGAATGGGTGAGAGAGCATAGAGCTGGTGTAAAGGTTTTGGCCAGACTGGGGTGGGAAAGGGAGATAAATAGAAAACTATAATATATTTTTTTAATTATCTAGAAATTTATAAATTGTAACGTGCACATTTCGCTACGTTTGATTTCCGTGAGAAAGTGGTGAAAATTGTATTTAATGATACCGAGAAAAGCGGGAATAAAAATAATATAATATCTGAATGGACATTTAACATAGACCACCCAACTATCATAATTGCAATCAATTAAAATTAACACTTACAAAATACCATTTAATATAAAATTAAACTTCCTTATGCCAACGGTTATCGAGTTTCTTCTTAGTCTTTCATTAGTACTTGTAAAATCAGTTTTACTTGTTTATTGTCGACCGGAGATTATTTATTGTCGATATATCGAAATGACCGACGTGATGGACATGAGAGGAGGGGGAAAATTTCGTTAATTCGCGGACGAAGAGATTAATGACGATTCTGTGTGGAGCTGTGTGCTCGGAAAGAAAACGAAAAAAATCGTGCTGTGTGCGTTTTCGATTTTTAGCGGAGGAAATCTTGGCGATCCTCGCGCTGTTCTTCTCCTCGGAAATTATTCCAATTGAGGCCGCATTACACCACAAGGCCTCTTTCTTAAGGGTACAATATCCCAAAAAATTGGTTCGAAATTACTTGGCTGTGTGCGAAGAATATTTTCGAGTGAGGGTCCTCTCCTTGTATTTGGATTTCTTCTGCGGGAGAACGGTCCACGTGGGAAGTCGGAGCAGTAGATATTCCGTCCGGATCAGAGAATCATGGGGAAGCAGACAGAAAACTCCTGCTCAGCGGAAAACCGATGAGATAAGTCCCCACATTATATAATAAGATTTTTCTGTTAATTAAGAGTCGCAATTTAAATGAATTTTGATCAAGTTGAGTTGAACGCTTTTATTTAAAATTGAATCAAACTGAAAGTTTGGCGTAGATTTATTATTACTCATAATATATTGTTTCTAGTTAATTTTATTTAAAACCTGAAGGGTAATAGTGTAAAATATCGAGATTAATTTAATTTTTTGTTATCCATTACTAATAGTTATACGCATAATAAATAATATTGTTGATTTTAGGATTATTTTGAATATAGTGCATTTATTTGATTTGTATTTATTAATTGATGTAAAGGGGGTTGACGTCATCCTTGCTACATAAAAAAAAACGTTAATTGTGTACATAGTTTTGAATATGAATTTAATTAATTATTTTAATTTGAATTATTAGTAATAGGAGTTTGCAGGTAAATTAGTGATTGTATTTGTTAATGAATAGTCATTGGTATCAATTTATATTTGGTTGTTGTATCTATATATTTTATTTTTTTTTATTTTAATTAATTATTCAGAATTTAATTACCAACTTTAGAAATTGGAAAGTTAATTAATAATTTTGATTGTGACTATAGCTGCATTTGTGTCTATCAATATTTTTTTTATACTTAATTATTATTGAGAACTATAATTGTTTTTTTTATTATTTAATTATTATTAGTTGTTGTTAAGTATTTGTATATTTAGTCATAGTGCTCTATTTATTCCGTCTAAAAGATTAGTTTATAATTATATCCATTATTTTGATTATTATATATATTTTTTTTCTTGATATGAATTAGAATTAAACTTTGTGTATTATATTAAAATTCAGTTAATTTTTTTAATATATAGTTTAAATCGACAATTATTTTCTTCTTTTTCAACTAATTTTTAAATTTCCCTATTTTTCTTGATTTTCTTAAGGGTTTTACTACTATTAAAATTTTATAAAATCAAGTGGCGCCCATTTAAAGATTGTTAAATTTTTAATTTTTTTGTTTTTATATTTAACCACGACTGCCTACCGAGCTAGAGCTGCCGTCAGCGGCCATATAAATTTGGCGCCCAACGTGGGGCGTGTGAAAAAATAGAGCACTAAAAAAAAAATATATATATTGAGACACAAAAAAAAAAAAAAATAAATAAATAAATAAAAGCGTTTGACGCAGTGGCGTTTTTTTATTCAGAGAACGGGTAGATATAATTTGAAATATTAGTTACGATAGAGTTGCATAGAATTAGACAAAATACTTATATATAAAATCGGCTAACAGAAAATTAAATAACATAGACCAATATAATCATGGATCCAAATTTCCTATTAAAACATGAATTAATCTATGAATTGAGCATTAGGGGATTTTACAGTGAGGGCGCTAAAGTTGATGATTTACGTTTCATATTACGCAAGTTTTTATCACAAGGTGTACCCCCACTCGAAAATACAAGTAAATTTGTTGTTGGTGTTGACGATAAGGAAATATCTGATTCTCTTGATTCTGTTCGTCAATTGATAGACACGTATCCGGGTAAAGACGGTAAAGCGACTGAAAAACGGTCAAAAGTAAGATTGGCACATTTGAATAATAGAATAAGTAGGTTGGAGGAGTCGAGTGAGGATATAAAACGCTTTAAAACTGATTATTTAAATAAGTTACTATTAATAGAGGCTCAAATTTCTCGTAAAGTTCTAAATATTTCTAAGGCTATGGCATCAACATTTGTAGAAGGGCATGGAGAAATGTCAGCTGCTGCTGATGGCGCGAGTTTTTGCGATGATCGTGAGAATGAAGGGAATGATAGTTTTATTATGAGTCCTCCATCTAATCCTGTAGATAGTCGAGTGCGTGTTGGACATGTTCCAGTGTATAAATGGGGAGTAACTTTAAGTGGCGAATCGTCTCTCTTAGATTTCTTAGAAAGGGTCGAAGAGCTACGGGAAGCTAGAGGCGTATCCAAGGAGGAGTTATACCGTGCGGCGGTTGATTTATTTTCAGGCGATGCTTTACAATGGTTTAGAGCAAAACGAAAAACACTTCCGAATTGGGATTCCTTAGTGTCAGTACTCAAAGCAGACTTCCTTCCACCAAATATAGATGACAGCACTCTAGAAGAAATCATGAACAAGAAGCAGGGGCGAAACGAAAAGGTTGCTATTTATATTGCAGCGATGCAGCATAAATTTTCTCTATTGTCCAATCCACCTGATGAAGCTTCTCAAGTTTGGAGGATTCAACAGAATCTCCTGCCTTCTTATCGATCTCGTCTCAGTCTACAAGATATTACCAGCATTCGTCAATTAGCAGATTTGTGCCGCCGATTAGAAGCGAATGATCCGTATTCTGCAAGCAGATCGTGTAATACCAGAAATAGTCCAGGTCTGACAGCAGTGGCTACCACCCGCGATAGGTCCACTCTTATCTGTTACAGGTGTCGTAAGAAGGGCCACTTAGCCAGGTATTGCAAGGAGAATGTTGTAGAGAGGCCAGTAATGTCAAAAAAATAGGTTTTAGGCTGCGTAAGGGTCGCCGCAGTCCAACTCGGAAGGAGACCCACAGGAATGAGTGGAGCGAGTGGTTAAGCGTAGTACAAGCGTTTTGTTCAACCAATTGGATAAATTCTATTTTTGTTAGGAAACCCGAGGACAATAGGTTGTACTTAGATGTATCTTTGTTTGGACAAAATGTGACAGCGTTGATAGATTCAGGGGCAAGCCGTTCAATTATTGGACGAGACGGAGTTAATATGTGCGAGTGCAACTTAAAAATTTTCTCTACTCAGGTCAAATCAATCGCTACTGCTAGCGGAGAAAATATTGAGGTTCTTGGTGAGGTAATATTACCGGTTGTTTTTAAGGAAAAGGTTTACAAATGTAAGGCTTTGGTGGTACCAAGTGTTAAGTACGCATTAATACTAGGTATAGATGCCATGCACAATTTAGGATTGCGTATTAGGTTGGCTAACAATTCGATCGACACTGTAGGGGTGGATTATTCAAATGTGGATGCTAAAAATGAAGGTGTCATGGGGTTTTCTGACTTTAACGAGACCGAGAGAGAAGAGTTAGAATCAGTAATTGCAATCTTTAAGAATCTAGCTGGAACGAACTTAGGGAAAACAAACAAGATAAAACACGTAATAGATACTGGGAGTGCCAGCCCAATCAAACAGAGACATTATAGCTTATCACCTTATATGCAGAAAATTATGAATGAAGCTTTAGACGAAATGCTGAAACTCGGAGTAATTCGACCTTCCACGAGTCCATGGACTTCACCTGTCGTCATGACGAAGAAGGCCAACGGTGAATTCAGATTCTGTTTTGACGGTCGGAAGTTGAACTCAGTCACCAAGAGGGATGCTTATCCACTTCCTAAGGTAGATAGTATTTTAAGTAAACTGAGGGAGGCCCGAATAATCTCGACAATCGACCTCAAGCACGCGTTTTGGCAGATCCCTTTGGACCAGGCTTCATGCGAAAAGACGGCATTCGCTGTTCCAGGTCGAGGTTTGTACGAGTTTACGGTTATGCCTTTCGGATTACATAATTCAGCTCAAACGCAACAACGGTTAATGGACCAGATTTTTGGACCAGAGCTGGAGCCGAATATATTTGTGTATTTGGATGATATAATTGTTTGCAGTAGGACGCTTGAGGAGCACCTAGTTGTCTTAAACGAAGTTTACAGCAGACTAAAAGACGCCAACCTCACTATTAACTTCGAGAAATGTAAGTTCGCCAGGCATCAACTGAAGTATTTAGGTTTCATCATTGACAGAGGAGGACTAGGCACGGATCCTGAAAAAGTAGCTGCCATGGTGGGATATCCCATACCGACTAACGTGACAGAAACAAAGAGATTTCTAGGGTTGTGCTCTTGGTACAGACGTTTCATTCCGCAATTCTCCACACTTGTCGCTCCCATTAATGCTCTGTTGGCGGGTAAAAAGAAGAGGCAGACAGTAAAATGGGATGACAAAGCAAACCAAGCGTTCCAACATATAAAAACAGCATTAACAACAGCACCAGTTCTAGCCAGCCCTAACTTTACAAAAACATTTTACGTCCAATGCGACGCCTCGGATGTGGGGTTGGGGGCCGTTTTGACACAGTTCGGTGAGGACGAAGAGGAACACGCCATCTCATATGCGAGTAGATCCTTATCCAGGGCGGAAAGGAACTATAGCGCCACAGAAAGGGAATGCTTAGCACTTATTTTTGCTGTCGAAAAGTTTCGACCATATATAGAGGGAGTCCGTTTCATAGCAATTACAGATCATTATTCATTACTATGGTTACAAAGGTTGAAAGACCCGGTGGGAAGATTAGCGAGATGGGCTTTGAAATTAAGTCACTATGATATGGAGTTGCGTCACCGTAAGGGGAAATTTCATATCGTCCCTGATGCCCTTTCACGAATTCCTGCCTGTCAAGATAATGAAAATATTGCAGTGGTCGATACGGATGTGGAGGGAACCATGACTGAATTTGTTGATTGCAGCAAACTGGATCCCTGGTATCAAGAAATGATAAAGAAAATAACAAGTTTCCCGGAAAAATATCCATCCTGGAGGGTCGACGGAAATAGAGTTTTTAAACATGACCCTAGTAAGTCACCGATTTCAACGAATTTACCCAAATGGAAGCTTTTGGTACCGTCGGCACAGCGATTAAAGGTACTAAAATGGGCTCATGATGAACCAACGTCGGGACACTTTGGTTTTTTTAAAACTTTTAGGAAAGTTAGCGATATTTTTTATTGGCCTAAAATGAGAAATTATATTAGTAAATATGTGAGTAAATGTTCTGTATGTGGGGAACAAAAGGCTCCTAACGTAGCAAGAGCAGGGTTGATGGGAAGCAGGAAAAACGTACAATTTCCTTTTCAGATAATCTCTACAGATATAATAGGTCCACTGCCCAGATGTAAAAAGGGGTTTAGTTATTTATTAGTTGTAACAGATTGGTTTACCAAATTTGTCTTAGTATGTCCGTTGAGAAAAGCGACCACGGCGGAGGTCTGCAATTTTATTGAAAATCAGGTGTTTCTTCTGTTTGGCGTTCCACAAATAATAATGGCAGACAACGGAAAGCAATTTATTTCTTTTAAATTCAAAGCATTAGCAGAAAAATATAAAGTCAAAAATGTATGGTATAACGCGAAGTACCACCCTCAAGTAAATTTTACGGAGAGGTACAACAGGGTTATAGGAACAGCTATCAGATCTTACCTAAGTGAGAATAACCATAATGAATGGGATAAGCACATTTATGAAATTGCTCACGCTATAAGGTCTTCAACACATGAAGTCACGCGATTAAGCCCTAACTTCCTTAACTTTGGCAGGTGTGTGCCAGCGAGAGGAGATTTTTATGGTGGTGGTAAAGAGCTTAAAGTAGAAAATGCAGATCCCAAGACATTTGTTTTGGAATTAGATAAACTACCCAAACTCTATAGCGATGTTAGTAGAAGATTGGAAAAAGCTTATAAAAAAAATTGCCAAACGTATAATTTGAGAAAGCGATCTATTAAATTTGAGGTAGGAAATTTAGTGTGGAAACGCAATTATGTTCTTTCGAAAGCCTCCGAGAAATTCGCAGCTAAATTGGCGGCAAGGTATGTGCTCTGCGAAGTAGTAAGAGTACTGTCTCCGTTAGTATATGAATTAATGGATATGAATGGAAAAAACTTGGGTAAATGGCATGTAAAAGACCTGAAACCGTATTTAGGCGATAAAATCGTAGTTGAAGACTAAAATATACTTGATTTGTCCTTATTTCGTGATTTACAATCTTTTTATTACCTGCTTTATTCTATCAGCTTAATCTCGGCCCTAGAATTGTTTAGACGTAGGTTAGTAAGTAAGTTATAGGTTAAAAAAAAAATAGAATTAGGGTTAGTTATAGGTAGGTTAAGATTCCAATTCTGGGGTATATTTCTGAATGTTTAGTTTGTGATGGCCACACATTCTAGATATAAGTTCGAAACAAAAAATAGTTGCGAGTTCTCACTATTTTTTTCATGGGGAGATGGGGTAGTGTAACGTGCACATTTCGCTACGTTTGATTTCCGTGAGAAAGTGGTGAAAATTGTATTTAATGATACCGAGAAAAGCGGGAATAAAAATAATATAATATCTGAATGGACATTTAACATAGACCACCCAACTATCATAATTGCAATCAATTAAAATTAACACTTACAAAATACCATTTAATATAAAATTAATCTTCCTTATGCCAACGGTTATCGAGTTTCTTCTTAGTCTTTCATTAGTACTTGTAAAATCAGTTTTACTTGTTTATTGTCGACCGGAGATTATTTATTGTCGATATATCGAAATGACCGACGTGATGGACATGAGAGGAGGGGGAAAATTTCGTTAATTCGCGGACGAAGAGATTAATGACGATTCTGTGTGGAGCTGTGTGCTCGGAAAGAAAACGAAAAAAATCGTGCTGTGTGCGTTTTCGATTTTTAGCGGAGGAAATCTTGGCGATCCTCGCGCTGTTCTTCTCCTCGGAAATTATTCCAATTGAGGCCGCATTACACCACAAGGCCTCTTTCTTAAGGGTACAATATCCCAAAAAATTGGTTCGAAATTACTTGGCTGTGTGCGAAGAATATTTTCGAGTGAGGGTCCTCTCCTTGTATTTGGATTTCTTCTGCGGGAGAACGGTCCACGTGGGAAGTCGGAGCAGTAGATATTCCGCCCGGATCAGAGAATCATGGGGAAGCAGACAGAAAACTCCTGCTCAGCGGAAAACCGATGAGATAAGTCCCCACATTATATAATAAGATTTTTCTGTTAATTAAGAGTCGCAATTTAAATGAATTTTGATCAAGTTGAGTTGAACGCTTTTATTTAAAATTGAATCAAACTGAAAGTTTGGCGTAGATTTATTATTACTCATAATATATTGTTTCTAGTTAATTTTATTTAAAACCTGAAGGGTAATAGTGTAAAATATCGAGATTAATTTAATTTTTTGTTATCCATTACTAATAGTTATACGCATAATAAATAATATTGTTGATTTTAGGATTATTTTGAATATAGTGCATTTATTTGATTTGTATTTATTAATTGATGTAAAGGGGGTTGACGTCATCCTTGCTACATAAAAAAAAAAACGTTAATTGTGTACATAGTTTTGAATATGAATTTAATTAATTATTTTAATTTGAATTATTAGTAATAGGAGTTTGCAGGTAAATTAGTGATTGTATTTGTTAATGAATAGTCATTGGTATCAATTTATATTTGGTTGTTGTATCTATATATATTTTTTTTTTATTTTAATTAATTATTCAGAATTTAATTACCAACTTTAGAAATTGGAAAGTTAATTAATAATTTTGATTGTGACTATAGCTGCATTTGTGTTTATCAATATTTTTTTTATACTTAATTATTATTGAGAACTATAATTGTTTTTTTTATTATTTAATTATTATTAGTTGTTGTTAAGTATTTGTATATTTAGTCATAGTGCTCTATTTATTCCGTCTAAAAGATTAGTTTATAATTATATCCATTATTTTGATTATTATATATATTTTTTTTCTTGATATGAATTAGAATTAAACTTTGTGTATTATATTAAAATTCAGTTAATTTTTTTAATATATAGTTTAAATCGACAATTATTTTCTTCTTTTTCAACTAATTTTTAAATTTCCCTATTTTTCTTGATTTTCTTAAGGGTTTTACTACTATTAAAATTTTATAAAATCAAGTGGCGCCCATTTAAAGATTGTTAAATTTTTAATTTTTTTGTTTTTATATTTAACCACGACTGCCTACCGAGCTAGAGCTGCCGTCAGCGGCCATAAAATATATAGAAAGTTGATCAGCAGGGGAACTTGCTGATTTGAAAGGTCAATAAAAGGAAACGTATTTCACATATCGATTGAATTCTTTCTTTATCGTATTGTACACATTCTGAATTTTTGTTTCATGTGATTTAAAAATGACATCAGAAAAATAATGGCCATCATTAGCGATACATTGATCCACCCGCTTTTCAAAGTTTCGATCCACTCTTTCGAACATATCGACGGGAATGTTGGCGATGGCTTGGCGAATGTTGTCCTTCAGGTGTTGCAGGGTTCGTGGTTTGTCATTGTAAATAATGGATTTAAAATATATCCCCATAAAAAGAAGTCACAGGGAGCCAAATCGGGGGAGCGCGCCGGCTGCAGTACGTAACGCCTCAAGAAGATTAGGCGCTCGTGGAAGTATTCCCTTAAAAGTTCCATTGAAATGCTTGCTGTTTGTGCCGTGGCTCCATCCTGTTGGAACCATACCTCCCCAAGATACATTTCATTAAGTTTTGGGAAAAGAAATACCTGAATCATTTATCTGTAGCGAACTGCATTCACAGTAACAGTGTGTTCTCCTTCCTCGAAAAAGTAAGGCCCAATTCTGAAAATCCTTTGACCTCCAGGCCCCTTTTTAGCATATTGCCACATTCCCTAAATACGTCTACCCACGATATGATTGATTGCCGGCCAGGAACGGGACCTGCGGGATGAATATTGAAAAGAGTTCGGAAGGCACGTTGGGTGACGACCACCGAACGACCATTGGAAAAGTAGGTCTCGACAGCGAACGCACGCTCCTCCTTTGTCCAACGCATGACGACAACTGGCTTGAGCGGTAATAAAACTTTAAGACCCCCTCTTTCTAATGAACCCCCCCTACCTCTTTCTGACCACGTCTCGCTCATTGGCGCCCAATTCAAATCAGCTAGTTCTTCTGCCGCACCCTGTATTATAACGCCTTACCCCAAACAATAATCCAATGCAATTCAAGATTCTTAATAAGGAACTTAATGGAATTTGTTGAAAAAAAACAAACAAGTTCATATACCACAAAACGGTTTAATCTTTTTACAAAATTCTACAATCATAAATATTACAGTATATTTATTACTTAAGTAACTTAACCTAAAATAGACTAAGGTATTACTAATGCGAACAATAATGAATATGTTTTAGAGAAAGCATAAACTTTTCGTGTGAATTTGAGAAAATATTAAAATTAGTATTAAGCGAAAGTGCATTCGAAATACGCATAAACCGTGTTATTGGACTATTAAGACCATAGTTCGTTCTATGGAACGCTATACGAAATATAGGGGGGTGTCGAACTGGGCGATTGTCATATTTAATGTAAAAGTCAACGAGAGATAGGAGATCGGAACATTTAATTTCACCACTAATGATTTTAAAAAGTCGACAGGCAGCATAAAATCTTCTACAGCATAGAAGATTAATATAAAGACTGGATCTTATTTCTACAAGGTCAATATTATTGCTATAACCTAGTTTAAACGAAATAGATTTTAAAAATTTATTTTGTATATGTTCAATTTTATTTTTATAGATAACCTGATGTGGAGACCATACACAAGAGACGTACTCATGATGGGAACGCACAAATGCCACGTAAACTAATTTATACGCAGAATATGATAAGTCTTTTGACATCCTTTTTATGTAACCTAATATTTTAGAAGCGCGATTAAAAATGTAATTAATATGATCTTCAAATGACAATTTGCAGTTAAACAATATACCAAGGTCTGTTATTACGCTCACTTTAACTAATCTGTTATTATTAATTTCGTAATAAAAACTATGCGGCGATTTCTTATGCGAAAAAGTAATATATTAAAATTTTCCGTGTAAAAAAATAGATAATTTTGGCAACACCAGTTATGGATAGAAGTGAAGCAACAAACAATCATTAAACGTTAAAATTTCTCTATACAATTTTAAATCATCGACAAATAACAGAAAATTCGAGTTACAGATTGCCTGTGAAATGTCGTTGATAAAGAGAAACAGTAAGGGTCCACAATGAGACCCCTGCGATACCCCAGATGGAACCAAAATAACATCAGAGATATATGTTTACTGCACATCCAATACATTTTGATAGATATAAGTTCGTCGAGTAGTTTAGGTATTGCTGATTGAATAGAAATACCCCGATAATTTGAGATATCATTCTTACTACCGGCTTTAAAAATAGGCGTATTATAACTTCTTTTCCAAAGAAATGGAAAAGTACTTGTAACTATAGAATGATTAAAAATGATAAATAATGGTAAAGTTAAAAAATATACACAATTTTTAAGAAAGATATTAGGTATATCATCTGGACCTGAACTGTTGCTTAATTTCAATGAGTTAATGGCATTAAATAATTCTACTTGGGAAATATTGAATAATGAATGTATTACTTCTTTGTCATAGTTAAATGACGGTACTTGTATTGGTGTGTCATAATTATAAACTGACGCGAAAAAATTTGCAAATTGTGAACCCTCGTTACTGGTCTGGCCAGTATAATGCATGACACTTGGAAAATCATGATCATTATTAGTGGTTTTTACAAAATTCCAAAACTTTCTAGGATTCTGAAGTACGCTGCTATTTACGGATTCGATATATTTATTATATAAGTAATCTCTTAAATGATTACAAAGGGATCGAAGCAGTTTAAAAATCTGGTAGTTTTCCGAAGTTTGATATTGCTTATATTTTTTATGAGCATTTTTTATCGTTAATTAATTTGATCATCTCTTTGTTAAACTAGGGAGGGTAAGTGGAACGCCTAATACACTTAGTAGGAGAAAACATTTTGATTGCATCATACAAAAATTTGTAGAGAATATCGACCATATTATCCACATCATTTACATTTAAAACGACCCGCCAGTCAATAGATGATATATATTAATTAACAGCATAATAATTAGTTTTTGTAAAATCATAAATATATTTCTCATATTTGATCAGCTGTTGTGGTTCATTAAATTTAAAAGAAATAAGATAAGGAATATGGTGATGGGTAATATTAAATAACAAGTCGGGCGCGTTAGATACTAAAAATCCTTCGTGGACAAATATTAAATTTAAAAATACATTATTTTTATTGGCGATTTTACATATTTGACAAAGATTATGAAAACTAAAACGGCTAATTAAAAGATTGGTTACAGCTGAAACCTGATTATTGGCAATAAGATCAACATCATCATTTGACGACGTTGCCGATGGTATATTGTAATCACCACATATAAGTAATTTAGAGTTGGGGAATTGATCATTAATAATATCAACTGTATCACAGTGAAATTCAAATTTCTCAATTGACGAGTTAGGTGGAAAATAAACAGCGCCCACAATTATTTTTTTAGTACCGATAGAGATCTCAACAAATAGTTGTTTAATAATATTCATACTATTATTAATGGCCTTACAAATAAGATTTTTGAATGAACTGCAATTAGAACTCCACCGCCACGAGTTTTATTACTTGTATTAGGATTGCGGTCCTCACGAAAAATATTCTAATTAGGAAGTTTCAACTCGTAACTTTGAACTTCACTATTTAGCCATGTTTCTACTAAATAATAATATCATAAAAACTACAATTAGCATTTAACATTAAATTTTGAAGTTTCGTCCAGATGCCACCTGCGTTGTGGAAGAAAAAATTTAGTTTTTTGGCAGATTTATTGATTCTGTGTGTGTAGACGACGTCTTGACGATTTTTGGAACACCAGAGATAAATTTTATAATCAAGTTATCCTCACCATTTCCCTTTCTTCGAAGTAATTCTTTTTTAGTAGAATTAAACTCGTCCCTTTAAATTTTGGTTCTATCAAAACCAAATTTGATGGCATTATTCTTTAAATTAGTGGTTTTCGTAATTATATTTCTCACACAATCATTATTCTGAAGAATTGCTCTAATTACTTTCAATTTAACCATGAATTGTATAAGCAAAAATAAGGTCTGACTATGGAATCACCACTATAACCATTGATTACAGAATTATACATGGCATTTTTGAGAAAAACTGTTCAAAACTTATTCACATCTAATCAATAATGTTAAATTTTGGCGTCGCTATGTAGATGATGTATTCTGTATTTGTAGAGGCACAGATCTATACTTTCATGTCCTTGAATCTCTTAACAACATTAATAACAATAACTAAATAGTTGAAGATGATAGTTGTTGAAAGTTCATATTCCTATTCGGAAAGTAACCAATGTGAATATCAATAATAATATATAGGTAGTAGTAGTACTAGTAGTAATTTTAAATCTTTGGTATTTCAAATTATGAAGCCTACGGTTTTGTAACATTCATTACATATCATTTGCATATGGGTATTAAATGTCAATTTAGTGTCATAATATACTCCTAAGTCCTTAAAAAAAATGATATTTTATAAATATACAGATATTCAGCACATCATAAAACATGATTTTATGTTATTAGAAGAATGGTATTTTAACAATCTCTTGACTATAAACGAAACCAAAACAACACACCTAATATTTAATTATAAACAAAAACAACTAATCGACATTGAAATTAAATGTAGAGGAAAAGTAATAGAACGAGTTAAAGAGGTAGATTACCTAGGAATAAGGATCCAAGAAAATCTCAAGTGGGACAAACACATAAGAAACTTAGTAAACCAAAACACAATAACTATAGCTACAATCAACAAAATAAAATATTACATACTAACAGGAGCAAGGAAACAAATCTACAATGCATTATTCGTAGCAAAAAAAACTACTTATGTAACATCTGGTGAAATACAACAAAGAAGAATGTCAAAATAATACAAACCCAGCAAAATGGCGCATCGGTTACGGCCCCCAACTGACGTGCAGCAACGTTGGTTCGGGTCAGTAGTCGGATGGGTGACCGGTACCATTCACCATTGGGATACAATTAATGGTGCTTTAAAGTGACGGGGGCGATCCTTTAAAGTAACAAGCTCATTTACACACACACAAATACACAAATGACACATGGCGGAAGGACCACGTGGTCGATAGCCTAACACTACTACTACTACTACTACTACTAGAATATCCAACTCAGAATCAATGTACAAAGAAATGCAAGAACTCAATATTAATAATATGATAACATTTAATAATTTGTTACTAATATATAAAATAAAGAATAAACTAATCAAAACAGGCATTAAGTTAAAACTGAATAATAAGACCCATACATTCAATACAAGAAGAAGATCAAACATCAGGACAGAAAAATTCAGAACAAGACAATATACACATTCCCTGACAAGTGACAACATTCAACAATTTAATAAGCTGCAGGAATATATACGGACACTAAAGTATATAGCTTTTAAATTGAAAATTAAACATTTACTAATAAATAATAAAACAAAATAAAAAAGCCAAATAGAGGAAAACCACTATATTCCCCAATACCGTTAGCCCGAGATGGAACGGATGCCGTGCCCTAATTCCCGAGGTGAGGACAGGGAAAAAAATCACCATTTACATGTGTTGTATGGAAAGCTGTAGCAATAAAAAATTGTCATTAAAAAAATACAATGTTATTGATGGTAGAGCCAAATTCATTGTTCTGTCGTTTCCTTCTAGAAGAAGAATTAATATTTTTTATAAAACGAAAACATTTTAGGTCTTCCGCATACAATAAACAGTTTGAATGTAGGTGACCTGGCAGGTCATTTACAAACAATAAAAAGGTTCGAGCTTTGTAGTACACCACTTGTGGAAATATATTGATTAGACCTTGTTCCTTTATATTCAATAATGTTAAAATGATCAAGATACGATGTTAGTAATTCCAATAAGTTGTTATCAAGTTTCATTTGTTTGAATAATATACTATGCTGTACTTTATTAAAAGCCTTGGAAAAGTTGGTGTATATGACTTCAACTTGGAACTTATAATCTAAGGCATTTAACAAAGTGGTATTAAAAGAGCATGAGTTTGTTACCGTAGATTGGTTCTTTGCAAAACCATGTTGACTGGGTTATATTATATTTCTAACATATAAATACATAATATGATGAAGCATTATTTCATTTCAAAAATGTTTGCAGTTATTTATTCACGATATAGATCGATAGTTTTGAATATCCTTATCTTTGGCAAATTTAAATTTTTGAACTATCTTTGGTGACTTTCAGCAATATGGGAAACAGTTAGTTTTAGGTATTAAGTTGAATATATGAAGCAAGGGTATTTCTAATATATGCCGACAGTCGTTTATAATAAAAGCAGTGATGTATTCTAGACCCATGGTAAAACTGGCCTTCAATTTTTTACTGCACGTGAAAAATCAAGACTATTAAATGACTACAATTCGGTCACTAAAACTGCATGAGTTATTATTTGTGTTAGAGAATGTTGCTGTAGCAAATGCCTGGTATTCTTGTTATGTCTCGTCTTTTACTGATGAAGTCCCTTAGTCGCTTAGCTTTAACTTTGATGGACTCTTCAGTTACATCGAAATTTATAATCCCTTTGTATATAGTTATCTACAATAATTCCATAATGTTTAAATTTAATTCTATAATAGCAAAGTAGGTTTTCTTTGGATACTTTTCGGTAAAGGTTTTTAATTTTAATATTAAACCATCGTGGATATATTTTGTGTTTATTGAGCTTAAGAAGAACAGATATGTTTAAATAATTATGGAGTATATTATATAATTCTGATAATGTAAAATTTGGGCCTTAAGTGTTAAGTAACGAACTCCAGTTGGTTTCCAACAGTAATTGGTAAAAGAGTTTACAATTCATTTTTATTTTAATTAAAAGTTTTTTTATCAGAATCGAATTGCTTCCCCTCTTTGGCTTATATTTCCAGAGATATATTCAGTGCAGGATAATACATATCTTCAGGAATGAGCGTGAAGTCACCATGCACAACGTTACAGCCGAGATCTTCGAAAGCAATTACTAAATCTAACGGTTTATTTTTATAATTAGTAACATCATTAAATTAACGGCATGAATTCAAATTATTAAAATTGGTGACTTCAGAGAACTTAATACAATGATCAGATGGATAGTTTAGTACAATAAAATTGCCATCTATAATGAATCTATTATCTAACAAAGAGTTTCTCTCGATTATATTAAAAACCGATTCATAGTTCGATTTTGGGTTTTGCGGTGGTATGTAAATAATAATTATATTAAAACTATTAAAATTAATGCGCACATTTACACTTATTACTCCTCCTCCACGGCCACGACAACTATCTTTCCGAAATACGTTATAATTGTTTAGAAAGAGTTCAGAATTTAAGAGTGATTCCATTGCACAGGTTTCGGTTAGAAGAATTTTTGCAAAAATTGAGTCTTAATGTTCAAGCCATGAACATTTTGATAGTAATACTTGAGATATGTGACAGACTGTTGGATATTTATACGGTTTCTTCTTGAGTTACAATTGTCGGCATTCCACCACTATATCTGAGAATTATGTTTCACCCTCATCCTTGTGTTTTCTAAATTCCGAGAGTTTATTCACAAATGTTATTATTACGCAGACTGTCACTACTTTGCCAAAATTGTTGAGCGTCATTGCTTGTACGGAAAATCAATTTAATTGATCTAGGCTTTAAATCTATACGTCGATTTCCGAATCGAAAAATTTTCATATTGGTGGACATGGATGTTATTTCTGAACCAAGAGAGTCCAGCACATTTTTAACAACATCGGTATCATCATTAGTAGCATAATCTGGTAAGTTAGTTATTATAATATTTTTCATCGGGTGTTTACGTTCATCAACTTCATCGACTACATCATTCTTGTTGGAAGCTAAGTTTGATATGTTAAAGTTTGATGATTTAATCGATTTCACCTCTTTCTTCAAATTTAAGATCATCTCTTTTAAACCTGTAATATGATCTGTTATGTCAGACGTGCATCATAAGCTGCAAGTCCATTTAATGTTTCTTTTAGATTGAAGATATTTGAAATCACTGTTTAATAAATTAGCGCGTGTAGTACTAAATACGTTCTTATATACATTACATAGAACTGAGTTATTATCATTGACTTGAGTACAACAACATTTACACTCCATAGTTTATTAACCTGTATGTTCATAATAATTTTTATTTTTAATTAAGGAAATAAAAGTAAATAAGAGGTAAACAAACAGGGAAGACAGTTTTTGACGTCAATATGCAATGTCCGAAGAAAATACAAAAATTGAGCTTCAGAGTACATAAAAATACTTTCGACGTTTTACATACATAACTATAGTTTCGACTTTTGCCGGTCATTATCAAGTATTGAAAAGATTTAAGAGAATTCTAGTGGCAAATTTAAGAGTGCTGTTTATTAGTAATCGTATACATTTGATTTAAACTAGGAATTCAGTTAGATAGTAGTAATAATGTATGTAATTGTCTCAAGTATACTAATATTGATTTTTATATGTGGGTTAAATTTGAAATGGGAATATAATTGTATTATACCTTAACTTAAGTACACCTGCTTATTATTAGTATCCATTAACAATTAAGGTACTCGATATATAAGAATAATAGACACTTTCTACTTAATAGTTAGCGTTGAGGCTAAATTACACTTTTTCAACTCTTATGAATAAATCATCTTATAGTAATATTAATTTACATATTTTTAATTTACTCTCTATTGTATTTGGCGTCATTCTTAAGCACTTAATTAAATTTTAATGCAAACTAGAATTCTACAACCATATATTAAATATTTCTATTATAAATTTCCCGCAACGGTGTTATAATTCAAACACCCCACCCGAATACGCAAGAACTCCGCGTTCAGCAATTTTTGCGAGAGCATTTACCATTATCAGATTAGTCAAGCACCTAGAGAATTTCCGCCCGGTGATTAATTATTGCGATACTTCTGAAGATTCCATTGTGCTCCCAGGAATCCGACTCGAGTTTCCACTATTCGATAGCGACAGATATGCCGTTATGTGTTGCGGAAATAAATTGTTTAGTGCGATATTTATGTCTCACCTTGCTTGCTTTATGTTGTTGCGTTGCCGGTATTAATATATACACGATTTATAAGCGTGATTTGCATTTAAATTGGGCTCTCGCGTTCGATGGTACACGTTTCATCAGATTACATCAAAAGGATTGAAAACTCGGTCAATCGGTGATTAGTTGCTTGCATGTACTTAATGCGTTCAATTTATTTTCTGCTATTTATGCAGTGATACGAAATTGCTGATTGATTATATTGATAAAATAAAATATAAATTAATAACGTGTTTTTAAATTTATCTGATACTATTGTAACATATGTATAATATTCCAAATAGTGTATTGTGTAAATAACTAAAATATGGTTTTAATAAAAATAAAAACAACAAAACGTAGTGTATTTATTAAGAAAGGATAATTTTAACTACTATTAACAAAAATTAGTTATTTATGTTCTTCCTATTTTAAAAATAAATGTAGACATAAAATTGGTGGATGTGCCGGGTAAAAATAGTAAAGATAAATTTGACAAAAAACCGACTATAATTAACAACAAAAAATATTATATTTTTAAAATCAATTCAATACATGTTTACAGAAAAAATGTTTTTGTATTTCTATATTAATGCAACTACATATTTATATGTTTTTATTTCCGCTTTAAAAAATATTGTTGGTGTTATTTTAAAGTTCATATCTATTTTGTAAAAACTATTTACAGGACATATAAAACATTATAAGTGAAGATATTTAAAGAAATAGATTTTCGAGTCTTAAACTTATGATTAAGGGCATATCCACCAACAATTAATTAACAAGAGGCAATACATCTAATTGAAATCGACTGCAACTGTCACTAACTACTCTCAGTGCAATCATTAAAACCGACCTGCGATAAATTCCTTCGCAAAAACGCTTCCACTTAAAACAGTTTTAAAATAATAAATAACCATTCAAATGGCACACCGTGCCGGCGTTTCGATGGTTACAACCCTCTTCTGGAAAATCCTCGTATAAATCAAGCACTTTACGTCCGAGAGCGTTTTCAGTTTTCAGGCCGAGATTTTGATTTAGTCCACGAGAATGAAATTAAACGGTCGCCCGAAAAAACAAACTGGTTTACCGTAATAATCTGCATCCATATACAGCGAAAGATAAATGGTAATTTAGGGCAGAAAAAATGTTGATATGAATTATGGATGGGTATTAAATGAATTTGAACTTGCCGACCTAATGCATAATTAATGTCAATAAGTAAACTAGCAAAAACAGTAATGGTTATAGGAGGGTCTGATTTGCGAAATGTCGCCGTCTATCCCCTCTTTAGATTTGTGTTCTTGGTTTAATAACAAAAACAATATTCGTATTTACTTAAAAAAAAAGTAACAATAAAATAATTTTAAATTATTTCGGACAAGTACTTTGCAGATGAAGAATATTTAATATAATTACATAAATACTAAATTACATTAGTTTAGCTTAAAATTACATAAAATTCAATATTTTAAATATAAAAATGATTGAATACTAAAGACTTATTTATTATCGCTGTGTTAAGTTTATGTATACAAATTTATTGAATGTATTATCATAAGTTACCTAGCTCTAGATTGGTTATAATTGTATTAATATTTACTAAACTTAAGTAATGTAATTCATTAAATTAAAAATAAACCCTAATACATCTTTTAAGATTAATTTTCTAAATGTTTTAAGCGATTTTAAGAAAATATCCAATAGGTGAAAAATTTTATATTTGATTTACCATGTGCACCTTGTCATCATAGAGGTTCCTGATATGTATATTTTATGTATGAAACATTGCTTTATGTATTACTATTGAACAAACGCCAACAACGTAAAAATTAAACACTTAACTTTTGCGAAAGTAATTTTTTAATATACCATTATATGTGATTAAATACTTTGCAGAGATGGATAGATGTACGCTAACAAATTTCATGTTGAAAAATATAAACTTTTCTCGTTAAGTGCACTACTGGTGCATTACTATTCCTTTTACAGGATGTTATGCAATAATTCGTACACAAACGCTTTTTTCAAATCAAGTTATTTTATTATCGGCAATAGATTCTAACATTTTTTTATGATTTATATATAGGTTTTTTATAATGGACTACAAAATAAATTTAATAACTCATATTTAAGTTACATGCATTTTTATGTAGTATAAATATAATTATTTTATATTTACAGTTATTGTATCTGTACCAAAAATTTTTTGTTGAAAATTTGGACTATTGGAATATTTTAACTTTTGACACAAAAAAATATACAATTAATAAAATATTTATTAAACAACTTCAAGAAAATTCAGCATATGACAAATAGTTAACAGACCTCTTTACAGTATTGTTCTGTTGTTGGGTTGAAAGTTTTTTTTATGTTTTAGGTAAGCTGTCAAGTTTTCTGTTGTTTCGCGAACCTGATTGATACTTTTTTCTATTTCTTTATAATTTACAAATGAGACACTTTTTAACTTTCTATAACTGAATTATAAGTGTATTATTTTTTTAATTTTGTTTTGTTGACACTAAATTACGGTACATTGCTGTAGAGGAATGTAATTTCTGCTCACCCACCCAATTTATATCCATCAATAAACATTTACCGCCGGACAAATTGTTTGTTGAATTGAAATTTAAACTGGGAAATGCCGTTTCATTACCCGGCTCACACAAAACAGCATCTGCCCGTAAAACGTCGACCTGTGTCGCCACTAATAAAGCACTTGAAGTGGATTAATGAAGACCTTCAGCTGGAATTGCATGAAAAATCCAGAGCGACGGGACAAACCGGTGTACTTGGCTGGAAAAATTTAATTAAAAGATTGCACTGATAACGAGCGACACGTTAGGCTTTTTAATTATCTAATTGCATTCTGCGCAATTTGAGAATGTAATTTTCTGCTGGTCCGAGATTGAGATCATAATAACATTTAATTTTCCACGCCCAAATATTTATGGGTTCTGATTTATGTACGCAAGATTGGATTATAAATATCTTTCTTGTATTTGTTTTTCCTGTCACATTAATAGATCTTAAATAATATTCATCCAGTATTTTGTCAGAAGCAATAATGTATACATAAACGAATAAATTCATCTAAATAAAATATTGATTTAAATACAAGTTGACATGCTCTAGTTAAATTATTAAATAACATCTCATTCATAATTAATTTCAGTTAATTTTTTATTATAATAATTTTTACTTGACTGTTTTGCCTCATTGTAAGATCAATATTTTCTCCATATTGCTACCGAAGAAATTAGGTTGTAATTATAAATTTAATACTTTCCAAGCTACATTCTTGATGGAACAAAAATTTAATAGATTTGTTTGGATTAATGCACTTGTTGTGTTCCATGTTTTTATTTACTGTTTCCTGACATATGTTTCGAATTTCACAATTCATTTTCAAAGGAGTATAAATTGTAACGTGAGTTCGAATTAATTGTGAAATTCGAAACATATGTCAGGAAACTGTAAATGAAAACATGGAACACAACAAGTGCATTAATCCAAACAAACCTATTAAAGGTTGTAATTACTTATTAAATGCGAAATAGTTTAAAAATTGATACAATTATAGGTACTGTTTTGATAATTAGAAAACATAGTTTATTTAAATTATATTAATATAGTAGCAAATAATAAAAATAAAATAATTTAACAACAGTTACGCTAACTCTGAATAGGATAGTTAACGTAAGTGCTGTTAAATTATTTTATTTTAAAATGGCACCGAAAACAACTCCGTACCCCAACAAAACGGGTTAGCGTTTATCAAGTTTGCAAGGAAAATAATCGAATATTCATGAAAAATATGTTCCAAAATTGTCTATAACGCGAAATATTTTCATAGGTTATGAAAACATGTATTTCAGTCGCTATCAAAGAGCAAATCGAAAAAATATCATGACATTTACATAAGCGCCTTGAAAATTCGCCAAAATATTGAGAAGAGTAATATTTCATCCGAAAAATTAAACATCAAATATTTCATTATCGTTGCATCAAACATTATTTCTAAATTTCCCAATTCCGCCACAGATCCCTTCTACTTTAACTTTAGGGAAATATCTTTTAATGAATGAAGAGATATTATTAATAATTTTAAAAATCAAAATCCAACGATGCTTACAAATTTAACACTACAATACTTTTCACCATTAAGCAAAGAATAATTATACCGTTAACAAACCTTATCAACATGACAATAAAGAGTAATTTTTTTCATATATATTTAAACTGTCCAAAATTATTCAAAAATTATAGACCCGTTTCAGTAATCCCGCTATGGAACAAGATAATTTAATATGTATTGACAATTCAATTATCAACTTATTTTTAATCCAACAACTTACTCTATGCTCAACAATTTGGATTTCGAAAAGGACTATCAACCTAAAAACATACTAATATTTCCTATCTCTGATTGCTGAATCATTAAGTGCAGTTTTCTTTTAAATGCTAATATTTCAAACAAATAATTATTAGTTCCTTGTAAACTTAAATTTAAATCATTTAGTCGAGAAAATATATCGAATAGGTACTCTAGTCTGAATAACCATTCCTCATTAGCATTTATTATCTTTTTTGGAATTTCCAGAATTCTTAAGAAAAATAGATTCCTCGGAGCGTAACTCAAAAAGTCGACTGAGGACTTTTCTTCGTGAGAGCCATCATACCTCGGTGTGAAGCAAAAGTATTTATGAATACTCCCCATCTCATTGCATAGAGTTGTAAATAGGCGAGAATTAAGCGCTTAAGATTTTATAAAATTAACTGTTTTTATGGCCTCCTTGAGAAGGTTTCTTAAATAAATTTCCAATCATAGCTCGATAACCATCGGTGCAAACTCCAACACATTTGACCCAACTAAAATTATTTTTAAATTAATAATCATTAATTATTTTAAATATTTCATTCGAAGATGTTCCCGCAGATAACGGTTTGTAGAATAATATTTCTTCTTGTATTTCATTATTGAAATCAAATCGAACATACCCAAGTAATTGTGCCAGATTGGAGACGTCAGTACTTTCGTCTAGTTGCAGAGAATAAAATTGACTTCCTTTTATTCTCTTGATTAAAATGCTTTCAATCTGTAATGTCATATCTTCTATTCGCCGTTTAACAGTATTGTTCGACAGGGAAACTTTGTCAATTTGCGACTTGCGACTTTTACATGATAATCAAGCCGAAATATGACAGCAATTATTTTTGTAGTGTGTTTTAACAAATTATCTCAAAATGTAAAAGGAAAATTTAAAAAAAAATAGATTAAAACGCGTATTTTATATTTTAATGATTTTTCAACAGCGACAAATAAATACTGGATTGATGAGGCTGTTACTTGTTGAAACTCCACGTCACTTAATAAAATATCACTTTTCATATACCCGTCAAAGCCACTGTGTCGTGAAACATTGTCGTAGAATAATAAAAACGTTTTTGAAGCCATATATTGTGTCAGTACTTTGTTAAGAGCTACAAATAAATTAGGTCATTTGTAGTGTTTTGCCTTAATTGTTTAATTCGCCGCTTAACAGTATTGTTTGACAGGGAAACTTTGTCAATTCCCCTAGCTGCCTTATCTCCAAGCACAGATTTGACGATATCCTTAGTTGCAAGTAGCAAAAATGTTTCTCCAATTGTGTGTGCTTTCCCACACTTGGCTATATGCAAACTTGCTAAATATGATGCTTGAACACAATTAGTGTTTATGTTACTAAAAGGGAACCCTGCTGCTTTTTGAGTGGACAATTCTGAATGTTTTCTTTTAAAAAAATCAATTGGTTTATCTTTTAAATTGGGATGTTTCGCTAATAAATGTTTCTTCAAAATAGAAGGCTTCATACACCCGTTTGATAAACACTCATAGCAAATAACACAGTGTGGAATAGGTTGAGTTTCTGTGCCAGAATTCATTGAGAATCCATACCTCATACAATCAGGATCGTACTGTCTAATCCAAGTTTCTTTACGTTTTGTTTTCGATGGTTCATCTTTGTTTCCCTCTGAAGAATTATCCGAGTTGGAATAATTTCATCCAGCCTGCTCTAAAAATCTCTTCATTATATGGCCCTTGTCCCTATTTTGACAATAAATACCGATAGAATAGATAGATAGATAAAATAAAAATAAAAACTTACGTTAAAATTATTACGTCGCGCATTGTATCAAAATAGTCACTAAATAATTTCAAATATTTATGTAACCATGTAACACGAGCATCTATATATAGTGCATTTTTTTTTACTGTGGCCATGTTAAAAATTATATCTTGTGTTAATGTCATTATCAAGTTGATAACTTGATAATGACATTAAACCGTCGAAACTTAAGTCGTGCGTTTTTTTAATATATGTATATATATTACATCATTTTTAGTGGTTAAAACATAGTAAGTGCGTTAGTTAAGTGTTTATCATGAATTACGTAGTAACGGTCACCACAATCCTTATGAGATACAATTTATTTGCATATTTTTAATTGGTAATCAATTAACGTAGACGTACTAATTCTCAGAAGTAGCTTTTCTAGAATCCTAATTAGTTAATGCGAAGATAATATATTAACTAGTTTTAAAGATATTAACTATAGAAGTAATTCTATTTACTTTTTTTTCTCTCTCTATCTCAAAGAAGCAGATCTACTGTCATGTCGAAAGTGGCTCGGTAAATATTTCTGATAAATTTATGTCATTAGAGGTCTCACAAAGTGAGCAATTTATGAAATCCGTAGGAAAGAGTAATTTGACAAAACGTTCACTTTCAATGTACAATCTCCAGATGAAGATGAATTAAAAATCTTTCTGGTGTTAACTTAATTGTTGCAATAAGAGCTTGCATAAAACTTTTTATTAAATAAACAAAAATCTCTCTTCGTGTATTATCTAATTTGTAGATTCAATGTTTAGGTTTATTAGAACCGATTACTAAATTGAAAGATTTTAATCAAAAATTAACCTCAGTGAGGGAGAACGATGCTAAACACCTGATCTGATTTGATAAATACTACGATTCCGTCTTACATAACTATCCTGTTAGAATCCCTTCTGTAACAAACTACTCTCTTTCTCTACTATTCTACAAATCTAAAAAATTACATTAGGGGAATTTAAATTCTTGTTCTGCTCCATGTTTTTAATTTTAGTTACCTGACACGTGTTTCGATTTTACAATCATTATCAAAGGTATATTTAAAACTAAACTATAATTACGAATGTGTACACTTTATATGGATCATACTATGGTGGGAGGTCTACGCTAATGATGTTTTCGGATTGAGTTAATTATTGTTGATTATTCAGAAGATTATCGCCTTTGATGATTGCACGTTTAATCTCAATCCCCTCTAGGAGGTTAAGCCTAAATCCTTTGCGTCCAAAATGGACCGGAGTAATCTCTCCTAGATGGTGTCCTGTTGTTATGCAATGTTCGGATAATCCTGTTGTTATTTTGCCGTTTTGTATGGATTTCTTGTGTTCTTCATATCGTGTTTCAAAATTACGCCCGGTTTGCCCTATGTAATATCCGTCACAATTGTTGCATTTGATTCTGTATATACCTGATTGTTTGAGTTTATTCTTTGTTTCTATTTTATTATTTAATAGTCGTTTAGCGAGATTACTTTTGTTCACTGTTATTGCTTGAATGTTATATGTTACCAACTGTTTTTTGATCTTCATGCTCATGCTTCCAACGTATGGGATTGCTGCGTATGTCTTTTCGGGTTTTTCCAGATCTCCTTTATAAAGTAATTTTGTTTTGTTTTTCCGTTTTTTTCTCTTTAACAGTTTATCTACTATTTTCGTATCATATCCATTGTTTAAAGCTATATCGTAAATTCTTGAAAGTTCTTTTTGGTAGTCTTGCTCTGTAAGTGGTATGGTAACCAGTCGGTGAATATAAGCATTCAGGGCCGCAATTTTTATTGTTTCAGATTGGAAGGAATCTTTTGGTATGATTGTATCCGTTGTAGTTGGTTTTCTGTATATTGCATGGCATATTTTGTTGTGTTTTATGCTTACTATTAAGTCTAGGAAATTAATGTGACCATCCTGTTCTTTCTCCATACTAAACTGAATTTTTATATTTTTGTTATTTAATTGGTCTAAAAATACACTTAATTGTCGTAGTGTACCACCCCATACACAAAACACATCGTCCACATATCTACACCAAAATAATATGTTATTCTTATTTTGGCTCCTAAGGAATTCCTCTTCAAATGTCTTCATGTATATTTCCGCGAACAGTGGTGATGCTGGTGATCCCATTGGTAGTCCATCCTCTTATCTGTAGAATTTATGATTGAAACGGAAATAATTTTGAGTTAAGCAAATGTCGATTAATTTGTGGATTCCTATTTCTTGAGGGGAATGTTTTATTAATGATTCCTTTATTATATCACTCGGCTCTTTTATCGGCATTGACGTAAAAAGACTTTTTACGTCAAAAGAGACTAGAATCACTTTTTTATTAATGTTAAGCTGTCGTGTTCTAGTAACAAATTCTGTTGAATTATTGACTGAATATTCTGACCTACAAGGCATGAGTTGGGGTAATTGCTTATTCAGATATGCACACATTTTATACGTCGGTACTTGACAGTAGGATACCACTGGTCTCATCGGTATATTCGGTTTATGTATTTTTGGCATGCCGTACATTTGGGTTCATTTCTTTCAGACGGTATTTCTGTGCTTCGGGGATATTATTTGACAATTTAATTGCGTTTACTAATTCCTTCTGGTATTTATCCGTGGGGTCTGTCCTTAGTAATTTAAACTGGTTCTCTTCTATTAAACTTTGCATCTTATCTATGTACTCTGATCTGTTGATGATAGTGATCGTGTTACCTTTGTCGGCTTTGCTGATTATTAATTGGATATCTTCACACTTTTTCTTTATCTCTTTAATGATTCGCTCTTCTGGTTTTGTTGCTACATTAGTGAGTCTGCCTTTCCTTATGTTCTTCCGTATGATATTCATTGTCGGTATTTTGTCATGCATTTTGAAACACGATTTAAAGAACACAAGAAATCCATACAAAACGGCAAAATAACAACAGGATTATCCGAACATTGCATAACAACAGGACACCATCTAGGAGAGATTACTCCGGTCCATTTTGGACGCAAAGGATTTAGGCTTAACCTCCTAGAGGGGATTGAGATTAAACGTGCAATCATCAAAGGCGATAATCTTCTGAATAATCAACAGGAATTAAAAACATGGAGCAGAACAAGAGTTTAAATTCCCCTAATGTATACATACCGTTCCATCAAGAGTGTAGCGTAACAAGTATTGAATTTATAAAAAAATTAAATAACTAAAAATCTCTAACCTTGATACAATCGTAGTCCAACAAAATTTAAAATTTCTTAAGTAACAAAATCTCTAAAACCTAGGCGTAATCCATGCAAAGACTAATGCATACGAGCTACTAAGAATGATTAAATTTATTCGTCTTAATAAATAAAGGATCTTCCAATGGGGACTACCGAACTTTGACAGTTGACAACGGCCATATTGTTAAAGCTTTATCTATTGAATTGGCTGTCGTTTATTCTGTTTTATCAAATCACCATGGACGAATACAACATGTGCAAATGATAAAATGGTTTTATCAAGATGGGTCTTCTGTTGGAGCAAGGTTCCGCGCACTACGTTCATTTTACGGTCGCCATAATCGTCCTACCGAGAGTCAACGGGTTTAGTGAACAATTCGATACCCATACGACGACTATACACAACGACGTATGTTCGCTGAATGAAGCAGTTGAAAGCTGAGCATAATTATTTTTTCAAAAAATCAACCTCAGCATTATGGCCCATTTCTTGATGATTAGGTACGTCAAAAAAAATTGTCGAATTTGGGACGAAACCAATCCACGTGAGATCCAATTGCGCCCGATGCATCCCAAAATAGTCACTGTTCGGTGAATATTTTGGATTGGTAGAGTCATCAGTCCATAACGGAGAGTGCTATAGTTCGATAATTAGCAACTTCTTTTGGCCTGAATGGTAGGAGCATCAACGACATGAGGTTTCAACAGAGTGCCATCCATGTCTCGTATCTCATGTCACATTGCACATTCTGCACGAGCAATTTGAGGGCATGGTCATCTTACGTGGAGGTGATGTGAACTGGCAACCGAGATCGTGTGATTTGACCCCGTTAGAATTTTTCTTGTAAGGTTTTCTCTTTAGTCGTGGATCGATGCGAATAAGCCCCAAACAATACCACTAATCAAAGCCAACATACCTCATGCTATCGGTCAAATTCATCCTGATTTGCGCCAGAGTCATGAACATTTTGATAAAGATGGGGAAGGTGTATAGATAAGAGTATGACTGAGTGTATGGGGCGGAGGTATAAGGTGTTAGGAGGTATGGACCACGCCTGAATACATACCTTTTCAGGAAACAAATAGGGAGAGCATGTGGAGTGAAACTATAACGATACAAATAAAACTGTGTGGATTAGACGAGGGGGATTGTTGAAGGAGGTGTGGAAAGGAAGCATAGTAAATAAAAAGTGAAAAAGAGGGGAATATATGAGAGGGTGGGTTTGTCAGAGGGATCGTGAAGGAGTGGCTAGAGCAAGGGGTGAATGTTGCGGGATGGATGCATGAGAAGGCGAAGGAGATGGAGAGGCAAGAGAGACAAGCATATATATTTAGAAGAGTGGATACAATAAGGGCTATAGGGAGTGGTAGGTACATGGAAGGAGGACAAAGTACCTGGAGAATAACCTCTTCATAAGAGAAGAAAGGGTGACTTTGGCAAGGCTGAGATACGGGACGGAGGAGAGAGGGAGGAAGAAATGGATAGAAAGGATACGTGGAGTCATATGACAGAGAAATATAAGGGGGGGATAAAGGGGGATTAAGTGGTTGGATGTAGTAGTGCAAGAAAGTGAATGAGAGAAGATGGGCCAGGATAAAGATAAAGATAAGATAAGAGAAATAGGGATAAAGAAGTATAGAAGATGTATTAAGGTATTATTTATATTATGATTGTTAAAATGCCAGGTAAATGTTGTTTTGTGATAAGAGGATTGCAGCACTTTAACAATAGCTACTACAGTCTAATTGGGTTTGGTCAGAATGGTTCAATTTTTGTAGGACCTTTGGATTTAGGATTTTTGAAGCATTATTATTTTTTTTATTTCAACACAGATCAAAACTTAAATAATCACCTATTTAACAAGAGTGGGAAAGTTCAAAATTTCTGAATTTGATCTTAGAAAACTACCCTTGATATTTAATTTAATGCATTTAAATACATATCACAAAGGTTTTTTTGTATAAATTATTGAGTTGCTGTTCTTGTGAAAGTCAAATAACATATAATAGCAAATATGTACCTTGACTTGTCTGCCAGTTCACTATAAATTGCAAAAAATAAATGATTATTTATGAGCAAACAAGTCATTCCAACAATTTACGACTTTGAAGTAAACAGTAAACTGGAACACAAACAACGACGTGCGCAGAAACAATACTACTAATAAAAAAACAGAAGATATATGAGTTAATTTTATATAATTTAAACAATTGCAGTTCTATACTAAGTATTTGAGTCTTACTTGTAAATTTAAAAAAATATTTCTTTTAGACAATAAGTCACTATAATAAGAGATAACCTCATTTATTTAGATAAATTCTCAGAAGGCAATTGAGTTATATTATGAAGATTTGAATAGTAATATATTTACAGCAATATTAAAAAGTCCTTAAACAATATTTGAAATGAATATTTTTTTATTTAAAGTGCAATAGTTACAATCTTAAACAAATTTTAAAATCTAAACAATTAGACTATAACCAATAAATTAAAAACGCTAATATAAGTGGAATTATACTTGCATATAACTTGTCTCAGAAATATAGATAAACTGACACCATAAAATCCATATTTGATCGAAAATCAAAATTCATTAACTTACATTATCACACGAATGCACCTAAATTTATGGACGATTAATTTAAAATACATAATACAAGGTGGCGCAAAAGTAATGTCATAGTCTAAATTGGAGACCATTTTTGCAGATGGCGCCATATATCAGTGTGCTTAGCGATACACATGATAACTTCGTATCAAAAATAATAATGAGCGATGAAGCCCATTTCCACTTAAGTGGTTATGTTAACAAACAAAATATGCGTTTTTTAATCCATATGTAATGCAAGAAGATCCATTGCATTCCCTCAAAGTGACTGTTTGTGCGGAATTTGTAGTGAAACAGTGATTGGTCCTTACTTTTTTGAAGATGGAAATGGCGCCGCCGTAACCGTAAATGGCGAGTATTACAGGCAGATGCTAAACGATTTTTTTTGCCGCAAGTTGCTGCATTGGGTTTCCATCATTGTTGGTTTCAACAGGACGGAGCAACCGCTCAAACAGCTCGGGTAACTATGGAGATTTTGAGTCACCAATTTCCAGGTCGAGTGATATCCCGTTTTGGAGATTTCAACTGGCTGTCCAGATCTAACTGCACCAGACTTGAAAGCTAACATTGAAGAAGAAATCGCCAATTTGGTAAAACGAGCGCAATTATGCATCAACTCGAGTGGTGGCCATTTGAGCGATGTTATATTTTCCAAGTAACCAATAATAAACTTTTGATGAAAACAAAGCTCTTTTTTCATTTATAACAAAATGGCAGTCAATTCAAACTATGCCATTACTTTTGCGCCACCTCGTATATACGTCGTATTTTAATTCCAGATTTTGTAATCAATAACATTTTTTAATGCAGTATATTTTAACTATTTTTATTTCAAAAAATTTGCATGTAACGCACATTAAAATACACATCATACATAAACGTTAAAATCTAAATAAATTATGTATAATTTATTCGAGAAACATTTTAATTGAAGCATTTTTATTTTAGACGTATGAATTATTTATTGAAAGTACGCATAATAAACATTCTCTTGAAAGGAAATTTGTTTTTCATGCTTTCATTTCCTTTTCCTTACAACATTTTAGAGAATTAATTTATAATACATTTTTTTAGTAATTTTTTTTAAAATTTATTAATTAAAGAGAATCAAAACATACATGCAACATATTTCATACTGAATATTTTTGGTGTACACGCAATATGCGCCATTATTAAATAATACGGCTCCCGTTTTCAGACAAAAAAAAATGGAAAACAACCGTTTGACGCCTGAAAACACGTAAAATTTATTTATTCGAAACACCGACACATTCACACGCGTATTCCTCCACGAAAACAACAGACCGCATTTGAATAATTTTGTTATGGTGCAGAGTTTGCCTGCGACCCGAAGGCGCAAGAACCTTTACGCTCCTTAGCATTTTTATAGCAACAATTGTGCCCCTCGAGTGCCTCATTATAGCCATACACTCCGCTATCGAGAATACAATAAAAGCGTATCTTCAGATATGGGGATGAAACCGGAATAATAACATACCTTATTTATGATTAGGTTAGGTTAGTCTTGAATCAATGCAAAATATTTTCTATTTTGCTTAGTAGACTCAAATCACAAATAAATATATATTTTTTTTAATAAGATAACACAACTATTGTCTATAAATTTTGAAAACTTATATTAACATTCATAAAATATTTATAAATATCATTATATTAAAGCAATAGAGTATGTTATAATGAAACATTCTACATGATTGAAAAAATAATTTAATAACACAACAAAACTAATTTTGTAGCCTCAAAATTTCATTATGTTTATAGAATACGTTTAACAAAAATAAGAACATTGCTCCTCATATTTGCGCAAAATATTACAATTATCTCCTCGAATTATTTCACTAACATAACTCTATTTGAATAACATTAGATATCGCTTTGGAAATTTTAGAGCGCATAAGCAGACGTATATTATTCGAGTCTTCGTGCTTTCATAAACGCAACCACAACGTATTATTTTACTAACAAGCAATATGAACCAGACCGAAACCATTACAATACAATACAGGCACATGCATATTGATGTTAGGATATTATTTAGTTCAACATAATGTTCTCTACTTATATATAACAAAGCAATTTAAAATTTACGTGAAGAAAATACTGTTCCCACAATTATTACTATCGAACGTTCAAGTATTTTAAGAAAATATAACTTAAATGCTGGATTGATGAGGCTATTACTTGTTGAAACTCCATATCACATGCCGTTTAATTGACTTTATGTAAGCACAAACCAATATTATATGAGTTGTATTTATTTTTATTTTTACTATTATAATTCCTATTGTCTTCAGACAATCCTTAAAATATTTAGGAAGTACTACAATTAGATAACCACCCCATCAGCTCTATATACTCTATATAAAATACTGAGACAGTATATGGTTTTTGAAACCATATTCTAAATATATCAGTATTTTAAAAGTTTAACTTACCTGCTTCCGCAAGGATTATCTTATTATAATTAAATGTATTAAAATCCTTTAGTTCGTTGTAGAAAATTAAATAATAAATTTAAAAATACGAAAACATTTCGTGAATCTACAACAATGAGTCTTACTAAGACTACAAAACAAATTAATTTGAAACAACTACTTCTCTAGCTAATACTTCGACAGACATTGAATAATACAAATTAATTTGCGTGTTGCAAATAGTACAACTATCAAAGCTACTAAGACTACAAAACAAATTAATTTGAAACAACTACTTATCTATAATAAAATCAGTTTTGTATTACAAAGATAATATCGTTTTCTCCGTTCTAACTACTTACATGCGTTGTTTATAAATATAATTGAATAACATTAATTATAAACACCAATATTTTTTAATTGTCATGTCTTTTAAAATTAGGTATTAACGTGATTACAGATCTGTTATTTGCGCTTCATACAATAAAAGTTACCTTATTGGTTTTGTGAAATAAAATAAGCCGAACCTGGCTAAAATTTTATATGAATATAATGATAATAGTGATCTTTATTCGGACAATTACATTTTTACATTTATATATACATAACAAAGACAATTAATGTGGTGTTAGTCCGTCTGGGCTATAGACCTGTGGTCTATCTGCGCTGTCTATGTTTAATTTAAAATAACAAAAAAAGTTATTTGCTAGCTAGCTTAACTGTCAGGGTGATTTGAGTTGATGAATTGTGAGGGGGGGATGTTGATACTTAGAAGGGATATTTGGATTTCTGGGAATACAAAACTTGGTTAGAAGGGATAGATTAGATGGATTATTCGCAAATTTACTGGCAAGACTGGATATACGCTGGGATATTGGAGTGATTTGGGTAATTTCATACAAGTGGTCGTTGGAGGGGTTATGGAGTGGGTTATTTGGGTGTCGGAGCTTGGTAATGGTTCTTATGGATGATCTCTCTGCAACTTCTATGTGGTGTAGGACGGATGGACGAAGTTGGGTGAAGAGGATTGAACCGTAATCTAACAAGGGCCGGCATATCGATGTGTATATATGTGTGGCTGTTTTAGTTGATATGCCTTCTTTTTTGAAAGTTAGTGATCGGAAATGCGGGGCCCTTGTTTTCCATTTTATAAGAACATATTTCGGAATCATGTTCCTAACGTGTGCACGTTGTAATTTAACTATTTCACCGAAACATTTTTCATTAGCAATTAAATGTGCGGGCGAATGTGCATCATGGTTTCATGCTAAATGCGGAAATATATCAGACACGGATTTAGCTCAATACCGATCCGAAGAAAAGAAAAATAATGGAGATAAATGGCTGGTGCAAGACCATTTATCTCCATTATGTACTATTCCAACCATAGGATTAATTAAGTCACTGCTTCGTTCAGAATTTACGCTCTTTAAAGATGAAGTAAATACATCAATTAAAAATGTATTGGAAAATGTATCCATCTTAAGCACCAGAATAATGGATTTGGAAAACGAAAATAAGAATTTACGCTTAGAAATCGAAAATTTAAAAAATAATCCAAATGATTATTTAATGACCGAAATTCTAGATAGGCAAGATAGGCAAAACAATGTAATTTTCTATAATATAATTCAGTCTAATGACACTAACTTTGATTTGCGTAAAAAAACATGATGTTGATGAATTTAATAAAATTATTTCTTGTGTTCCTGAGTTAAACGTTAATGCTACTAAATTAATTCGACTAGGCCGTAAATCAAATAAATCCAGGCCACTAAAAATTTCACTAGAAAATAAATTTCAAGCTATAGCGATCCTAAAAAATCGTAAGAGATTCCAAGACAAATTTCCATCTTTAAATGTTTCATCTGACCTAACATTATCTCAGCGTGAGGAAATTAAAAAGGTCAATGCAGATCTATTGATTCGGAAAAATAACGGCGATCCTAATGCTCATATTAGATTTGTAAGAAACAAGCCGACGATTTTTTCTGGGAACACTGATCCGCCCACTAATAAGTCTAACAGTAGTCAAAAAAACTAACTTTATATTTTCAAAATGTTGGAGGTATGAAAACTAAACTATCCAATATTATGCATTCAGTTAATTCATCCTTCTTTAATATTTTAATTTTTATTGAAACATGGCTAGACGACAGTATTATTAACGCTGAACTGGGTTTCAATAATTACATCATTTACAGGCAAGATCGAACTAATTATACAAGTATGAAATCGAGGGGCGATGGTGTCCTTATCGCCATTAAAAAATGCTTCCGGTCTCATTTAATAACGTTAGATTCAATATGCCTTGAAGAACTTTATGTAAGAGTAAACAACTCATTAATAATTGGCGCAGTGTACATCCCTCCTTCATCCAATGGCATTATTTATGAAAACCATTGTTTCACGATTGACACCCTTCTTTCAACCTTTCCTAGTGACAATGTTTTAATCTGCGGTGATTATAACCTACCTTGTGCGCTATGGTCTATGAACAACAGTTCTTTAACTCATTCCTCTAATAAGTGCGATTTGGATGATAAATTAAGTGAATCATTTATATATCACAACTTATTTCAAATTAACTCACTACCCAATTCACGCAATGTTTTACTTGATTTAAGTTTCTCAAATATTGAAAATGTATTAATAAAATCAAGCTGTGATTCTCTTTATGCCAATTCTATCCAATCATATTGCGTATGATATTAGTGTTCCTCTTAGTATAGTAGAAAATTCTTAATATGTTTTTTTTTTCAATTTGACTTCAAAAATGGCGATTACATTTCGATCAATAACTACCTTGCCAGTATAAATTGGTTCTCATCACAAAACAATATTAATGTAGATGACGCAACATCCATGTTTTATGAAATTATCTACTTCGTCATGGATATGTTCATACCTATGATTAGAATAAAAAACCGCAACTACCCACCTTGGTTTAACTCTGAACTGATCGGTTTAATTCGTGAGAAAAAACTGGCACACATTCAATATAAAAGTACATTAAGTCCATCGGATTATAATCTTTTCGCAAGGTTAAGATCTGAATGTAATACTTTAGGTAAAAGTTTACACAATGCTTGTTTGACGAAAGTTGAAGGAAATATTAATCTAAATCCGAGACGATTTTGGTCTTTTGTGAACAAATCGCGTAAAACTAATGGCTTTCCAAAATGCATGTTCCTTGATGGAGACAAATCTAAAGACCTCGAGCACATCACCAACTTATTTGCCGATTTTTTTCATCACTTTACATAAAGGAAAATTTGCCTGCGACGCCTACTACATACAAAAATATGTCGGATGACTGTAAGCAATTTTCTGTGTCTACGATCGATGTATTCAATGGCATCAATAATTTAAAAGACTCAATTGCTACTGTCCCGGATGGTATTCCACCGTTCTTTTTGAAGAAATGTATTTATACATTAACTCAACCGATTACGATGTTATTTAAGAACTCATTGAAGACTGGGACATTTCCCTCTTCGTGGAAGTCAAGATATATTTCACCTCTATTTAAATCAGGTAATCGCTGTGATATCAGGAACTACAGAGGCATCTTCATTCAATCAACTATTGCGAAACTGTTATACAATCTTGTTGCTACACAGTTGAAACGTACATGTGAGAACTTACTAATCCCCCAACAGCATGGATTATATAGTGGACGCTCTACTCTAACTAACTTGTTAGTGTTCAACACATCTTTGACTAATGCAATGGAAGCCGGTTTACAAACAGATTGCATTTACACGGACTTCTTCAAGGCCTTCGACCGGGTGCATCATGAGTTGTTACTTGAAAATGTTTCTAACGCAGGTCTGAGTGGTAATACAATTAAGTGGATTAGAAGTTTTATATGTGAAAGGACACAATTTGTTAAAGTGGATAATTGTCTTTCTAAGTGTATAAATGTTTCATCAGGTGTGCCTCAAGGCTCACAATGTGGACCACTCTTATTTTTAATCTTTATTAATGATATTGCTCTTTATTTACGCAACTCTAATTTTCTTATGTACGCTGACGATTTGAAAATATTTGGAACAATTTCAAATACTAACGACTGTAAAGCATTACAAGAAGACCTATTGTCCTTAGAAATGGTGTTTTGGTAATAAGCTGTATTTAAATATTAAAAAAATGTTGC
The DNA here is from genome assembly GCA_963969525.1 of Ontholestes murinus. Taxonomy (NCBI): domain Eukaryota; kingdom Metazoa; phylum Arthropoda; class Insecta; order Coleoptera; family Staphylinidae; genus Ontholestes; species Ontholestes murinus. The sequence continues at coordinate 26,467,708 of OZ018390.1, read as the reverse complement.
AAAATCACGTTTTCTCGTAAAAAGAATAAGGTTGCGTACGACTATATCATAGACAATAATTCTCTCGCAAATGTGGATGTTATAAATGACTTAGGTGTATTATTTGATAGCAAAATGTCATTTAAACAGCACATAACTTCAATAGTTTGTAAAGCAAAAAAATAGACTTGGGTTCGTCAATCGTTTTTCTGTTAACTTCTATTCAAATACACTAAGACATCTCTATTTAACTTTGGTGCGTCCAGTGTTAGAATATGCATCTCCAGTATGGTCACCTTTTGTGTATTGTGATGACGCTAAGATTGAAAGTGTACAGTTGAAATTTTTTTAAATTTATTCATACCGTATCGGTTTCAGTGGTCATGACAAAACAATTATTACAATGTTAAATGTTCCATATTTACGAATACGTAGATTAGTAGCAGATTTGTGTGTTATATATAATTTGGTTAATGGATTTCTTAATTCATGTGATCTTTTAGCCTAGTTAAATTTTAGTACCTTGCCACCACAACTAAGAAGATATCATTATTTATTTAGGATTCCATACCACTCAACAAATTACGGTTACAATAATCCAATTTCTAGAGCAATGCGCATATACAACTCATTGCCGAATTGCATTGATTTATTTAATTCATCGCGTAATGTATTTCGTAAACATGGTTTTTTGGCAGCGTCTTCGTATAATTTGTAACATTTCATGTTTAAACATTTGGTTTTGTTATATTAGTGTAAATTTATAATTTATCACGCACGCATTATAATTGTCATATATTATAATATTTAGTATATTTGTTTTGTAAATTTGTAAAAGTTTATACGTTTATTCAATAAATAAATAAATAAATAAATTTATCCATACAAGAACAAAAGATAGTGATAATCAACTGCTCAAATATTTTAAGTCGTCATTCTTGCATTTGAAACACGATGATCCTACATAAGACCATTCTAATAATATTTACATTAAAATCATATCTAATTGGATTAGGTATAAACAAAAAATAAAAATAGTAAATATTTATTTTTCAAACGTTGAATATATTGAAATAGAGTTCCCGTATTCCTCCGGAATTTCTGATTTTCACTAGAAATATATTAGATATTAATAACTGAATATCAACAGAAGCATTTTAGTTTAGTATTGTTTTATTGCAACGAATTATTTATAATTAAATTTATTGTATACAAAGCCGAGAATTTAATCTGTTATAATTGCATTTATAAAGCTTAATACTTCGAGAAACATTTCTGCAAATCCCGTATGTAAATCAATTTAACTTTTAATTAAAAATACACCACAATAGTTACATGGCATAATGCCTATAGCTATTTAAATTCAGTGTTGATAAGTTTTAAGTCCACAGATATTTTGCTAACTTGTATTAAGAAATGTAATACCAAAAACTTATTGTTCGTGGGTGCCTTTACGTAGGGTGTATTTACTGAAGAGATTTTAGCTAATATCATAAAAGCTGCAAAAACTCGGCGAGAAATTAATATTTTCTCAGCAAGTGTAACAAAATAAGTTATTATAGACACGTCCTAAAATTATCTGGAAGTACATTCCGAAACAGTCCGTCCGAGTTAATAAATGGTTTACTTACGTATGTGTGTAGAATTCGAAATACCGCTTATTTCTCTACTATTCGACTAAATAAAATAATAATGGTTTTTAGACAAAAGAAAAAAATGAATAGACCCTTTTTTCAACATATGAATAAAGAGGAATTGTAAAAAGTTAGACAAAGGTATTACAAACGGGAGGGTTCAGCAATTATCTAGTTTTATGAATTATACAATGTTCACATGTGGTCATTGAGGGTTTTTTTATCATTTATGGATGTATTGAATTATTTAATTCTTCGTTTGATTATATTATAATGTATTATATAATTAATAATATAAATAAATTTAAATAACTAGCAAGGCAGCATTATTACTAACAGCAATTTAGTAAAATTGTGTCATGAACATGATTAATTATATCCATTACTCAAAACGAACTTTCTATTACTTTGGTATAATTGAAGACCTAAATATATCGGAAAATAATAAAGGAATATTTATATCAATAGATTATTGAAATTTAATTATTTACGCTGGAGGCTTCTGCTTCGATATACAATTTCATATAATAAATAAGACTCTGTATAACTATGATTTTATTGTTGTGACTTGCTTTTTCGAAAATTAAAACGGTCGAAACAGGTAACGGAGGATTATTGTAAACTTTCTGTGATAATTTCGAAGTCAATCTGGTTGTTAATTAGTAGGATTATTTACTTATTTATTCTTTTGCCTTTCTACCATTCAGTGTAAGGCGTTATATTTTCACTACTTATTGCAATAGCTAATATGTCATTTAGTATTTCCGCCATTTCTTCCTGTATTTTGCTGTCTCTTTTAAATTTTTCCATGTAGTAATATATGTGGACTTCTGCTTCATTATTTCGCTGTTCCATTCTTTTCTAGGTCTCCTTTTCTTTTGCTTTCCTGTTACTCGCGTTTAGTATATTTTTTTTGTGATTCTGTCTTCTCTTGTTACATGTCCTAACCATCTCATTTTGCTTTCCTTTCTTTCTCCTTCATTGGTCTGATTTTGTCTTTGTCTACATGTTTCGATCCTTATTTTATCTTTTCTGGCTTTATTTTTTTTTTCAACTCCATTGCATTTATTCTTTCTTTGTGTTTTTTTATCATCGTCCATGTTTCACTTCTTGTTGTTTTTTTATTTCTCCGCCAATATTGCCATGTCATCTGGAAACATTAGTTCAGCTATTTTTACTTCTTCCATATTTCATTCCTTCCTTTGATTTTTTCATGGCGCTGTCTATTATTATTATAAATTGCATTGCGCTTAATACAAAGCCCTATTAAGCAGCTCTTTTCGTTGAAAACTTTTTGAGTCCTCATGGCTTGTTCTTATTACGTTACTATTCTAGTTCTCTCCATATCTCTTCCTTTTTTTTTATCCTGTCAAAAGCTTTTATGCATAATATCTATTCTTCCTGATCATTTTTCCGCTTAGTTGCCCGAGTATGAATATTAAGACTTGTGTGCTTCTGTCTCTTCTAAAACCACATTGACTATCTTCCAATGTTTATTCTATTTTTGCTCTCATTGTTCTCTACAGTATTCTTGTCAATATTTTACTCGGTATGCTCGTAGAATATGGGGATTAAAGCTTCATTGCACGTTTTACACGTTGATTTGTATAGTTCACTTTTTAAAATTGAAGTTTTAGCTCTAAGAGAAGGGGTAGTATTGTTAATTTTACTTTACACCTGAGTTCGGTCACCAAAATAGCTCATGATAATACACCTGATCAACTTGGGAAGGTTAATCCTCCTCAGCGCGGCTAGAATACGGTCCCAGTTAGCCGAGTTCAACGTGTTCGGCACGTCCAGGATGATGATAGCGCATTAGTTCTTGGCTCCATGTTTTCATTGTGTGTCAGCGATAACCTGACGCATGGTATACACGACGGCATTAATTGCATCCACGGACGACCTTTCCTTTCGAAACCCATATTGGTTCGGTAACAGGCCTCGAGCCCCTTCAGTGGACTTCTCTAATTGTTTGCAGATGTTACTTTCCAACAGTTTGCTCGCCTTGACCAGCAGGCAAATTGTACTAACACATCACTCAATAAGTTTCCAGTCTAACGAAGAAAACATATTTCGTTTCAGAAATTCCACATTATTCATCAACATACTCTTCTTCAAGAGCGATAAATTTATTCCAACACTCCTCTAACTTTTCGATGTCCTTTATGTACAACGATTTGTCTTTGCTCTCAAAATATAACAATTACTTCTTCATTTGAGCCAAATTTCTCTCCCTGAGCATTTTTTCATATTTGCAAAAAGCCAGTAGTCCAAATCTAAAGAGTTCAGTGGATGGGAAGGCAATTCTAAGCGAAAATCATTCAATTTAACCCTTGTTTTCATCGACTTTAAGATTTTTCTTGGTGAAACAGCACTTTATTCTATTGCATGTGAGGCCGCTTTTTCTTGATTTCTGCACTCGATTGATCCAATAATATTTACTATTGATAGTTTTACCTTTCTCAAAATAGTCGATGAGCAAGTTGAACTGTCCACTCTGCTGACGATTTTTTTATTCGGGCCTGTAGTGGTGGATCGCAAGAAATCCTTTTTATTTCCCTTGAACAGCTCCAAACAGCGCTCTAAATCGTCGACGCGTTGTTGGTTCTGGTCCGGTGTGAGCAAATGCGGCACTCACTTCGGAAGCAACTTGCGCATGCCCAAATTTTCATGTAAAATTGTAAAGACACTACCTTCTGATATTTTCAAGGTGGCGGCTATCTCACATCACTTCATTTTATGGTCTTTTTAAACTCTTTTGTGAATATTTTTTATATCTTTTGAAAAGTCACATCATCATCGATTAAATTGAGCATACCAGTTAATAATAGTTGATTTCCCTGGTGCAGAGTCCCCATAATATTTATCAAGTCACTGTTTGACTCCAACAGTATTTTTCCCCATCAAAAAACAGTTTAATCAACACACGACAATGGATAGAAAGGAATTTCTATCCATTGTCTTGAAAATTACAAAACTGTGGTAACTAAAACGACTGTAACTTCTAAACGAATGGTTAGAATTCCATGAAATTTTGACACGTAGCGTTTGAAGGTTATACTACCAGAAAATGTCATGGATCTGTCAACAATATTTTTATATATGAGTTAGACTGTTGAGTAACCTACTTATTGAGTAACCTATTATATGTTGATTGATTCTCCGTTTCGGGAGAAGGACTAGCTTCTTCCACCGCTTGAGGAAGATTCCTTATGTCAGGCCTATGTTGTTCGTCTGGAGAAAGACGTCTAGTTGGGACCTTATGGCAGCCTTCAGAGCAACGATTGAGATGCCGTTTGAGCTGGAATCTTTCGAATCTCCAATGTTGTCATTGGTGTGTAGCAGCTTTGCTTCCGTGACCTCTGGCGCATCTAAGCGGTAATCATGTGGCAAGTTCTCAGTGTAGGAAAGTTCCCGCTGTTCTGCAATTTCCTCGTTACCCTAAAGCACAGCACCTGTAGCACTGTATATCTGGTTTCTCCTCGGTACAAGTCGTCGGCTCGTTATATCTAAACAACATCTTTACTTAACAAACACAAATACAATCAAAGTAAATATAATACAATACATGAAATTAACACACAGTTTATTCCTTACTTCACTTGTTTATTTAAGCGTTAGATGTACATTTCGTTCACAAGGTGAACATTATCAATAACAAAAAGTACAAAACACTTCACGTAAACTCAAACCAACAATAGTGAATACAATACATGACATGCTATTATGAGAATTAGTGTTTTAGTTAAGTGGCTATAGACCACCGGTCTTTCAACCCGGATTTGCCAGTGTCGATGTGTCTCGTGAATCTATCTCTGATGATGATGATGATGATGGTGATGGATGATGTGAAGCAATGAATTCGAATGTGGTGAAGGGGATTTGTATTTTGGAACTAGGTTAGTATTTCTGCGCAAGCTGTAAAGGGCAAGTGTGTGTTGGTTGAAGGAATTTTTGGAAAATTTTTCGCTGAGGTATAGGGGTTTGACTGGAAAAATATTCTGAATAATGAAGTTCGCCTGTGATTCCTGTGCTTAAAATTAAGTGTATTTTTATGTATGGTGTGTGTCTATTAATGTATTTTGTTAACAGATAATCCAAAGCACAATAGTAAATAATAATAAATAAATAATTGATGGGAGAGTCATATAGGAGTTGGTTAGAAGGATTATGTAAAGGATTACTAGGATAACGGATTTTGGTTAAAATTCTTAGGGATTGGATATGGTGGATAGTAGGACTGCAGAAGTTGGAGAAAAGGACATTACCATAGTCAAGAAGAGGACGGCAGGTCATTTTGTAGATTTTAATACCTGTTTTGGTGGATATTACAATCTTTTTGCACGTTATGTTTCTAAATAATTTGGCCCTAGCAATGATTTTTTACTTTGTTTAAAGCTGCGTGACTTTTAAAGTTTACTTTTTGATCTATGGTAATGCCTAGGTATTTTATGGACGTAGAAGGAGAAACGGTTGTGTGGGAGATATGAATATTGTGTCCAAGATTATTGTTAAGGTGATAGGGAATTATAAGCTGGGGTTTGTGTCAATGAGTTACTTAAGGGTTTGAAGAGCTTTAGGTATGGAGGGTACATGGGAAATTAGAGCTGTGTCATCTGCAAATTGAACGTGATATTTAGAGGGATTAAAGTGAAGAAGATCAGGGTTGTAGATGTCTAAGCAGATGATGTTGTAAAATAGTGGAGATAAAGGAGATCGTTGGGGTAGATCTTGCACAAGAGTAAAAGAAGGAGAGTAGGTGTTGTTGATTTTGACTTTAAGGAATTGCTTAATAATGAAAATAATGTGTGTAGGAATTTTGAGGAGGTAACATTTGTACAACAGACCGTGATGCTAAACAGAGTCGAAGGCTTTTTGAATATCCAGTACTACCACGGCTGATGACTTTCCTTCAAAGTATGTTGTTTGGATGTTTGATGTAAGGATGGTAAGTGGCCAAATAAATAGGCAGTTCATTCACGAATTATGTTACGTCGTTAATATTTTGAAATTCAAACGTTATTTCGTTAGTCCGAGTTACGGCGTTTGCTGACTTAGCCTATTTCTGTAAGATGGCGTCTGACCTGGATGACTGCGGTGAACTTTCTCAGTTCTAGCAGTAGTTCCTTGCCCGCGTTTCTCCATTCTTTAGCGACCATTTTTCTGACCTCCTCGAAGTACGGATCACTCTTCATTTGCTTACTCCAACATACCGTCATTGATCGGGATGCCTTACTTTACTTTTAAAATCACGATATCTGATGGTTTCACTTTTGCTGTGCGTGAGCGAGTCCACCCGTGGGTTTAACTCCTGTCTCGAGGACTCCCTAAAGTCTATATTGCTGAGTGTAATAATAATAATAATAATATTCTTTATTGCCCAACAGTATAAACCAATTACAGGACAATATAACTATAATACAATTTAATACTAAGTCTGCTAAATAACTAATAAAACAAAAATAACAACAAAAATGTTTCATAAAAAATAATAAAATAAAAATAGTATAGTATAATTGAAACAAATTACTAATTGCCGTAAAAAGAAAAATAAAAACTCAAATTAAATTTCAAAATTGTGAAATACAAACATGTATGTATATATTACCACATAATCTTAATGTTACTTTAGCTTAATTAAATGAAAAATATCTTCCAGAAAATCATTCGCATTTATAATCATTCTGAAAATGGGAGAGTTTATAAGAGAAATAGACTTGGTAAATAGAGATAATTTGTGTAATGAGATGTTAGTCTGTGGACAGCAATTTGCACCTTGCTAAGAAGATATGGATAGTCAACCACATTGTGTATAAGTTTATACATTATTACAGCACCACTATAATCTCGACGGCTGGAAAGTGCCTCAAAATCATGGCGCGTCAATAAAAAGTTATAGTTAATATTTCTTTACGGGTATATTCCTTCCATTTTAAATGAAAAATATTTTAAAAGCCGCCTCTGAATTCGTTCAACTGTTAATATTAGGTATAAATAATGTGGCGACCAACTAACGGACGCATATTCAAGTTTGCTTCGAACAAAAGCAGAGTAGACAGATTTCATAACAAAAAAATCATTAAAATGTTTGCAAATACGCATGATGAAACCAAGTAATTTAGATGCACTCAAGCACAACCGAGTTATATGGCAGATAAATGTAAGTTGACTATTAACCCATACCCCAAGATCTCTTATCTCACTATGTTTATATAACAAAATATCATTCACGTTATAATAAAAATTAATATTAATTTATGACTATATGTAACAACCGAGCACTTTGTTATATTTAATTTTAACATATTTATCATACACCAATTAGTAATTGTGTCTAAATTATCTTGAAGTAAAAGTGCGTCACTCAAATTATTAATAGTGGCAAATATCTTCAAATCTTCAGCATAAGCTAGCACATTACAGGTTAAAGAATTAACTAAATCATTAATGTATAATATGAATAATAGAGGTCCTAGGTTTGATCCCCGAGAAATCCTGGAAGTCGAAATAAATTCAAATGACTTGTAGCCATTGTACTGTATAGTTATATAAGAGTTATCTTACGATTACATAAATAGGACGTTATTAATTGTATAATAGAATTACATAACCCAAATGATTCCAGCTTTCTCAACCAAATTTTGTGATCAATTGTATCAAATGCACGGGAAAAATCCGTGTAAATGACTTCTAATTGACCACGCCTGTCTAAGACTTCACTAATACGCTGTGTGATAACTGCTCAGTTAGTAACTGTTGATCGTCCAGTCATAAAACCGTGCTGATGTTCAGATATCATGCCTTAACTTGACAGTAAACCTCACAATAGACAATATGTTCAAATACTTTAGCAAAATTACAAAGTATAGAAACAGGACGATAATTGTGTATGTCATTTCTATCATCTTTTTTGTACACAGGAGTTATATGTGCGCGCTTCTAAATATTAGGAAATTAATAACGGTTTTACATATTTTGACTAAAAAATTTGGCACTTGATCATCACCACAGCTAACATTGTTTTTTAACTTGTTGATGCTTTTGAGCACATCGTTTTCACTAATCACAAAAGTATTAGATGGAATAGCATTGATTGGTTGACCGCTTCTTTCATTAACAGGTGGTAGCAGAGAGTCAGAAGAAAACAGCTTTGCAAATGCTGAAACAATATCTTCTGGTACATTATACACAACATCAGCATCATGAAGTTGAGACGAAATCCTAGTATTACCAGACTTACTGCGCATGAAGTTCAAAATTTCCTTGGGTTCAGTAATGATTTTACGTTCCGTGTCACTCGCCTTGTTTTTATATATCAGAAATTTTTATCTTAATTGTGGCTCGAAGTCTATTATATTCGGAATGAAAAAAACGCAGAATTTGTTGTTGTACATTTACGGCGATACTGCTCCTTAACTTTAGTATAGTTTTTAATATCATTGGTAAACCATGACGGAAAAGATGAATTTCTTGAAACTCATTTGGGTACAGAAGCATCAAATAGATTATAAAGGACATTATAGAATTCTTGAACAGCTTCGTTAACGTCAGTACTACTTTCTATAAAAGACTAATCTAAAGTTATAGCGGCAGTTAGTATTACTAGGAAATGAAGTTGCCTTACTAGGCAACTCAACATTCATGAACACAGAGAGAGCAGGGTGATGCAAATCTTCAATTATAAGTGGCACCTTATAACGTTCCATAACAAATTTAGTATCGATATTAGAGAGCACAAGGTCAAGAAGTTTACCATTTTCACTGTAAATCATGTACTGTTGGAGACCCAAAGCGATGATAAAATTATTCAGAGTGTTAAGTTTAGGAATTAGAGTTGACGATTTTGCGCGGTCATTGTATTGTGGCACGTTAAAATCACCCAATATTAAAACCTGTTTATAAACAAAAAGTTCTTCCAAACATTCTATGAAAATGGCTAGAGACTCATTTGATATATCTGGCGGTATATAGAGAACAACCAAAAAAAGTTAAACGATTAGTTTTGCATCTACATGCAACTATATCATTTAAGGTAACAATGTTGATTAAGTGTGTTGTATCAAGAGTCTCAGTGACCATATTTTCATCAACAGCAAGCAGTACGCCACCTCCAGTGGAGCGTCCAACAGCAGAAAAATTTCTATCATGCGAATAATCTTATAATTGGTAGTCATAAGTTCTCATGTCTCAGTTAGTGCTATTATTTCATAATTACTTTATAACAAGCAGAGTGTAGAATATGGGTCTTCGTTCGAAGTTCTCAAGTATTTTGATAATATATATTCAGTACTGTCGGGCATCTTTAGTTTATCGAATTTCTGATAATAGTGGGTATACCACGAATATGTTTAATCTTTAAATGTAGTTCTCCATCTGCAGTTCTTCGTGTCAATTCGTCTTTTATAGATCTATAGTACTTTACTATGTACATTAGTTGGCAGTGCGGTCCTCGTCTGGTACGCTTCCAACCAATTTTTCTCTCTCATCTCTGCTCCACACATGAGACTCGGAGGCTTTGCTCGCAGACCAGAAGTCGTCTGCGTTTCCGCTGTCGCTGTCTCGCGATCCACACTTCAGCTTGGCGAGTTATGTTGGTTTATTTACAATATTATTTTTATAAAGTAATAATATTTATATGGTATATGTTCTGTTAGATAAGTGATGCAACGAACTAGAACAACCCCCTAAAACAGTTATTTTAAAGCACTGCACCAAAAGGTTTGTGATTATTAATTTGATTTTCGGAGTTTTGGCGTTGGTGATTTGTACTATTCTGTAGCAGAGTCATAGTTTGCATCTTCTTTCGTAGATTCCACAAGTAGATCGTCACGCTGAAGTTTTAAGGCTTGATGTAGAGTATAGAGAGAAGGTTGACACGGAAGAAAATGTCGAATCAGCTCCACCTCATCGGCGATCGAAAAAAATCACTGTAAGTTCAACAAAGGTGATAGGTTTTAAAAGAACAAAAATATACAAATATTTTATTTAAGTGTATCAAATGTCAATGTAAATATATAATCTTTTCAATCGTATCTTGAATCTATTAACATTTAAAAAGCTTAATTAGAGCGTATGACTTCCAATATAAGAATATACATCAATGAAGCTATCAGAAAATTATGCAGGTGTAGTAACTAATCCTGAATCCTGGCCAGTGTTTATTTTACCTGAACAAAAGATTTAAACAAACAAAATTCAATAAAAAAAAACATATTAATATAAATAGCGCATATTGTAACCAAACTGTAAATTTTGTAATGATGTAGCATCCGAAACATGGGAGGGATTATATTTTAAAATTTCATACAATACTAGTCACAACAAAAGAACAAACTAAATGAAAATATTCGTGTATCAAGTAGTAAATTACAAGATTTGTATATTTTGAAAAAGCAATTTCCTATGCAGACGCTAAAGTGAAATATTTATTTATTTATTTAATAATCATTACCCAACAGATCCAAGGTCCAATTACAGGAGCGATAAACAGAGGATTATTTATAAAAAAAAACATGACTAAATAAAATAATATTGATATGTTCAAACGTAACTTTAGTACGAAAATTACAACAAACTAGGAAACATTATTTAGGTGATTTATGACCTGCTTCGAAAATAAACAAATCAACATTCAGACTTAGCTCATTGTATATACCTGATAGTTGATCCATTGGGAAATTTAATATATAATTACTATTTGAATATGAACCACTAGTTAAGATAACAAAGGAAGAACACTACCAAAATAAAATATTAACATCAAGTAATCTTTGCAAAACTACAAAGATGATAGTTAAAGATATATCTAATAATAGTAATAAATTTACTAAGAAAATTAAACTATCATGTTGTTGTAAAATTCAATTATATTTTTAAACAAATTTCTTTAGATATTCTAAACAAACTTCCATATAAACCATTCAGACCTCACATACCACTCAATATTTCTTCTATGTTTAGCAGCAACAACAGAAAATAAAATAAGTAGTTATATTAGAAAATTGAAAAATAAGTTCTTTGATGATATACCAGACTTAATTAGAAAACTAATATCAAACTATATTACAGCTCCATTATCATTTTTAATCAATTTATCGTTTGAAAAAGGATGGTTTCCTCTCAATCTAAAATACTATATAGTCACTCCAATATTTAAGAAAGGCCAAGTAACGCAAATAATGACAGTTTAAGAAATATTTGAATATTTTATGCTTAAAAGAATTGTTATACTCATTGTTAAACATAAATTTTTACAGATTAATCAGTGTGATTTTCGGGAAGGCAAATCAACAAAAACTCTGCTATAAACGAGTTCTGGAAATTGATTACAGAATATTTGGATGGAGAAGAGAATCCAGTAGCAATATTTCTTGATTTGAGCCGTAGGTTCGGTTGTGACAATATTAATTATTTAATGGATAAATTATATAACTATGGAATCCATGGTGTGGCGTTTAATTGGCTCATAACTTGTCTCAAAGGACTCGAGCAAAGAGTAAAACTAATTACGTAGCAACTTGAGGAATGTGTTTGTCCATTTAATGAAGTAATATTAGATATTGTTGTTCCTCAAGGATCTATTTTAGGTTTTTTCTATTTATATTATACAAAAATGACTTGCATAAATCAATTCCATATCTCCTCATAACTTATGGTATGCTGAAATGAAGCCTTAAAATTAACGTTAAATCGGCTCAATTAAAATCAATCATTTCTAGATAAAAATAAAATAGTATTTTCTATATTTCATACGAGACAATATAAAGGTATTTTTTTGATGCAATTGAACTAAAGTTTCCCCTATAAGGTTTTAAAGCACAAATTAGCCTGTTATTTTTTGCCATTAATGAGATATGGTCTGTACGCATAGGAGGAATATTAGGTCATTATCAGTTTTTCTCACTAATATATTTTAAGCTTAATACACGTCCTGCATTCTTATTATAAGTGTGACAGAAAAATTTCTTTATATTTTCCTAATAATGTAATAATTCCTTTTGTGTTTGTTCATTACGGGCTACATAATGTCTAAATTTACTGTGTGGTTTTTGTAAATACGCCTTTTAAAACTTAGAATCTTTGTTTCCAAAAAAACTTAAAGAAACTACAATGTGAGTTGCAGTTAATTTTGAGTCTTTTATTTTTCGAATAAAATTTTAATTTTTTATAAATTACATTCATATTTTGAATCCTAAAACTGGTAAAATAATTTAATCCATAATGTGATAATCCATATATTGTGGTTATTGATTAATATAATGTATATAAATGTTTATTTTACGTTCCCTCTGTAATGATAATGTAAAAATAACAAGTAAATAATTCGTCCATGGCGTTATTTATGGTCGGCACAAAAGACGAAAAGGAGTAAACGTGAATGTTGGTAGTTGTACGTTAATTTAGTGTGTGATAAAATAATCCTGGCGGGATCTGCCCGCGCTCCTGCATCGACAATGCGGCACAAGCAGAAGCACAAGCTCCAGCACGAGACATTGGTGGGCAGGAATGGTAGTAACGCGCGCGTGGTGCAAGAGGCAGGACGTCCTGCCGAAGGATCCTGGAGGACTCAGGGTTCCGTGTGCTCTCCTCACATCCCGTCGATCCGTGTGCCCGTCTCCGTGTTACGTAAGTGCTTCACGTCGAGTGCTACATAAAAGTTCAAACCCTCGAAAAATTCTAATCGGATACTCTCTCGTGCTCATCGAAAAGTGTTAAAAAGGACATCTTCCAGCACTCGTGACTCTAAAGGTAACTTGTTTACACGTAAACATGCATTTTAGTACTGATAACAAAAACATTTTATTTTTTAATACAACTTTTTAAACTAAGACATATTCATATTTATATGTGAAAATTCTTGATAAAAAAATATTATCACCTTAGAATTACATGCTTGGGTAATTTTTATTTAGATAATTTATAAATATTTTTCTTATAAAATATTCATTTTTGTATAAAATAAATATGGATTAATAAGTCGGGAAATTGTAATAAAGTAGATTTGCGTAGTTTTCTATAATTATTAGAGCTTGTTTTTAATATTATTAATATACTATTTTTGCAACTACGACTTTAGTATAATGTCATAATATTGCGTAAAAATAATATTACGTGTTAGATTTAGAATTGTTTATATAATTATAATTATTACTATTTGTTATTTGGATGAAAAAATAACATTCCTTTACATTGAAATAGCGAATAATATTGATTTTGTTATATTGCAAATATAATAAATATAGATTTTCAAATTACGTAATGACGAGCTTTAAAAATCGGAAAATACCTACAGATTTTTGATTTAATTGAATTAAATATTTACAGTATATTAGGTGTAATAAATCCATATAATTATTTTAATATATTGAGAGAGCGCAGAGGTTAAAAACATATTTTTTTGAAATATTTTTGGCTTAACAATAAACTAATAAGTATAACTAAAATAAGTAAAATTAAATTTATTTACAGCTAACTTAACTATGTCGATTTAAAACTATTAATATAAATGTTTAATACACGCATTATTACACTTGATTTTGATAATAATAATAATATTAAAAAAAAAGTATTATATAAAATTAGTAATAGGGTACAAGGGTTGCCTAGGTTCATAAATCTAATCATTAAAAATATTAATATATATTTAGTATGTCATACAATTTTAATGCGTATTATATAGTAAAAACTTAATAAAAATAAAATTTCTTATATAACATAAATTCTTTCGAATTTATTGACACCCTAAAGTATTGCTCTTTATGGTGGATTTTAAAATTATTGACTACTTCTTTGTTAGATAAACTGTCAACCTTTCATAATTAAATAATAAAGATAATATTTAAATAAATTTAAAACATGTTTTAACCAGCTAAAAACTAAAGTATTAAATAATAATTTTATATTGAGATTAAATGTAGATAACTCGTGCAATAAATTGATAACAAATTTACAAACAAATATAAATCGAGTAATGCACACCAAGATTTATAAAATTCTATCACCAAAGATCTAATTGCAAAATAAAGAAATTATTTTAAATATATTAAACTCATAAAAAAGGATTTTTATGATCATTTCGAACTAGCATATGCGTTTAATATGGCAGAAAAAATTGAAACTGCTAACAAAGTTATAAACAGAATATTATTAGAAATGCAAACAACTTATTGCTCAATCCCGTATTAGAACTAGATTTAATCGTGTCTAAAATTTGCTTTGAATAAATAAGAGTTCAGGTCTAGATGCTCTGAATTGCAATATCTTTACAAAAATCGATAAGGTAGTATCAATTTTTAGCACCATTATTTCATGAAGAGAATGTAATCCATACTTACACTGAATTTAAAAATTCAGTCTGCTTTAACCATAAATAAATATTCTAAAAATATTACATAAAGTATAGACACAGTTATTATATAAATCTAAACTAAATCTCGAGTTTCAACGTTTTATCGTCATTTTCAGGTGTATTATAAATTGATTAAATTTTGATTTTATCCCATTTTGGGACAAGGGAATATACAACTACCAACAGTTTACTTGAATTAATTGAAATTTTTAAACCCGAGAATTCCCCTGCTTAAAGACCATATTGACGTAACGTACACGCCACTATTTAACTGCTTTGTATAAATATTTTAAATTTTGTAATTTTAAAACTCGTTATGTTTAATAATGACTAGCTGTTAGTCAAAATTATAGTCACGTCTAGTGGTAAAACAAAGTAAATTCATAATATTTTTTTAGTTTGCTCTCCAAACATTACAGAAAATATCATTTGTGTAATAGCACGGTCCGTATAGATTTTTCTTTCAACACTCATGTCGTAAATTACAGCGTAAACCAAATATACACTTGCGTTTGGTGTACACGCCATTGATTACTTCAAAACAATGCGATTTTATGGCCGCTTTCATGCCGTTATTCTGCACATACTAGTTTAAATCTAAGACCGCGATAATTAACTGAAGCAAAATAAGACCATAAAGTATTGCATCGACCATAAACAGGATCCTAGGAGTCTCGTCTAGCTCTAACATTCGCATTCTAATCAAAATAAACAAGGTAATTTATAATATTATTCGATATAAGGTTATTCAATGAGAATTTATGCAGAACAAATATTAAACTAGCATTGAATAATAAAGTACTTGTTTTCATACTTGTTAATATACTTTATTTGCGTTAAAATATTTGTTCGAATGTGTTTACCAAAAGCAATTACTTGTTTAGTTTATCAACGCGGTGTTTTAATTAGTACTTTATATTGATTTATTTATTTTTAAAATCAATACATGTCTTGGATTTTAATTGACAGTTAAATTTTTCTGAGTGTTCAAAATGTCCTTCAGTTATTCAGAGATGCGAGTAAATTTCTCCTTACCTAAATTAATGTATTTTGTGGAATTCAATTATAAACTCGCATTCAATTCATACCCATACATTTTTAAGTAATTAGGTATTTTTATTTGGAAATGGTTATAAGAATTGTTTTTAATAATTTATTTTTCTGTAACTAGAGATATTAGATGGGATAAAAAATACCTTTTGAATAGTAGTATTCATTTAAATTATCGTCAATTTAATTAACTGTTAAATGATTTACCCTAGCTTCTCCAAAGTGAGTTCAATTCAAGTTGTAAATGCTGTTTTGTAGAAATAAATGTATACAAACTTTTGCTTTTATGTATACCACCGAATTTCTAAATCATTCAAAATTATACAAACGACTTAATTGATTTATTCAATTACGTGTTTGTATACCTCTGCATTATTTTGATTTAATAAGAATCATTTTAATTAATTAGTTAATAGTAGTATAATCAATGGTCATATTAACAATTTGATTCAAGTTAAATTAAAGACACTCTTTTAATTCAGAAACAAACATTTGGTATGTAGAATGTAATGAATCTAAAATATTTGCCTGCAGTAATGTTTATTTATTCTACCATATATTTGATTTTAAATTTCTTTACATTGTCGTGCACACTCTTGAAATTTATAAACTATCTGCTTCTGCATGTTAAAGTTATTAAGTTATACCTTTAGAATTAAAAATCAAAAAAGATCACGATGTGTGCATGTAAATTATGATATAATATATTATTACTTATATAAAAATTGCCACACGTACTATTTGCAACAAAGTGATGATTACAATTTGAATAAAATGTAGTCATTAGTTTGTTTCTTTCTTGTTTTTTCTTGCATGTATTGATGATAAAATTGAAGAAATTAACCAGTCAGTGTGTAATTAACTGTCAATATTGCAAAATATGTTTGTTCACTATTTCCTTGTGAACTCGAGAAAAATATCAAAAGTACGTCAACAACAACATTTTATGCAGTTAACTGTTTATGAATGTGGCCATAATATTGGCATGAAAGAGAGAAATCGCTCGCCTTCTAAGCCAAAATATTACAAATGTATTGAGTGGTTGATCTAAATAGTGTTAAGAAGGGGTTCAATAACGTCGCTTTGGATCTGGACGTCCCAGGAAGAGTACAGATTCGAAGAACGTCGCATAAGACTTTTGGCCTCAAACGACGTATTTTTCAACATCTCGATCAATTGCAAATGGTTGGATGAATGGTGTGGAACCCAGAATGTTAATGTCATCTATTTATCACCATATATGATATTATGGCAGCGTTCATGTTATTAATTTGTATGTCTTCCTCTTACATTACTTCACCGTCTGCGTAAGCTAGAATGGTGTAAGGAAAGGTCGAATTGGGCCCAAGAATAGTATCAAATTGTGTTTAGTGAAGAGTCACCATTTTGCTTGTGGGGCCACAATGGTCGTATGAGGGTCAAACGGATGCGTGGAGAACATAAAAATCTAAAATTTAAACGTAACACAGCCCTTTTACAATTGTTTTATCCAGTTTCCTAAATTACAGCCATTTTAGTATAAATACCACATAAAATATGAAGCTGATGGACAAATATAAAACAACATAAGAAAATGTTTTATATAAGTTAGCTACTTAATTGATTCTTTTCTTTTGATCTAACGTCTTTAATATTTAATTTGATTAATTAATTAGTTAATAATCAGGAGACTATATAATAGAGGGGCAAACATAATATGCTTTTAGTAACAAAATTAGGGTTAATTATACGTGTGGAAAATTTTAAATAAAAGAACTAAGAGTCTAGATGTGTTGTTTTGAAAATATATTTATAATATATATTAAAGATATATACAAATAATAATAATTTTTAAACGGTAATTTCATTGTAATGAAAATAATAAGACCTATTATCAATACGTATCTTTTAATTCGTAAATCAAGAATAATGTAAAGGGTCCATTATAAAATTGAAAGAAGGAGCTTTCTTTTAATTTTATAATAGTTTAACAGCGTAATTAAGAAATTTGAACTCGTTGGCTGAAACCATTATCGGATATTTTATGTACCGAATTCTTCTAATAAGAACGTAACTTATTTTATATCATAATAATAATAACTCCAGTTAAAAACATCCTTATTAGCCAATAAAAGTTACATCAAATACATTTTTGGTTCAATATATTTCGTTTATGTCTTTGATACTGAACATTAATTCTTATTTAAAGTACATACATAATTGTCCAACTATAAGCATTGATACATCTACAAATAAAAGACCGAATCTAAAAAACTAACAATATATTATCAAAATTTAGGTGGCATGAAATCTAAAATAAACGAAATTATACATGCAGTTAATTGTTGTACTTATGACCTTTACGGAAACTTGGCTATATAATTCAATTTCTGACAATGAACTAGGATTTAAAAATCATACAATATACAGAGTTGATCGTTCTACATTAACTAGCAATAAAACTAAAGGGGGTGGAGTTCTTATTGCCGTCAAATCTAATTTGTGTTCGTATAAAAAAGCTATTGATAACACCAATTTAGAGCAATTATTTATTAGATTAAATAATGATTTAATTATAGGAGGAATGTACATTCCTCCTTCTTCGCAAGTTTCACTTCATGAGGATCATTGTCGAACTGTTAATGAATTTCTTCAAATCCACCCTTATGACAACTTTTTACTATCTGGCGACTTTAATCTACCAAATGCTAAATGGGCCGATGATTTGGAAAGCGTAACACATTCTAGCAACATCTGTTTTCCGCCGAAATACTAAGCGATAGTTTCATCTATCATCATTTATATCAAAAGAATACCACGACTAATTCGAGAGGCATTTTATTAGATTTATTTTTTTCCAATATTGTTAACCTGTCTGCGATTGCTGTTGTTGATCCCATTAGTAATAATTCGATTCATGGCCATGGAACAATCAATTCCTTTAAATTGTATCGAACAAGCTTCTTTAATTTACTATTATTACAACTTTAAAAAAGGAAACTATAATGCTATTAACAACTATCTAGGTTCAATTGACTAGACTGACGATGCAGCACATATGTTCAATGAAGTTATCTATTATGCTATAAACAAATTTATGCCTATATCTAAACTTAGCCACTCAAACTACCCCAAGTGGTTCAACTACGATTTAATTAATTTGATTAAGAAGAAAAAGTGTGCCCATATTCGTTACAAAACAATTTCTAAGAGGAGTGACTACAATGATATCGCATCCCTACGTACACAATCCAAAGATTTAAACAAACAACTCCATGACTTATATATAAATCAAGTTGAAGAAAATCTGCATCATAATCCACGTTCTTTTTGGGCATATGTCAACGATACTCGGCGAACAAGTGGTTATCCAAAAGCAATGTATTTTGATTAAAGCAAGTGCAATACTGAAGAAGAGTATGCCGACAAATTCGCTGATTTTTTTTCTACAGTTTATCTGAATGAAGATCGCAATGTGCCTACGTTTTGCTTCTCCTCTCCTTTTCCAAATTTCCTGCAATTCTTTTAGTGTTTCGCTATCTGATGTTTTTAATGGTATCAATAGTTTAAGTAATAGTTGTAAATCTGGGCCAGATGGTATACCACCATTCTTTTTAAAACAATGTATAACTACTATTACCATCCCTATCCATTTTATGTATAATTTATCATTAAAATCGGGTATAGTTCCTTCATGCTGGAAGAGAAGCTATATTACTCCTTTATTTAAATCTGGCGATAGAGCAAATATCAGGAATTACCGTGGTATAGCGATTCAATCATCTGTTCCCAAACTATTCGACAAAATTGTTGCGAATCTGCTAAAGTGGGTTTGTAAAAATCTTATTGTTGACCAACAACATGGGTTTAGTACTGCTCAACGGTCACAAATCTTTTAGTATTTAAAACAATAATTCTAGATGCCTTAGAGAAAGGTTTGGCGGTCGACGCCATTTACACTGACTTCTTTAAGGCTTTTGATCGCGTCCACCACGAAACCCTACTCGCTAAGCTGTCTGCTTATGGTTTTGGAACAGATGTTATTAGTTGGTTTAGTAGTTATTTAGGAGAGCGGACCCAATGTGTTAATATAAATGAAAACTGTCAAAGATCATCAACGTAACTTCTGGTGTTCCTCAAGGGTCACATTGTGGCCCACTACTGTTTCTACTTTTCATTAACGATATTGTGTCAGTTATAAATAATAGCCAGTGTCTCATATTTGCAGAAGATCTTAAGTTATTCAAGATAATCCATTCGCCACAAGATTGTGTTGCTTTGCAAAGGGATATTTTTAATTTAAACCTATGGTGTACTGCTAATGGCCTCGATCTTAATGCCGAAAAATGTTTTAAATTATCATTTGTACGTAACTTGAAATACCAATCTGTAGATTACTTCATTGACAATAAAAAGTTGACTGATGTATAATATGCTAAAGATTTGGGGGTTACATTCGATAAAAAATTAACTTTTAAAAATCACATACGTAACATAACATCGAAAGCAACTCAAATTCTCGGATTCATCAATAGATTTAGTAGAAAATTTTCACCGTAATTAATTAGAAATTTATATGTATCCTTGGTTAGGCCCGTATTAGAATATGCTTCACCTATATGGTCAAGTGAGTTGGTATATAATATAATTAGAATAGAAAATGTACAGAGTAAATTCTTAAATTTTTATGCTTATAGAACTGGTCTAAACTGTACTGATTATTTACATCTAAGATGCTATTTTAATGTTACTTCTCTTAAGGATAGAAGGATGATAGCTGATCCATGCCTTCTGTATAACTTATGTCGTAATTTCATAAACTGTCCGGAATTACTTTCTCAATTAAACTTTAATGCCAGTCCTCCTCATCTACAAAGACATAAAAATACATTTAGAATCAAATTTCATTCCACAAATTTTGGTAAAAATAGTCCAATTTGTCGTGCAATGCGAATTAAAATCATTTTCGGATAAAAATGTTGACTTATTTCACCTATCCATGTCTGTTTTCAAAAATCGTTGTTTTAGCATAATTGCACGGATATAATAATTAATGTACATATTTAAATATACGTATATAATAGTTTTTGCATGTTATAGTTAATTTGTAACCCATAATTTTAATTTGATTTGATTTGACTTAATTTATTTAATTATATTTAATTAGTTTTAATTTGTTTTCATTAGATTTAATCTGATTTAATTTGTTGTGATTTAGTTTAGTTTACTTTATTTGGTTAGATTTAATTTAAATTATTTTGTTTTAATTTAATTTATTTGGATTTAATTTAATTAGGTTTTGTGTATTATTCATGTATAGTCATAAATTATGTTTATTTGTATTTAAAATGTATTTTACGTTAATAAAGTTATTATTATTATTATAAATAAAATGATGACTTAAATATGTGTTGTCTAATAAATACTTCTAATTATGAGCCTTTCAGTCCTCTTTTTAAAGCTCAATAAGAATTTACATATTTTCCCTTTTGATTAACTGTTCAATGTTTATTAATAAATACGCACGTACAATAATAAACACAAAAGGGATAATATTTATATAAATTATGTTCTCTAGCAAGAATAGTTAAAAATTAAAGTTAATGCATTTATTCAGACTTTTACAAAATTACATAAACACACAAACGATGTAGTGTTTGTCAGTCTGTTAGTCCTGTTTGAATTGAATTGATTAATATAAACGTATATTTTCTAGCCAGCTTTACTGTCATTGCGATCCGTACAAATGAATTATGAAGAGATAATAATAATAATAAAATTTATTTTCCAACATATCGTTTAAATTACAGGGAAAAAACGTAAAGAACTAGTAAATAATAACAGACAATAAAATATTAAAATAATTATAATTAATAATAATGTTTTAATTTAGAGAAGGATATTCTCATAAGAACAAACCAATAAAACATTTAACTAAATTCTCATAGCTAAATATCTACCTAACTTATTATAAACAAATAAGAAACGCAATCAAAACTTAATGACTAAAAAGTACATTTCAAGAACACGAGAAACGTAGTTAAGTTATTAAGATTTGTATAACGGATTACAAGCTGATATTTAACAAAGCTAAATATAGTAAAGTTAAGGGTAAGGTTAAATCCAGCACACAGTTAAAGAAATTTACTTAATAAGTAGAAAAGTCATGAAATCTATGATATCACTAAATATATCTAGTGAATGCTAGGTAGAGTTGTATAGCCTTTGCATAGAAACTAATGGTTTATTGAAATATAAGGCCATTCTTCATATATTATAAAGAAACAAATTTTTGTATTTTAGTTTTTTGCATCTTTGTAGTTATATCTAGGAGTATAAAAGTTAATGCTAGCCAATAGATCAGGTCAGCTACTTGACTATTAAATAGTTTATTTAAATATTCTAAGCGACAAATATCTCTGCGGATGGAAAAAGACGTAAAATCAAAAAATTAATGTAGGTCCACACAGAGTAATCAGAATATACATACATTATCCTAAATACGGGTATCGCAGAAAATTCTTCTGGGTCCTTTCAACTGATGCAATATGTAATTGAAGAGATGGAAACTAATAATATTTCAATTTAGAGCGAACCAAAGCAAAATATAGAAGTATAAGGATTAACGTTCAGCATTAGCTCTTAACAAAGCCCAGCATATTATAAGACTCTGTATAAATATTCTTAACATGGGCTGTGAACGTTAATTCAGGATCAAACCTAACGTCTAGATCTTTCACGCTGGAGCATTTGTTTAAGGGGGCATTTTTTATGTTGAAAGCATAATCAATTAGAGATTTTCTCCGAATAAAAGACTTGTATATACACTTACCTACATTAAGACTCATTTTTTTAAGGCATCATCTTTCGATACGACAAAGATCGTTTTGTAAATTATTACAATCGTTTAAACTATTAATCCAGCGGAAAATTTTTAAATCATCTGCATACTTAAAAATATTGGATGATATATTAGATTCAATGTCATTAATATAGATAAAGAAAAGGAGAGGGGCAAAGTTGGATTCTTGAGGAATCCAACTAGTAGGAGTGAAATTGTTTAATTTGTACCCTTTATATTCTAAAAATTGGTTCCTTTTACATAAATATGATTTTATAAATGTTGAGTCATTTTCAGAGAATCAAAAAGTTGATAATTTAGCAACGAGTAAATTGAGGTCAATAGAGTCAAAAGTTTTGTGCAAGTCTGAATAAATAACGTTCACCTGGCCTTTGTTGTCAAGAGTTTCAGAAACAATGTCGGTGAAGTTTAAAAGATTTGAGGTTATTGAACGATTTTTTTACAAATCCATGTTATTTTTCGAAATTAAACAAAAGTTATTAAATATTGAAATAGGTTTATAATGATTAAACTTATTTCCACGTCCAGATTTTAAAGCTGGAGTTACTCTGGCAGTTTTCCAGCCATCAGGAAAGGTTGAAGAAGATAAAGTGCAATATTAAAAATGTGGAGCAAAGCAGGCATAAGGTTAAATTATTCTTCAGACGATTAGATGATTCATATATATTATATTCCTTAATCTTACAATATGTGAAATTGACTTCCTCCAAGTTAGAGCTAACATTTCTCTGGGTTGTAGGTTGACCTTGAGAATAAACTGAATATACTGAGTTAAAATATGACGCAAAGCCATCAACTATCTTTTCAAACGAATTCAACGTTTCGTTTTCTAATAGTATTACTTTACCAAAGCTCTTGAAGCTTTTTAGTGTCCTTTGAAATAGATTTAGCATAAGTTTTGTAAATTTTCGTTTTATTTCATTTCGTAAGCTTGCAACTCGAGTTTTATGATAATTATATTTTGGTTTTTCATAAAGATTTCTATGTCGGTCTTTTAACTTAATTAATTTAATAGCTGATCCAGTGAGCCAAATAGGATATTAGGGTGCTGATAGTTAAAAAATATTTGGATTTTTGCCAGAAGTAATAGATTTGATGAGTTAAGGCTTAATATTTTTATTTTAATTTGGTTGATTGAGTTACTTGAAGATAATAATAACTTTGATTAAAACACTTAGAACCTTTAATCAATGGTTTGATACCAAACCATTGATTATCAATGGTTTGATACCAAACCATTGATAATGGACACTTTGTGACCGAAATGTGCATCTGGATAAAAATAAAATGGTTCTAAGTGTTTTAATCAAAGGCTTAATATATTTTGGGATATGGGTGCGATTTTGGGTTGTGTCATACAAGAAGTCTTTAAAGGATTATGTAATGGATTATTATAGCGTAGTTAGAGTCAGCAATATAGATGTTGTTTCTTATGCGTTAGTGATCTGAAATGCCGGATCCTATTTTTGGTTTGGCATGGGATTTGAAAACAATTCAAATAAAATTGTAACTGCGTGTTATGTTTAATGTGTCCAACAGAATGTTACGATATTTGCAGGTATATGTTGGATGGATGGCGAAATTGTCGATTGTAATTGTATGGAGTTATGAAAGAATATGAATAAAAATTATTCTATTGTAAAATACATAATATTTTATTATCTTATGGAAATATTTGGTTGTATTGATTGAATGCCTGAGTATTATTAAATTATGACGAAAGTGATAGTTAAACAAATATTTTGTTTCAAAAACCCTTTATTACAAAATTTTAAGTTCTTGTGAGTTGAATAATATAATTGTTGTAAAATACCTATTTATTAAATACATCTTGTATAAATGGAAATATTTTGTAAAATGTTGTTTATTTTGAATAATGTTTGTCATCGACAATATATAAGCAGGAATCAACTATTGTCTGCTATTTGTCCTGATGTTATAACCACACTTAATCAGTTATTTTCTACATTTACATGTGATATTCAGAACATATTAACAGACATATCACCCAAGATTGATTATATATTGGTTAATGTATACTCTTTAGGAAATGAAAACAAAGAGTTAAAACACGAAATAATACTCTCAAGTCTAGTTCCGAAAATAATTGTAATACACATAGATAAAGAGATGGATGAAAGACATGTCAAGTCTAATAATATTTTAATTTTCAACCTTGATGAATCAACTTCAACTTATATTAATATACCTATCTAGATGATATAAACAATTTATTCAAAGATAAAGTTGATGTTGCTCATCCAGTTAAAACTATAAGAATGAGGAGAAAAACTAGATAAAATCATACCTTTGCAGCAGGAAACAGATAGTCTAATTTAGAAACCAATTTTTGTTTATTCTGGTATGCCCTAAGGGTCTCATATTGTCCCTATTCTTTTTAAACTGTTGGTAGCTTTAGATTTTCCAACTGTTTATTATTTCAATCGGATTTTGACAAATTTCAGAATTGGTGTAATAATATTGACTTCGTTTAAATGCTGAGAAATGAAATGTTATTACTATTTTGTCAATGACTCAAAGTTAAATTTCTCTGACCATATTCATTATATTTGCAATACAGCTCATAAATACCTAGGATTTATAATAAAAAGTTGTAGCGATTTTAGTTTGCATATACTGAAACTTATATTTTTAATTCATTAGATCCACTTTGGAATATGCCGCTACAGTATGGATTCTTTATTATAATTGCTACATAGAACAAATTGAAAGTGTGCAAAGTAAATTTGTTAGAAATTCTGCATCCAGATTGAGTAATTATAATAATATGCAGTATATGTCAAGTATCAGGTATCGGCTATCAATGCGAAAAGTTAAAACTGATCTAATTTTTGTGCACACCATAATTTTAGTTTATATAAGTATAAGTAATGATATTCTCAGTTTCTCAAGTTTTTATGTTAATCGCGCTTCAGTTGACACGAGAAGTAATCTTTTTAGGTTTCCGTGTGCTAAGAGTAATTACTGTATTAATATTTCATTATTCAGATGTACGAAATTGGCTAACTCTCTGAATCATCTTCTGAAATTTAATATTGTTGGTAGCACACCAGTGAACTTCAAACAGCAATTAAAATCCACACAATTACCTCGTCATATTTAAGTTATTATGTTGTAATTAGATATTTCTAATGTTGTCTGCTTCACTTAAATTAATTTTTATACTTATGCATTTCTATGTAAATAGGTTATCCATTAGATAATTAAATAAATAAAACCACTTTCAACGGTTTTTCGTACCAAACTTATATTTATAAGCGTGACCTTAATGTTTTTCTAAAATAAAAACGCTTATAATTTTTAAGACATTTTTTTAAATTCCTTTTATTTCACCACACTGTGACTTTTTCACCCAACGTATATTTAAGTTATAACAATTTTCAGTAAATAAGATCCTCATCAATTAATGTATTCTGACCATTATCAAATTTCATGATTTCGTTATCGAGACTTAAGTCACACGATTAAATTGTTTGTATTGTATAAAAATACAATCTTTCATTCACTGATTTGGTTTTATAAATTTAAATTTATGCATAACAGGTCATTGTTTTAACATATCCAGTCTGCTATGAATTTGTTTTCCTATTATTTTAATTTATACGTATGCTTATAAGAAATTCATTCATAAATATAAACATGAGTAATCAAATGAAAACAATTATAATTTCATTGATAACTTACCCCACTATATACTTCTTATTATCCGTTACCATTTACGTTTCAATGATTTTTATTCTTTTGAGTTGTTTTAAATTTATTATTTATATAGTTGGTTGATATTACTTACATAGTTGGTGTAAAGTAGTTATTGTTTTAAACGGGTTTATAAAACAATTATTAAAAGCCAAATCAAATAATGTGTAGACCAAACTATATTTGCCCGGCGCATCCACCAAAAAATGAGGTTACGCATGTAATAAAATCAATCAATCAATATCATATTAAGAATTCATATTTCATTTTCATAAGCTTTGGAGCTTCTTCTTTATTGACTAATCTGCTAAGTTTTAAACAGTATGTACTAGTTTTTACTAACTTGTAATAATTTCAATACACTCCAGAATGTCTTTTCATACAATCAAGCTTTATTAAATTAGTTTTATTAGTCATTAATTTATTATTATTACGGTTTCTTAATATGTATAATAAACTATATTATAAAATTTAAACCTATATGGGTTAAAAATTCTTATACATATATCAAACATCAAATCTTACTAAGATTACAAAAACAAATCATTTGTTAGCATGAAGTTTATTGGACGGGAAAAATACATTTAAACTATTATTGCAATGATAATTTAACTGTTTTTAATATGCAAATACATTTTCTATAATTTGACATCGAGTATAGTATTAACTAGTGAAGAAGTTGTTTGTTGTGTAGTCCTTATGAGGAATGGTTTCATATTTTTAAATTACTACTAAAACACATTTAAATTTAAGTCGAATGCTATTATTCCTTTCTTTATAATTAATGACTTAATGTTATAAAAAATAGTTAAATTAACTAAAAAAATTGGTCTGGGTTGCCGTACAGGCTGATTTAATAAAGAGAATGGTTGCGACCGTTACTATGTGGTAATTTATACTTACACTGAATTGAAAAATTCACTATGTTTTACCCACAACTAATTTTTTTTAGAAAATTGCTTTTTTGACAACAATATTAATTTTAAATAATATAAAATAAACTTTGTTTATATCACACACTGTATTATTATCACTATTAGCTTGATAATGTCCAGCTAAATTATGTCGAACCTATAGTCACTAATAATAATACAGTTTATTTTATTTTATTTAAAGTTATAAAATATGTATCATAAAGGGAAAGCATTTAACAATATAAATACCAAATTTCCATAATTTAAGTATACGCTATATTATTCTGCACAATAATTATCCTAGTTTTATTTAGCTCACATAAATCCTAAATTACTATTGTAATTTTTACTGTTATATGTATAGTAGTTGTCACTTCCTGCCTAAATCATCTTATATATTTTTCATACATTTTGTATTGCACTATATTTTATTTCAATGTTATGCATATTCCATAGAACATTTATGTAGATTACTAATATCACTAGCTCCATGCATAATAATTGCAAAGGCCACAAGACCATGCGATAATATATTATGTACCAGTCAGTCTAGTCCAATGCATAATTTTCTGCGCGATGCTGTGTAAATGCATAATTTATTGCGATAGTTTAGCGTTATAACGGTTCGATAAATTAAAATGGGATAGATCCCAATTACTTTCGGTTAATGCAAAATGAATTGTTATATGGTGGTTGTACAATATTAAGTTGATAGTATTAATTATGCAAAATATAAAATAAATTATAATCAATTATCTATTTACAAACATAAATTCCGCCCTTAAATTATGTGTGTGATTAAAATGCGCAATTAAAAATTATTTATTGAGCAAGTTAAATAGTTTGCGGGAGATATAAAGTTAAAACTTGTGAGTAAATCATTAATGTACGACATAAATACGTAATTGTGCTGCTTTATAATCTTATGAAAGTTTTAATATGGGAAATTTATCAGGTTAAACTATTTAGTAGTAGTATATTGACTGTAATTTAATTATAATATTTTAAAGATTAAGTTATAAATTTTTACAAAAAATTGTAAAATCCCTTTGTTTCTGAAGGGTCGGGCCGGCTTTATTCGGAATGTTGATGTTAAGGGAAGACAACTCCTCCGAGCCAATAAGTTGAAACGATAATAGTCGCTCAATCTGTCCTAATACAGATAGTATTACATTGTTGAAAAAATACATTAAAGAATAATTTTTCAACTCAGTAATTTTGTTTAGAAGCATTACTTTTATAATTTAGATAGAAATAAATAAAGTAAGTGCGCTATACAAAAAGGAATTTTCCAATAGAATACACATTTGATTAAGATGTATAATATTATTATGTGGTTCTACCAATAGTAAATACAGTAACAGAAATTCAGAAGTAGTACATATAAGTCAATAATCAATTTTGGAGGTCATCCATTTTGTAATGTAAAGGTTTTTTATTAGGTATTTATCATAATTCATATTTTACAGGAAAAGATGAGCAATTACAAATAAATAAATAACAGTTTCTATCAATAAATAATTAATTTAAAATATAAAAATATTACATTTGTGATATATTTTATTCTTAAAGTTTTTAAAAACAGTGGCAATGTAATATAATGAAATTAACTTTATTATTTCTTTATTTATATGAGGTAAACAATTGATTTGATTTACTCAATATTTTGAAGATATTTGCCAATTAAAAAACAGTTTTATTATTAAGGATATTGTAGTCTAGGTCTACACTTTAAATATATAAATTTTCTTTTGTTATTCATTAATGTATTCTTGGTACATTTCATATATTAGACTATCCGGTCTTGTATAGTCTAAATGCAAAAGACGGAAAATATTCCGCATAAAAAAAAAACTATAGCAATTTTTTTAATATTGCTGGAAGTAATAATAAATATACAATTATTAAAGCGTTATATTGCAAATGTAGCAAATTTTTTTTGAAAGATTTAAGGAATTTTAATACAATTTATTTTACGATAAATTAATTTCTCATTTTATACGTAGAAAAACATTCTTGTATTAATTAGATTGTTAACTAAATCGCTTGGGTATATTACGATATTATGTCTTGTATTATATAAAATGTTTATATTTATATTATGCTTAGATATACTGTTGCGCTGTTTATAATCGCTATATTAAATATTTATTTATACAAATCGATTATATTTTAGTAGTCTTAAATTACAGCGATAGTTTTTTTTATTGATAGATCTATTGTTATGTTTCTATCTATTAATATATGCAGCTGAAAATATCCGAGGTGAATCAATTATAGGCGCTCATATTTAGTTTTATTCATTTTCTAAGGCACAGGTGAATTTTAATACCATAAATATTAATAAGGTGAATTTGTTTTAAATTTACCGAATATGTTAGATGAGTTCCAGCATAATGATTCAGATGATTGATATTGAAATCTGAGATTTGTGTTTACCGAATATGTTAGATAAGTTGCAGAATAAGGTTTCAGATGATCGATATTAAAACCTCAGATTTGTATTTTCTCCCACAAAAATTAGCAAACATCTGTATATATAAGACCTTTTAGTTATGCAGAGAAAACATTTGCAAATTATAGAAAATGAAAATCATATACAAGTTTTATATAAGAAATTTTATTTACATATTGCTTAATGTGTATTAGCAGAATTTATGGTACTAGGTTGCTAATGAAAAAGTAATTATTAGTGTTAAATGCAGTTTAATTTCTTGTTAAGAGAGGGATGCAATTATTTGTTTCGAATGTTACCTTCCCGAGGCTTAAATGGTTTTTTACAACATTATTCTTTATTCTTTATTATATCTTTGTACTCCTTTCTAATAAAATAAATTACACAAAAAATATATTACAGAATAATAAAACATGCTCAAAATTTTGTCTGAAGGGAGGACGGGCGGAGTTCACTTCTTCGAATGATCTTCTACTTAAATCCTTTAATATAGAATAGTGATAATTTATATACAATAAGAATAACTCAAGTAGTTGCCATATTTTGTTATTTGATGATATAAAATGGCTGTATAATTCCCTCGATAAAATAGATTTTGACGTTCATTATTCTACAACTTGCAATTGAATCTCATTTTTCACTTGGTGAAAAAAAAAATTCACTTGGCTTGCTTTACTTAATAATTAATTAAGTGAAACAAATCAAGTGAATTTTTTCAACAACCTATTGTTTATTTTTCTATATAGAAGGAAATGTCGACGACAAACATCTTAATAAATTAAATGGCCAAAAACCAATTTTTGAAATAAAGTCTTAGATTACAAATATTTAACAACTCAAAATGCTTTAAATTTTTCTTTTTTTGCTGATAGAGGCTAGAAGTTATTTGAGCGACCCGAAAATTGGCATAAGGTTATCGATAAAAAAATGGCCAATACATAACTGAATAAAATTATTTCTTTCTATAAAAAACGCCTTTGATTATTAAAGTAAAAAAAACCAAAATAACCAAAAGCGATTTCAACCTAAATCTACAATATTTTGACAAATACTCTTCGAAAGAATTTACTATGAAAAATGTTGAGTGAATTTGATATAAATATATACCGGGTGTTCGATAAAAAACGCCCAAAGTAATTTATTAACCGATTTAAATCAACTAAAAAACAAACAATAATGGCCTTTTAAATAATATGAAATGACATTCATTATATATTTTTTCAAAATTAACTTCATGACAAATGATAGTCAACGTTATTTTTTTAAATGGTTTCTTAATTTATTATAATATATAAGTATGTAAAACTTATCTCAGGAGTGTTTTGATCTCTAGATCTCATAAGTATAGCTTAATTATTAAATTCATTGCAATAATAAATTATTAAAGTATATAATGCCACCACCAGTTATTTATAAATGTTGTTCCAGTAGAAATATTAGAGCAAAAGTAATAACATTGTTCAATAGTGATTTAACTTTTCTTGTAATTTTTTAACTCAGAAACTCTGATTAAGTTATTATTCTGATTTCAAATAGAAAAATATTGAGTAGTTATATTTCAGCGTTGGAGAACACTATATTTAGCAAAAGAACAACATTAGAAGGTAACAACGAAAATATTACATAACAATCGGATGCATTGCCTGTAAAACAGAGGCAGTACCCGCTATTCCCCTATATGTTACAACATTTGTATAAAGACTCCATATTATCAATTATATGGAGTCCTTAGGGGTGCTTAAGAAGTCTTCTAGTTCCTGGTGTTCCCCAATCTTTGTTCAATTGTTTTGACGGTCGTAAACTAAATTCTCTGACAAAACGTGATGCTTATCCCTTGCCGATTGTGGATCACATCTTAAATAAACTTAATGGTGCCCGATTCCTTTCTAGTGTCGATTTGAAATCAGCCTTTTGACAAAAACCACTGGTTGAGGGTTTAGGTGAACAAACGGCGTTTGCAGTGCCAGGGAAGGGCCTTTATGAATTTACTGTCATGCCATTCGAACTTAGCAATGCTCTGCAAACTCAGAAAGCACTTATGGAAAAAAGTACTTGGCCCTGCTCTTGAACCGTACTGTTTTGTTTACCTCGATGATGTCATCATTGCAACCCCTGATTTTGAAACTCACCTTTCGGTGCTTAATGAGGAATTTTTCCGGCTAAAAGAAGCAAATTTGACGGTAAATTTGGAGAAATGCGAATTTTGTCGCCCTTCCTTAAATTAATTGGGTTTCGTTGTAGATGGCTTAGATTTGAGGACTGGTCCAGCAAAGGTATATGATGAAATACCCTCAACCACTCACTACGACGCAGGTTAAGCGCTTTATGGGTATTTGGTCTTGGTACAGGCGGATTATTCCGCATTTTTCGACACTAACGGCTCCCATAAGCTCCCTGATTAAAGGTAAACTTAAGTCGAAGAACATACAGTGGACTAGTGAGGCTGAAACATCGTTTAAATTAATTAAAAAAGCCCTTATTACTGCTCCAGTTTTGGCAACACCTAATTTTGATAAGCCTTTTTGCATTCAATGTGATGCCTCGTATGTGGGCTTGAATTGCGTGTTAGTACAACAATATTGTGAGGGTAAGGAAGTTCCGATTGCTTATGCTAGCCGTACATTGTCGGAGTCCAAGCGGATGTTTTGTGATATCGAAACGGAGTGCTTGGCCGTTTTGTTTGGAATAGAAAAATTCCGCCCTTACGTTGAAGGAGTTCCGTTTAAGGGGATTACCGATCACCATTCGCTTCTGTAGTTGCAAAATCTCAAAAACCCATCAAGCATGCATACGAAATGCAACAGTATGACATGGAGATCGAAAATAGAAAGGGTGCACTTAACGTTGTTTCTTTAGACCAGAGATGCACAGACTTATTAAGACTAGGGGCCACTCGGGCAAATCATGAACTGATGGCGGGCCGCCAGAAGTGTAGGTAATTAAAGACAATAAATAATTGATAATAATGTATTAAAATTAAAAAGGAATTTATTAATTTGAAGCGTGGCACTGCATAGTGCTTACAATCTTTTTTATATTTGGCTCAAATTTACTTGTAGCAACACGTAAAACTGCTTCCAAACTTTCATTTGCAAGGCGGTTTCTATTTTTGGTTTTATTATTATTAAGTATTGAAAAAGTTTGTTCACATATATAGGTAGAACCAAATAAGCTGGCACATTTCAGAGCGTTTATGCGCAACTCTTTGTACATATTTTTATCAATGCAGCGGTAAAAGTTCAGCAAGTCTCCTTCGTTGAATTTGTTGCGTAAATCTTCGTCGTTTTGAATGTCGATAATTTCTAACTGCATTGACTCTGGCGCATTTTCAACTGAAATCGTGAAAGGATTGCTGAATATGTCCAACAGAGGTTTCACTTTTTTAAACTCCGAAAATCTGTCTTGAAAAGATTGAATCAAAATATCTAGCTTTTCTACATAACTGAATTAATTAATCGCAGTTTTGTTGAATTTTTCAGCCATTTTCTTATAATTCGGAAAATGATTGTAATTTCCAGAATTCAATTGATTGCGATCTGAAAAGTGTCACCTTGCATTGAAAGGATGATACATGAGCGTAGAGCTGGGATATCAGTTGATTTTTGCCTTGAAGCCGTGTGTTCAAGACATTCAAATGATTTGTAATGTCAACTAAAAAAGCCAAATCACACAACCAATCAGGATTTTTAAGTTCCGGGACATCCCTTTGCTTTTCCGCCAGAAATATTCCAATTTCTTCTATTAAATTTAGAAATCGTTCCAGTGTCAATCCACGACTTAGCCACCTTACTTCTGTATAATACAGTAAATCTCCATATTCGCTTTCGATGTCATCAAGGAATTGTTTGAATTGCCTGTGATTGAGTCCTCGTGATTTTATGAAATTTACAGTCGAAACTACCACTTTCATGACATTTTGAAATTCAATTTGTTTAGCACAGAGGGCTTCTTGGTGTATAATGCAGTGAAACTGCATGAGATCTTCAGCCTTTATGTTTTTTTCTTGCAGATGCTTTTTCAGCAAAGTAACTAGCCCGGAATTGACACCAATCATCGAAGGAGCACCGTCAGTCGCAACTCCCGATAATTTTGATAAGTCCAAATCAGTTTTTGAACGCTCATCCAAAAGTACATTGAGTATATCAACTCCTTTGGTTTGACCTTTCAATGAACACATTCCTAATAACTCTTCTACGACTTCAAAATCTTGAGTAACACCTCGTATGAATATTAGAAGTTGAGCTGTGGAACTAATATCAGTGGATTCGTCGAGTGCTAATGAAAAAAATTCAATGATCTTAGTTTTTTCAGTTAATTGTTCCGCAATATTACCTGACAAAGACATAATTCGTCTTTGGATGGTCATACGATTCAGTTGAATTTTCTCAAACTTTTTTGCTGCTTCTGGACACATTTTCTTAGCGGCAATTTCTATGCATTCTTTTACAAAATCCCCATCATTGAAGGGGCGACTTCGCTTTGCTATCATTCGAGAAATTTCATAACTAACTTCTGTAGCTGTTTCTGAATCTTCAATGGGTTTTCTAAACATAGCTTGCTGACCCGTAAGCTCCCGTTTTAAAGACAACATTTTTTGCTTTCTTAATTCGCCTGTAAACTTGGTAAAAGAAGGATGCTGCGTTTCATAGTGCCTTTTTACATTATATTCCTTTGCAATTGCAACAGAATTCTTGCAAATTAAACAAACGACTTTGTTATGCGACCATACAAAAAAGTATTTCTCAGTCCAAATTTCTTGAAATTGCCGATTTTCATCTTTAACCTTACGTTTTTTACTAGGTCCTGGCTTGTCCATGTTGCGTTCTAATCCTGGCTAGGATTAACACAGCACCTAAAAACAATTACAGTACCTACTTAAATTACCCATCCTTTTTAAATTATCAAAAATAATTGATTAAATAGGTAGGGAAACACTTATTAATAATAGAGTTTTACTTACGATTTCACAACACAATTATACACGGCACTTGACGGTTAACACTGCAACAGGAAATCTACGTTGAATGTGGATCAAAATATATGACACCGGCTAGTGGAGTACAACTATTGCCTTCCAAAACCTCTATTAAACTCACAGAACACTAATACACCTAGCGGCGATTAAACGTGGCTTTTATACCGCGCGTATAGAGTCGAAAACTGTCTGGAGAAATCTCGAAACCGACTCTGGAAGCTTCGAGTCGTGTACTATCTACGCGAGCGATCGTCATCGCGCCGCCGGCCGCCGCGCTTCTTCAAGCAAACGAATTTAACCGAGATCAGCACGAACATTACCGACCGCTGTTACCGACGACGCACGTACGGCGCACCGTAATAGCGCGCGCGCGAGATTCAAATTACTTTTCGAACATATTTTTTTTGGTTTTATTCTGGAATAGAATTCAATATTTTTAGAATGTACGAGAGTATTATTTTTGCTGTCGGCGGGCCACCGGTATTCGACCGGCGGGCCGCATGCGGCCCGCGGGCCGCGGTCTGTGCATCCATGCTTTAGACGTTTCCGATGAGCACTATATGTCAGACCCTTGGATTAAAAACTGGTTTAAGCGATTACAGAAAACCCTGAGAAATACTCTCAGTGGAGTGTTCAGGAGAATCGTCTTTTCAAACATGTCTCTCGGAAAGATGGCCTCGTTACAAATTATTTCCAGTGGAAATTGGTTGTTCCGCGGTCGTCGAAAAATCATATTTCGAGGGCGTGTCATGATGCTCCCACAGCTGCCCATTTTGGAGTGCTTAAGACTTTAAATCGTAAACTTCGCGCGTCTTTGTCATGACGTTAAGAGGTAAGTCCACTCTTGTCAGATCTGCGGTGCTCAAAAGGTGCCATCTACTGCTACTCCTGGATCCATGGGCGAACCCAAGACAATATCCTTTCCATGGCAACTAATTGCATGTGACATTGTTGGGCCTCTTCCACGTTCTCGTTATAGTAATTGCTACTTACTAGTGGTTACAAAATTCACCTTATTAAAACCCCTTCGCAAGGCCGTATCTTCAGCTATTGCAGAATCATGTTTTCCTGATGTTTGGAGCACCTCAACTTATGTGTAACAATGGCACGGAATTCGCTTCGAATTCTAAGAAACTACCGAAGGAATATGGGGTAAAAATATGATATAATGCTAGATACCACCCCCAGGTCAACTTTGTGAAGCGATACAATCGGACTATCGGTACCACTATTCGTTCGTTCATAAAAGGTCTCGACCATAGAATGTGGGATGGTGAAATACATAAAATAGGTTATGCCTTACCCACTGCCAAGCATGAGGTCACTGGTTTCACGTCTGCCGAGTTAAACTTTGGACGGTACGTACCTCTTCGTGGAGATTACTATGGTAAGGTGCGAGATTTGGAACAAATATCATTGGAAGCAAACGGCGACCAATATGCACAGCATCTTAAAACTCTTCCTAACTTATTTCAAAAAGTTAATGAGCGCTTAAGATCCGCTTATCAACGAAATACCGCATCGTACAATTTACTTCGTCGAGTCTGTCCTGTATATAAGGTTGGAAATTTTGTGTTTGTACGCAACAAAGTATTGTCTGATGCATCTCGTAATTTTTCGGCCAAGTTAGCACCCAGGTTTAAAATGTGCAAAATCAAGCAGCAATTTGGAAAATTACTTTATTCTCTTGATGATGAGGACGGTCACGGCGTAGGGAGGTGGCACACTAAGGACATAAAGCATTGCTATGGACCCGACCCTCCAACTAGCGATGATTAAAAAAGGGGCCTGCATGTGTTTTTTTTTTACCGGGAAAAGGGTGCGTGTAACGTTCCGATTTGTTAATTTTTCGGTACAAGATGTGTCAAAATTATTATTAACGTTAAAGCTATGCAAATAATTGTTCATATATTCATATGGTTCTCTGTATCAATGATGTGACTTGCATAATTTATTGTTAAATTTAATTGAGAAATTGGACAATATTTATTCTCTCTAGGATGTCGAAACTAAATCATTTTCTTCCAAAATATATTGGTGGCTTGTAAATAATCAATGTCCGGCTAATGTTGTTGTTCCTTTGTTGTTGTATTTAATTTCGAAATTTTGTTGCAATATTCATCATAATTGCATTTCTTTCTTGTTTTTAAACATGTAGAATAGCAACATATATTTTCTTCAAGTCTTCCTTATAAAGTAGTTATATTATATATGTAAGTTATTTGTCCTTATAGAATATTGGTACCATTTTTTTCATTTTTCTCCAAATTTTGCATTATAATATGGGATATTTTCAAGAATTTATTTTCTAGGCCTCAAAAATTTTCTAGAACCGTTTATCCAAATACATAAAATTACCAGTTTTAAATTCATAAATTAATATGTAATTTAGGGCAGAAAGGCCGATGGTCATTGGTTTAGACACTGAAATAAGCTAGAACAAAATGTAAGTTTCTGAAATAAAGATATAATTAGGCTATGTCCGTTAATTACAATCAAAAATTAAGAAACCTTCACAGTTCTACTTAGTTAATTCAAGGAATTTTACGGCTAATTTAAGGCACTAATTTGAATACATTTTCTTATAGTAAAGAACTGTATTATAAAAGCCAGCATAATATAATTACTTCAACAAAAAGGCTATTTTGTTGCTTACCTACCATTTGGCAATAAATATTTTAATGGTAGGGTTAATTAGTAATTAAAAGCAATTACTTTACTTTACAACAATATTTTTGACACGAATAAAATCAAGTTCCTTTAGATAATAAGTAGATGTAATTGATCATCAAATATTCTACTTTTCAGGAAATCCCCATTTTTCAACGATTTTTGCCAATTTTGAATTTTGTCGATTATAGCGTCGTCTGTCACAAATACAAAACAAAATTCTGATAAAACTTACTTATTTTTTCCTGGAGTATTCAAATCTGTACAAAAAAATTGGGGTTCCTATAAGAGTAAATTTAGACTTTTAAATTTTTTTATATCAATTCATACTCGATGTTTGTTTTTAGATTCCGTGAAGAGTATAATCAATATAAATAACACTTTTGTATCCTTTTTTTCTTCACACTTTAATTTCTAATGCTTATATATAAGCAACATTATTTAAATATATTACCTAATAATAGTACGTACACCTGTATCAGATAATTATCTTTCTCTTAAATAATTTCACAATTTATAGTTGAAACATTTTAATTAAAATTACCTTAAGTAAATCATTAAATGCATTCAACGTAGTTTAAATAATTCAACTAAATTTTATAAAGTTCAGAAACTAATTACTTCGGCCGAATACACAAAGAGCCACGACCCTAGAAACTTTAACAACTTGAATGTGACAAAACAATGCATACAATTATCTAAAAACGAGTTATCAAGAATAATATTAAATTGCTTGTGAGATGAATTCATGCGAAATACGTGACTTGTATTTATTTTATTAAAATTATTATTCATTACATAAGTTTTATATGCAATAAAAATGTTAAAAAAATATTTTTTCATTGATTGATATTAATTATTAGTCTACGACAAATTAATTAATTAATATAATTAATTATTACTGTATTTGTGTAGATGCTAAACAAACAAATATTTAATATTAATTTTTATTATGAAATATATAATGTGGGAAATAGAATTGAATTGTTGAAGGTTTCATTGGTGCAAATTAAAGTAAAAATCTTGCAAGTAAATAAAATTGATGTGAATTATATTATAGATTGTAGGTTATAACATTCAAGTATATTGTCCAGTTTTCCACTTGAAACCATTTGAGCTTATAATCATGAGGGTATATGTTAATAATTTTGTTTACATCTGTATCTGTAAAACGATAATATAATTCCTTTTCTTTTGCCTTAAACGCAACCCTGGTATTACCTCTAAATTTAAATTCTCCCAAAAAACATGTATGAAATCAATAGTGAAATTCCTCGATCAATTCAAAATTAAATAAAAGAGAGATTAATATTTCAGTCTGGGCCAATAGACCAATGGTCGATGGCCCATTCACAATTAAAGCTCAAATGTAAATACTATATTGTAAAAATATAGTGAATAAAGATATTTATTATTATGATTGAATAAATTTTCACATATTAAAATTAAAATGAATTATATTCCCATTGAATAATATAAAATAAAATAAATAAAAGAAATATGAAAAGTTAAGTAGTTGATACTAATTTTATTTCTGTAGCGCCGGTTTAATTCGCATAATTTATTTTGATATTTTTATTTATTGTATTTTCTTCGTGGGATAATAATGATAATGATACCATTAATAATACTGCGGAAGTCGTGTAATATCTTGGGAGTTTCTATTTTCAAGATGTTATATTTGCGACAGATTTTGTCATTGAAACTTTTAATACATTTAGTATTTCCGACATTTCACAAAGTTTGATATTTAATAACTTTTTTTTCTTAAAAAAAGTTTTTAGTGTATTAGTGAAAATGTTCCCAAGATATTAGAAAATAAATCACATCTATAATTCCCTGAGAAGATTCTTTTGGTAATAAAAGTCCAATCTGAAGATTTTAATAGATGAATAACTTTAATTATTATTAGTAGTAGTATTTGGCATAATTATTACGTAAAAGTATTTTACAGTCTTTTATAATCTCTTATAAGAAAGTCTTTTAGTTTAGTTAATCAACTATTACTATTATTACTATTGCTTCATGTAATGCATAAGTAAAAAACTGATATTGAGGTTACTATCTATTTTACTGATGTATAATTAAATACTTAAGGCCATATATTTAGTATAGGGAGTATCTAATTAAAAAAGACTAAGCGAATAAGAGTTTAGAAAAAGTTGTCAGAGGGTTTACATTTGCTATTAAGTTTTTAATTTAAAAAAAAATATTTCATTAAGTCCTTAATCAATTAACCATATCATATTATACTCATTTTATCTTGATTTACTTGATTTTAAGATTTTTTATTATTTATTTTGACTTTTGATGACTAGAAATTAGGTCCGTAATTATAGAAAATAATATTAATTTTTATTAAAATATTTCAATTGTATATATCGCTGCTGAAATTATTATATAGCATTATTGGAAAAAGAATAATTTGTAGTAGGTGAAACAAGTGGCTATCATAAATTTTAGGAACTTGTGAAAATGTAGTCATCAAGAAAGCTTAATGTAGTAAATTTAAATGTATTTATCCATTACAAAGTCAATATTTTTAGGTCTTGTGTACACGTGAGTTGCTTGTAAGTTTTCTATTATTGTTTGTAAAGAGAATTCTCTCTATAAATGAATTATTTTTTAGAAAATATTGTATGTGATTATGTAATAAATATATTGGACAATAATACATTTCTGCCCCGTTTATTTTGATAAAAGCTGCAGTGCTTCCTCTCGATTTAGGGCCTCAGTGCCATTAAAATTTATGAGTAAACGCATATCCAGAAGAAAAACCCACTAATCTTTACAATGTGACTTATTGTAAGTTTCGTCTATCTAGATTGAACTAAAAATACATCTTCCACTTATTGAAACCTTTATTGGTCAACATAAATCAAGAGTACATTCCCGGACGAACGTTTATGTTAAACTTGTTTTAAAAACTTTTCGTATATAGTTACTCTACCGAAAACCGATTACTATTGTGACTATATTTATAGCTGTGTAATAAATATATGAGAAACAAATTAAATTATCTAATGTATATCAGATTATCACTTGTTATAAGAATACATTGTATATAATTACTCTTTAGAATGTTAATTTTATTTATAAAAAAAACCTTTTAGTTAGTATAAATAATGAATGACTGAAGATAGGATTAAAATAATATTATACCCCCGCGATAAGAGAATATATCTATCACCTTATTGATTTTAAGAACGTCTGGTATCTCATATTTAATATATAGTGCTTGTCGAAGTAAGATTGGAGTTATAAAACATCTGCTTGATACTAATAACACCGAATATGAGGATGCACAGAAAAGAAAATATTTTCAAGAGCCCTTGGATTAAGTGGTTATTATCATTTAATGTCATTATGAAAGACCGATGCTTTCAATTTTCTGTTATAAACTTTTCCTTCGTAGCTATTCTGTGATGAGATTTAGAGTTATTGCGAAAGAAATCTCGAAGCCGCCCTTATTTTCTTTCATCCCAGTCATATATAACTAGTATTAGAAACCTAAATCTAGGGTTTCCTCTCTCTATATATAAAATTTATAATATAATTTATTTAGAGTTATTTATGTATTATACATAACATTAAACAAAATTATTACTTTATACCAGCACCGCTAGTCATTGAATTATCCATTAAGTACAAAGTAACGTTTCTTGTGCTATATAGTTTTTCAAGTGCGTCACAAAAATCATTATGCAATAGCAATCTTCAAACACATGTTCCCTATATTACAGCTCGTCAGTGAAGCAATACCATGATTAGGTAGATTTTTCTGAATGTCAGCAAAATGTGTCGATTTTAATAAAATTGTAAAATTGTGATGTTTTATTCTTTATGATTTATTCTCGAGCCGCATTAAAAAAAACAAAATTAGAATAGATTTAAATCCTACTATCGGCATTTTAATGTGCAAATTCAATACATTATCAATCATTCCAATGCAGTATTGTTTGTATTAGAAATATTAATAAGAAAATTCAATGTCTACTTAGCAGGATTTTATAGATATATAACTCTCTAGTTTTAGGTAGGAATGTAGTTATTCCATACCATTAAACATTTAAATTATTTCTTAAAGGCATAAGACATAAGAAGGCACTCTACTCGCAAGATCATTGATTTGTATTGTTAGAAACGTGCACGAGGCATAACACCGGTAACATGTTCCGATTGTAAAAGTGTACGAGGCTCGCATTCGCAT
The DNA here is from genome assembly GCA_963969525.1 of Ontholestes murinus. Lineage (NCBI taxonomy): Eukaryota > Metazoa > Arthropoda > Insecta > Coleoptera > Staphylinidae > Ontholestes > Ontholestes murinus. The sequence continues at coordinate 26,425,915 of OZ018390.1, read as the reverse complement.
TACATTGTAAAAGATAAAAGCTGGAGGCTTTTCCAAAACATAACTCCAACCATAAACTGGAATTTCAAATGTGGAAAACCTATGCGGGAGATCTTTCCGAGCGGCAAAACCCCGGCTTACATAAAAACAACATTAAAAACTGGGCGTGGGAGACGAAAAAAATATTCACATACAAATCTTATGGCAGTTTTAATATGTGAATAGGAGCAATAACTCAACTTTATGGTTCATAATTATTTCAATATAATACGATATTTACGATTAGTTCATTAGATTACACATGCATTACGTTAACTTTATATTTTTAATCTTTTTAAATTTCTCAATTGCAATATTTGTATGTTTACAACTTATATCCAACTGCAACTTTGATTTATAGTATAACAAATATTCCTAGATAAATAAAATTTATTTTTTATCGTAATAACAATTAAATATGAAAAAAGTTCCATTATTTTTTGGTTCGTAATTTTTTATGTAGTAAAAATGTAAATAAACCAAAAACTTTTATATAAAATAATTTTACGACTATAGTTTTGACCTATACATGTCGACATAATACATTTTGGTATAAAACATTGAACGTGTCTTATTTTTTTATGAAAATGAGCTACATAATAATATGTCTACATTTACAATAAATTTCAAGAGATTGAAAGATAGATTATATTATATCTCATGGATATAATGATAGTTTTTTATGATTCGTTTCTAAAATATTAATATACTAGGTTTTTCTCGTAGTGTAATGTATATGTGTAATTTTGGTGAATATGATCTATACAACCCCTTGTTCTTCTTCTTAATAGCAAACTTTCATCCATTATGAGTTTTTTTTTGCATACAAAAATACTACCTATTTATCACACTAACTTTGTTATTACAATCAGCTTATTGCATTAATATTGGTGTTTAATGTCGTTTGAAATTTCATTTCTCTATTTAACATCGTCGATGATTTTTTATTGGTTCTTGAGATTTATGAAGAGAAATATTAATATAAGTTAGATTTGTATTAGAAAATGTGGACATTCTGTAAAGGGTGGTATAACATGCAGCATACAGTCATGTCATGTCGAACAACATTAAAAGATTTAAAAAGTGAGCTATTAAACTACATCATAGATAAAGAATTGTATAGTATAGAATATTTTTGTAGTTTAATCAGTTTATGTTATTGTATTTTTTTCTACTTTCTTCTACGCACTAATGAAATTATGTTTTCGTTCTGACTATATTCTTTTATAATTTGTATTATATAGTGTAATTACATTATTTACTGAATAAACTATTAAACTAAATTAGAAAAAAATAATCCTATCTCTAAAAAAATAGAAAATAAGGCCGAATTATAGTAAATAATAATATATTTAAATAATTTTGGTAAATGTAAAGATATAGGGACTCTCACTGCTCTCACTTGGATGACCTTTAACTCTAATATTTGTTTCTGGTGCCTACCAAAGGTTAGAGTGGAAGATAATCGCAACTGCATGAACTACGCACAGCTTTATGCATCTAAAATTTTTTGTATAAAAGAAGGCTAACAAACGTAAATATAGACATATGTTATAAGTGGTTCATCTATAATGTTTAGTAAAACATAAATGCAGTGGTGGAACAATTAATAGTAACGTTGCCTCTTCGGAACAATGAGAGGTTAGTGAGTGCTGCAGCCATGTCTGTGAAATCGAAGAATTAAAAATACTAGTGAGTGAGTTACAGAATAAAAATGAAATATTAGTTGAGAATCATGTATTACAAAACGACAAAATCAAGTTGCTCAAAACGAAATTGTCTGAAAAATTGGTTAATTGGTAAATTTGAATTCAAATTCCGACACCGTCGAAATGGCTTCACCTGTATCAATGCCGAGAACCGTTATAATGACGTAAAAGTAATATAAACATTGATTCTACAGAAAAAATATACTGAGCTCGTGGACATGATCAGCTGAGGAAGAATTTAAAGCAATAACCGACAAACAAAGCTCTTCGTGGTATTTTGGAACAGGAGGCAATTCTTCGAGTAGCATGGAAGCTGTTGTCATATACTCCCACCTTCATACCTGCCGTTTGGATCTAAAAGAAGAAATTGTTTAATTTTTACTAAATTACTTACTTTTAAATTATCAGGGACGATTTATAGAATTAAATAAAGTGAATAATCCGAAAATCTGGTCCGAAGGTGTTTGCATTTCTAAATTGTTTAATAGTCCTAAGGAAACACCAAAAAAGTGTGGCAAATAATTCTTGTGAAGAAAATACAAGTTTGAGTAATTTAATTAAATCTTATGGCTTCCATTTACTTGTTAATGAGTAGAGAGCGGATTTTTAGCATTATGCTTATCCATAATATTAATAGCATCAAAAAAATGCCTTAATATCTATACGAATCTTGAAGAATGTGATTACTTAGCGCTAAGTTTTTTTTGCTTTTTTGCTTATTTTGACTTTTTGTGCTTATTTTGACTTTTTATGCTTATTTTCATGCTTTTTTTAGATTCTGATGCTTATTTGGAGCATTTTCTTAAACATTTAAAAACATTTAATAAAAATTTCACACTGATATTAAATTAATGTGCTAATATAGAGAATTTTCATAACAAACTGTATCCCATCATTTATAGATTATATTTGTATTACATATTTTCTTCGTGTCTTTTGACAACATAATTGTTTAAAATCTTCATAATATAATACAATAATTATAATGAATTTTATTATTAATAAATATTAGTACAAATTACCAATTTACAATGGATTCATTTATAAATAAGTAGATATAATAGACCGTCTCATTATTCAGATAATACAGACGAACGCTTCATAGGAATCACACCTATGATATTCCGGATGTATACGTCGTTAAACTAGGCCCAAACAAGGACCCCAGTAAGTATTAAATGTAAACAAATTTAAGTGATAGCTAATAATCAGGTGTTCTGCAACCGTATCAATTTTCTACTCTCGGCAAAAATACGGATGGGACAACTGGCGCATATTTACCGTTTTCGCTAATTTTCATATTCAAACTCGCATTCATAAACTATTGAATTGACATTCCAAAAACTTTGCTTATTTATCAAAAATTATTATATGCGTGAATCGTATTAACCTGGGGAATCACAGATAAATTATATTATATAATTCACATGTATATTTAACCCATAATGCAAAAGGTGAAAACCACAACACAAGAATTAATTAGAAACTATCCAGAATTAACAAGTGAAAATTAAACAATATTTTGTAAGGCATGTTTAAAAATAGTAAGTTTTATTTTAGTTCCCAACTGCATCCTAACTAGTCAAGAAAAAATGTTATAACAACACTACATCAAGAACGTTTGAAAAAGTTCAAAGCTGAACTAAAAAAACAGCACAATTTCACAATCTTTAGCATCATCTTCAACAAACGATGGACAACTTAAATTAAATTTACATTTGTGCAAAATACTTTTACATTCGAATATCCCTTTAAGAAAATTACAAAATAATGCATTTAAATCTTTCTTGGGAAAATATTGTAAAATGCGCATTCCCGAGAAAAAATTATGTAGCTCTTGCGTACTATGAAACCATACAAAAAATTAAAGATATTATTAACAATAATTATATGTGATGATGAAACCACAGACGCTTGTTTAATTTAATAATAGAAGTTTAACATGAAGACATCCGACCAATAGTATTTTGATATATACAAAAGAATTGAAGAAAACTGATAATAACATTATAGCAAAATTTATAAATGATGGACTGACAAGCTTATTTTTGCCGTAGACAATACCAAGTTACAAAATTTTACTAATAATGCATTTTGTGCATTGTACTAGTTTAGCAAATGGATAGATACGAATTTCTGAAACTATAAGAATGAAATTTCCATTTGTAGTTTTAATTAAATACGGATTATAGTTCTTATATTCTTCTGTGAGTGCAATTATTCAAAACGTCATTACCTGATATCTCACTGCCCCATAAACCAGTGCTAACAAAATGGGGAACTTGGCTCTATGCTACGATGTACTATGCGAACAATTTCGAAGAATTTAATAAGGTTATATACAACTTTCCCGAAACGACAAGCAAATCAGTTAATAACTGTCAAACAGTTCTTAAGAAACAAGAGCTTCCTTCAAAACAATTTAGTTACATAAAATCGCGTTTAAATTTTGTGAGCAATACAATCAAATCTTTATAAAAGCAGATTCATTTTAGAAAATACCTGGACGGATTGGCCAAGAAATTAAAATAATATCGAAAGAAGTATTCGGTGAAAATGAAGGATTTTTAATTAAATAAATTAAACTTGATTTTGAATGACAATTTTCAAATGGATCCAGCTATAATTTAAAATAAAGAGAAGCTTTTCCACTTTCAAAAATTTATTGAGCGTCAGAAGTAATAATTTTGACAATTAAACCCCTAGAACAACATTTAATGATCTACTGTTTTCATGAATAGATTTAAGTTATTTTGAAATGTATACAAAATTACAATTTAATTTTTAAATACTTACATAATATTATATATTTATTTTTATGCTTTTTTCCTGTTTTTATGCTTTTTTTCTCTAAATTTTGTGCCTTTTTAAGTGCTTTTTTTTCACATTTTTTAAGCTTTTTTATCCGCTCTCTATTAATGAGGATTACACCAATAAAATTAAATGCATACATAGAGAGACAAAAGAAATATTAACGCACCTCTAGATGCTAAAATAATATAAACATGGCTGGTTTTATGAAATCATTAACAGATAAAAGCTCACAGGATATTAATGTCAGCTGTGATTTGAAAATAGTTAATGTAAAAATTTTCTAAATGAGTTAAAAATTAATTTGAATGCACAATTTCCTCTAATGAAAATGAAAATAAGAAATACCAATGCAAGTAATTGAGCTACGCCAGAAATAAATCAACTTAAGCAAGAAAGATCCATGCTTCAAATTTATCCATGCTTATTTTAATTTCACTTTTTGATGCATCTATACTTTATATTATAAAAATATTAAATAGTTCTAATATCTCCAAAAAACAAAATTATAATCAAAAAAATTTTTGATGGGATCATCATAATACTTTCCCTATATTTTCCTCGAAAACTATGAAGTTTACGCAAAAAGGCTATTTTTCTTAAGTTGCTCAATTGGATTTTTTTATAATAACTTGTTATATTAATTTCATTCAACTCCTATAGTTTATTAACAATAGGCAAAAAATGTCAAAATTATTAATTATAATTTTTTTCTCGCAAGTTAAGAACTTTATAAAATACATGTTTTAATAAAAACTTGTTCAGTTCTTTATTATTTTTAACGTTTGTTTGAAAAGTTATGTAATATTTTTCAAATTTAGAAAAATATCGAGAAAAATCCATCATTTTTTTCAAAATCTTTTCAGTTCTAGTTTTTAATGATAAGACGTCAAGTTTCATCTCAAAGGGATCATTTGTTTTTGAGATACAGGGCACACGGACATTCTCATTTACGAATACGATACTTTCGCTATATATTCTATATAGGGAAAGTAAAAATTAAGACAGCAAGAAACTCATCAAAGGAAGTGTAACAAATAGTCAAAGAAATAAGGCAAAAACTGAAAAGTTAACATTATATAATAATGCTGTTGGTTTAGCAAATTGTTATAATAATTTACATCTTTAATAATCTATAGACAGTATTGAGTGACACACAAATAGTTCAATTTTTGTTCTCTTCTAAAAATGTTTCATTTATATATATATATATATATATATATATATATATATATATATATATATATAATAAATATAATTTCTGTTATTTACAATTGTTTTCCTATGTTGGAAATTAAAAATGATTTATTTTATTCAGGCATTTTCCCAGAAATGGGCAAAGCAGCGCTAGTGATGTCAATATATTAAAAAGTCTATCAAAATGATATGTAATTATCGGCCCTATTATTCTACTAACAACCTTTGCAAAAATAATAGAAACATTCCTTTTACATGTATACTATTTTTTGATCAAATGTTAATTTGTCATTAATATTTAAAAATTGTTGATAGTACTTTTTGAATGTAGAATAATATAATGTCAGTTTTGGAAAATAAAAGCTAAGCTTCCGGTATGTTATTGGACCTATGGAAGCGTTCGATTGTGTAGATCACACTATACTCATAGCTAATATTGAGTTCTATGGGTTCGAGGAATTGCACTTCGATGGTTCCAATCATATTAAAATAATAGGCAACAAATTGTTAAATTAAATATAAAGGGTTCTAATATTTTCATGCTCCGAACAAAGAATCAGAGAAATATCTCAGTGTAGTATTTTTGGACCATTTTTTTTCATGGTTTATATAAATGACATTACATACAATACGTTTAATAATAAACATAATATTATAACATATGCTGATGTCAATTACATTATAGTTTTCTTCAGTTACTATTTGAATGGGGAACTTATTTTAGCATATTGTAAAACTGGTTCACCGACAATATTTTTTTTTAAAAACAAAATATGTTAATTATATTAATTAAAATTATATAATAAAAATTTTCTCTACTCTACTTAGTTAATTTGTAAAACTACTAGGAATTGAACTTCATGGGTTTCATAGATGGCATGAGCATATAGACAAATTAGGTAAAACTTATTATAGTCAATATACCCTACAAATTGTCTATAAGAATATTATATATAAGGTTTTGTTTAATCCATGGGTTGAGTATTTGGGTGGTTATATATAAAAATAATTTTTATATTTACTTACCATCTATAAATATTATTTATTAAATGTTGAATTTATTTATCCTTTTTTCATTATACATACATTATACACACTAGAAAATAACACATAGAATTTAATATTTATTTATATATTTTTACATAATAAGAAAATAACTGATTTTATTGTACCTTTGTAGTTTTCCGCTGAAGATGAACCTATATTCGAAACTAGTTCGGAAAATAAAATTTTATATACTGGGAAGTACAATTTTAATATATAACCACCCAAAATATATTATGTTGAAGCAAACATGCTTCACATATTTTTGTTATTCAGAAAATAATTTTAAGACTGCTTTTTGATGTAGACTTCAATGCATCATGTAGAAGCACGTTCGAAAAATATAACCTACATACGGTATATTCACTATATATTTACGAATGTAATAAATATTTATTCGAGGAATATAAAATTAACTATGTTTATTCTACGCCACGCAAAATCAAATATATTATATCTAAACATAGATTAACTAGTTCAAAAATGCTTTTAGGTTGTAAGAGGATTGTTCTATTTAAGAAAAACCCAAATGATTTAAAAGCCATTGAAACTCTCAAGACATTTAAAATACATTTAATTAGGTTCTTATGTGAAAAGGAATTGTATGGGTATGTAGGGTATTAGAGAGGGTAGATGTGCAGTTAATGCGGTGTCGTCGGGAAATAGAAGAATTTATTAGTTTAGGATAGAGCTGGGATTCTTGAGGTACACCTTACTGTAGGGAAAATAATAAATAATCTGGAGAAGATTTGTCGGATTTTAATTTAGCAGAATCAATTATGAAGGAATTCATAGATTAAAATAAAAAGATGTTTAGCGATTTTTTAGAAGAAAATATTTATAAAGTAGACCTAGACGTCACACAGAGTCAAACGCCTTTTTTATGCAGATTTTTAGTACAATTCTCTTCTTGTAAAATCTAACTGAAAACTAAGTAGTTAATTAATTATTTAAAAATACGAAACCATTCGTAAATCTGCAACATTGAGTCTTATCAAGACTACAAAACAAATCACTTATTGAAACAGCTATTACTCTGGCTAATACCTCGGCAGATATTGAATTATACAAAAGTAAATAGCATAGCCTAGCTATCAAAGCAACACTAGTTTGAATGTATGGTATTTATTGCTGTAATTATTTTATCTAAAAAATAAAAATAAATTATATCATCAGAATAATAAAAAAAACAGCATTTTTACGTAATATGTAAAATTTTCATTAATATTTAAGTAAAAATAATATAATGACCAAAATATACCTAGGCATCCTGTTCGACTCCAAACTCTCCTTCAAAGCCCATGCACAAGCCATAAAGGTCAAGATCAAAACCGGAGCTCGACATTTTCGGGCACTAACCTACAAAGACAAAGGTATTTCAACTAAAACTGCAGTTAGGATATACAAATCCATATGTCGACCTCTGATAGACTACGGTGCAATCCTCTTCAACCAAATCCGTCCCTCCACTCTCCATCACTTTAATGTCGCCGAAAGATCAGCCCTACGAACCCTCACCAAACTTAGACATCCCATTAACCCCCTCCACAATCCCTCAAATGACCTCCTTTATGAACACACCCAGATTATTCCTATCTCCCAACGTATATATAGCCTTAGTTGTAAATTCGTCAACAATCCTTTCAATGTAACCCTTCTTAATAAATTTTGCATTCCCCGAAATCCCCTTATCCCACCTAAATTTAAACACCCTTCGGTCACCCTACATCAATTCATTAGTTCGAATCACCCAGACAGTTAAGCTAGCTAGCAAAGATATTTATTTTTCACACATAACTTAGAGTCAAGACAGGGCAGAAAGACCGATGGTCGATAGCCCAAACGGACAGACTAACACATTATATACCATTTGTAAATGTTTTAATTTTGTAAATATCTATGTTCGAATAAAGATGTTATTCTCTCTCTCTCTCTGACCAAAATAAAATATTCCATACAATTATGTACTAAAAACACCTTTTGTATTCATTTTGGAGTACGTATCATCAATTATGCTCACATAATCACTTTACATAAATAATTTATTAATCACATAATTTTTATATTTGCCTTATGTAGCTGCATACTTCCGTACAGATTTTTTATTGATTTATAATTTTATAAAATATAGAATATATTTTATTTATAAATCATCATCTACCTTTAAAATTAATTATTATATCCCGAAAATAGTTAGTAACCGGTCGATTGCAATTTTTTTAATAACCACACAAATGTCTATTTTAGGTTTGAAATAATATGACAACATGGAGCTAATAAATAACGGAAGTCCGCTATTTTTCACATATTTTTAACAAAACAACATATATACCCTATAATAAATTTTAACTAAATGAAAGATATGATGGTAAACATCCATAACTAGATGCACAGAATGAAAAAGGAATACCTTGATATAATAATTTAACTTTATGCAAATAAATTTGTTTACCTCGTACTTTAAATAAATCAAAAATTAAAAACACCAGAACAATATTTCATCATAATTAATGCGGTCATAATTTATGTGGGAATAACGGGGAGTAATGTGGCAATTTTCTCGATGTGAATTACTGCGTGGATCCATTGAAGGCGGGATTATCAACTTAATTACTTCCATGAATATAAAGAAGCTCATTATAATCCCAACTACAAATTACAATTTCAACGTAGCAATTACTCTAATTTTGGGGAACTAATCTATTTCCGTTTGTCTCCAAGAAGCAGTCCTTGAATAACTCAACCGACGGAGCAGAATGAAACGAACGGCAGTTACATAATTTCAAATGATAAGGGATGGGAGAATTGGGGTAATTTTATTATCGTAAAAAAATAATGTTGATGCGGCCATCATGTAACTCTGTTCGCCTATTCTCGGACGTTAATGGGTTTACAAAAAGCAGCGATTGTATTTTTTTTATCGAGTTGGCTAGCGCGGAAGTGTTTATATAAATCTGGCTGCCAGGATTTTGCAGGCACATCAATGTATGATGTAATTGTGATACATGCGTTGTAGTTGCACGGTTTCCACAAATTTTACTAAATGGGAGAATTGTTTTTGTGCACCTAAGCAGAGTGCAACACCGACGCTAAAATTAACTGTATTGAGAATATATTTTTTTAGTAACTACACTGTCATTACTAAAACTAACATTTGATATTTTAAGTACTATTATTATTTTTCTAGGTTTAAAAAAAACAAAATATTATTAGAACAATGTAATATTTTGGGAATTGACAATTTTCACGACGATGATATTCATATGTACGTTTGGAATAAAACCATTGCAACTAGAGATTCACAAGAAATATCTTCATGCATCTCGAAACATCTTTAAAATCTAAGAAGTTAAAAGTATATTATAGCTTACAGTAATACACAGTATGTGTGTAGGCCAAAATAGAAATATTAAACTATCTTTAACATTGCTAAAAATTGTCCAAACTGTTGAACGTAATGTGAATAAATTCCTGATATCAGTACTTTCGTTTTTACCATATGATAGAGATTAAAGAAGATAATTTACTGTTTCTCGTGGATAAAACCGGCTTATAAGTCCTGATGATAAAATCCACAAATAATAGTAAAATTAAAATGAATAGAAATAGAGTATTTGTTGTATTTTTATTTGAGGTGATAGCCAGCTTCCTACATATACCCGAATGACTATCTTGAGTAGCGTGATGTTTATCTCCTAAACATTATCAAAAGAGATATTTAAAAAAAAATCTGGTATTTGGAATTATTATTTAGACTGATCCAATAAATCCAAGGTACCTCGAAACAAAATTCTACTACCAAAAAGTATCTACCAGCACTGATCTGGAGTGAATTTTTATTCAATTAATAGATAATGGGGACTCGCTCAAAAATTAACAACTAACACATAAACAATATACAAAACCAAGACCTAATCGTACATTTAAATACATATATTTAATTAAATATTATCTACCTATCAATTATAATTTACTTTACTTTATTTTAAAAAAAAATACACTATACTAACAACTATTTATAACCGTAAATTTATAAATCCAAACGTAAAGCCCGAACTTATTACTATAAACAAACAACACTACGATTGACAACCAATAAAGGGTACAGCATATGTGAAATGGAATATTGACTAAACCGATCCATATTTACGGTTGATGGGTAGCAATTATTTATTGTTTACGTTGATATCAGATGTTACAAATGGATCAGTTTAAACATAATTTTGTTATTAATGATGGTTTTAAGCTGAATCTAAATATCGACAATTCTGGTTACAATTACTTTGTATTAGCAAACGCAATTAACATATACATCCCACTTGATTAAATTTAAAATTAGAAAACAAATAAAGCGAAGTTTAATTAATTAAAAGTTTTATGGACAACAAAGCTCACATAAAATTTACATTTACTGTAATTATTAAAGAAAAGTTTTGAATATATTTCTATATTCTTATTAATTATGAATAGACATTAATAGTGTATCTTATTTTACCGAATAATCATTACTGTGGATAGAGATGAGTTCTTCTGATTCCTATTCTAGCGATGTTTTTATGCTGTAATTATTATTTTATAGATTGAAAATATAACTGTTTATAACACTCTTTATGTTATGGTTGTAACCGTTTATTAACAGAATGTTCAGAATCATAATTATGGAATATATGTGACAGTATATGATTTCAGCGTAGCTATTGGTGCGGTGAGCGTGGGGCGGCTAGGGCTTCTTCACGGCAGCTAGGGGTTGTTCCAGGGGTTGGCGTCCTGGGGCAGAGCTTGTGCAGGTGGTCCTCGGAGATGTCTCGACGGGGTACCAATCGTAGCGTAGTCGTAGGTTGTAGCGTAGAATAATAAGTAAGCCGAGTAGACGTGCGTTATCAAAGAGAGCTGTTAGGCCGAGAAGACGAGCGCTAACAGACTGAAGATTGTAAGGGCCATATTCCCTTAAATAAAGCGCGAAGCTGGTGTGGGAGTGAAAAGGGATGCTGTTCTTCAGAGGTAGGGGGTACAACGCGGTCCGGCAGCCGCCTTGGCTACCTGCGAAAGATCGCGCGCTCGGCGCGGGCTTGGGGTGGATGTTACACTCTCCCCCTCTGGGGCTGATATCGTCCCGATGAAGTAACCAGTTTAGATTGGTTCTTGCGTGGACGTCCTCTTCGTCGGATGGGATGGATTGGCTGTAGCTCTGCTGAGTTTCCAGTAAATGAGATGAGAGCGGCAGCGTGGAATATCCTTACGGGCGTGTCTGGGTCGTCCAAGGAGACTATTTCATAGGTGGTCGCTCCTTTTCCTTGGATGATGCGTAGGGCCCGTCTCTTTTAGGGGCAAATTTTGCGGTGAAGTGATCCTTCGTTAGACTTAGAAGATGTGTGTCAACCCAGACATGAACTCCTGGTTGATACTCGGGTGAAGGTCTCCGGGTGGCGTCTACATACTTCTTGCTGTCGTCCTGCTTCTCGTCTGCTAGCTGTTGGGCGGCTACCAGGGTGTCAGCGAACTGGAGAAGGTGTGGAGTGACATCGGCAACGAAGTTCTCTGCTGAGACTTTTGTCCTTAGGTCCCTGCTTATTTCTTCGGTAGTTCGTAGGGTTATTCCGACGTTCTTTGCGGCAAATTTTGTAGGCCGGGAATGATGCTGTGTCCCACTAAGATCGAAAGCTGAGTGTTCATATCCCTATTCTTCCTTTTCACCCGGTTAGCTTGCCGGTGGTAAGACGAGGTGAAGTGGTGATGCACTCTTAGGCTGTACATCACTTGCTGCATAACGGCACTAACGGCACTCAACCGTTATCGGATATGCAGCGGCGAGGAATTCCGTAATGTAGGAAGACCTCATTTACTAACGCTGTGGCGCATTCTGTGGCCGTGGCTTTCCGCAGCGGCAGGATTTCGACCCATTTGCTGGCGACGTCTTCCACTATGAGAATAGTGGTGTATCCCTCTGGTGACGTAGGCAGCGGTCCGAATAAGGCAAACAAAATCGCCTCGAAGCCCTGATTCGGGGCGGTCGTCTGGATTAATCCTGCGGGCTTCAGGTTACTCAGTACGTAACGCTGGCAATCGATGCAATTTTTGAGGTACCTAGCAATATCGTCTCTCATCTTCTTCCAATTTTAACGTTGAGACAGTCTGTGGTAGGTTCCGTGGAATCCATAATATCCTGCGGTTGGATTATCATGGAATTGTTTCAACAGGGCTGGCACTTTGTCTTTCGCGATACATTGTTGAGCATCCTCGTTGTCGACTGTCGGGGTATATCGGTGTAGTACTCCCTTTATGAGGAGATACCCTTTCCTGCTCCAATACACGGCGTCTTCCGTTTTCGGCTGAGCTTCAAGGGCGTCGATAATCTTCAAGTTTTCGTCCTGATATTGTGGCCTCCGGATATCGGCAGCTTCTCGCTGCGGAACATCAACCTGAACTACATTGATTTTGGTGATGTTGAGGCTCGGTATCCTGGATAGGGCATCGGCAACGAAATTTGATTTTCCAGGGATGTATTTTATGTTAATGTCAAACGGCTGTAGTTGTAAGGCCCATCTAGCGAGACGTCCTGTGGGTGCTTTTAATGACATTAACCAACGTAGGGCTTGGTGATCTGTAGCGATGGTGATTAGTGAGCCCTCAATGTATTCTCTGAATTTATTCAAGGCCCATACTATGGCTAGAGCTTCTAGCTCCGTCGTCGTATAGTTCTGTTCGGCTGGTGTGAGCAAGCGGCTTGTGTATTCGACCGGATGTTCTTCTAATCCCTTGCCCTGGACTAGAACTGCTCCGAGGGCAAAGTCGCTAGCGTCAGTTCTTATCAAGAATGGTTTCTCGAAGGCGGCTGGCTTCAGGATTGGAGTAGTAGTTAGCAGCGTTTTCAGTTGATCCATTGCGGCTTGCTGTGTCTCCTCCTATTTCCAGGTGGCGTTCTTCTTAAACAGACTGGTTATCGGCCTGCTTAGGTCGGCGAAGCCGGGGATGAATCTGTGGTACCATGAACAGGTTTGAATGAATGATATGGCTTCCTTGCGGTCACGGGGGCTTCTCCAAGTGGCGATGGCCTGAATGCGCTCCGGATCCGTCGTAATTTCACCGTTTGAAATAACGTGGCCCAGATATTTTATTCGTTATGAACATAGATTGGTTTTCTCTCTGTTTGCCGACATTGACATCTTAGTCACGTGCTTAAGGACATCGATTAGGTCCTGAAGATGCTGTTCGAAAGTGTCGGAAAGGAGAATAATGTCGCCTAAGTATGTTAACATTCGGACGTGGGACACCTTGGCTCGGAGGCGGTCCATTGTTTGCTGGAAAGTAGCCGGTGCGTTTCTGAGTCCGAACGGCATCCGTTTGAATTTTGAATAGTCCACAGGGGCAGGTAAATGCGGTTTTCTCCGTGTCCTCGGTTGCAACCAGAATCTGCCAGTATCCACTTCTCAAGTCTATGGTGGATGTGTATTTTCCTGTTGATCCGTTGTGTAGTGGGTCGTCCATCCGTGGGAGCGGGTCCCTGTCGGGTATTGTCACGGCATTTTTATTCTATCAAAAAAGTCAATTAGTTATTTAAACTTCTTAATTGTTTAAAACCTTTGATGAAGAAGGACTTTATTATGTAATAAGTTAAAATTTTAACATGTAAGTAACATTTTTAACTACTAACATCCACACATACAATCACATTTATATATTTACACTTACGTATAATAAATTTATTCAATGCCCTGTAATCGATGCATAGGCGAGAGGTACCGTCTTTCTTTGGTACCATAACGACATGTGATGCCCTCGGTGATGATGACGATTGAATGATGTCGTCTTCTAAGAGCTGCTGAATTTGCTGCTCCAGCTCCTCTTTCTTGGGTGGCGACATCCGATAAGGCAGGGCGCTGACGGGTGCGCTTTTCTCGGTGTTGATGTGGTGTCGTCCCAAGGTGGTCGGTGGTTTTGCGCTTCTAAATGATTCCTCGTTGCTCTCGAGCATATGATTAATTTTTCTCTTTTCCTCCGGATTTAGGGAAGATCCTTTGTCAGGCCTCAGTTGAAGAGAGATTGTTGCGATGTCCATCGCTTCCTGGTAGAATTGTAAAAATGTTTCTTTGTCGGGCTGGATTTTTCTCGGTGGCTCCGGGAATAAGCATTCTTCGGGCTTGCTTATACTTGAGCTGACGGCTGGTTTTTCCACTCTAGGTTTCGCAGCGTCATAATGTGGATCCTGTAAATGTCCAAGTTTTCTGGCCCATGTCGATTGAAATGCCTGCCTGCTTCATAAAATCCGCTCCCAAAATGGTTTCGTGGGTTTCACTGTTCGGTAGTACACAAAATGTCGAAACGATTTTATCCTTAAGTACGACGTCGACATCGGTTTTTAGAATTGCATCGCTCGTTCTATGCCCGTTTGCGAATGAGACATGGGAGCCGGTGTCTAAGAGCGCATACTCTGGTTTCCCATTCACATTAATGAAAACATGCGGTCTGCGTGGGTCTAAGGCTACTGCGATGGAGGAGATGTGGTTCCGCTGTTGCTCATTACAAGTCGTGCATCTGCTGCGTATCGTGTTCGGTTTTTCACACCCGTAACATTTAAAGTGGTTTCTTCTGCCGGGAGCATTCCTCCACTCTGTGGCCGTGATTTTTGCAGTAAGCGAATTTAGTCTTATCCTGGACATTATTTTTCCCTGTCCGTGCTTCCTCCTGTAGGAGTGTTTCAGCATTTCTCACTGCGTTTAGAAATTCGTCGTAAAGTCCGAACGAATCCCGTGGAACTTTTTTCCTTATGTCCAGGTGTAGCAGCCCGTAGATTGCGTCTAATTGTAATGCTGCCTCGATGTTTCCGTTCAGTTTGCTGAACAGCGCTCTTTTGTATATAATGAACTGGTCCGTATTCATCGGTCTATATTGTTTTTCGTTGAAGATTTGTTGAAAAATCTTAAAATTCGGGATTTGCGGGGCAAAAATTTCAGACAGCGGTGATGAGCTGGTCTTAGGTTCTGATTTCTGCTTTGATCGCTTCCACCAGTTGTTTGCGAATTCCTCTAGGAGAAGCTGGAATCCTGCGATCGCGTCTGCTTTTGTTACGTGTTCGGCGTTCTTATACATGGTGATCGTGCTGATGAAGGTTTCAACAATTTGACTCTCGGTTTCTCCTTCAAACCGTGCTCTACATTTTGAGAACCTTCCTCTCGCGACAGGTTGTTGTGGAATTTGTAACATCCGGTTCATAATTGCTTGGAACTGCGCCTTCGTCATCACTATATTTGCTATACTCCTAGTGCCTCTTCTTGTACTTCTTTTGGCCACGCGTTGGGCTGCCAGTTTATAACACTCTTTATGTTAGGGTTGTAACAGCTAGGGGTTGTTCCAGTGGTCGGCGTCCTAGGGCAGAGCTTGTGCGGGTGGTCCTCGGAGATGTCTCGACGGGGTACCAAGCGTAGCGTAGTCGTAGGTTGTAGCGTAGAATAATTAATAAGCCTAGTAGACGTGCGTTACCAAAGAGAGCTGTTAGGCCGAGAAGACGAGCGGTGGATGTTACATGTTTTAATAAACACTTCTTATAATGTATACATACACATTTACAATCCAGACAAGTAAGAGGCGACTTTGATTTAGACACTTTACTTGTGCATTAAATCATTATCAAATGAAATAATATAATTTAATGTAGATGTATAGCTAATCAGATTTTATTTTGCCGACATAAACAGGCTAAGAAAGATATTTTTATTTTTTTGACTTAGGCATATGCCATTCAGTCACGACATGTTTGTATTTAAATAAGAGAAACTATATAAATATTTACATACACACATACACAATTCCGAAAGAAAGCTATAGTGAATACACATTTATTGCATTCATTTACTAAATTAAATGTAAACAATTAATTTTATAGGTTCTTATATGAATAGTTAATTATGTAAATATGAATTATAAATAATCTTCAACTTTGATATTTTCTTAACCTAAAATGATGATCAATTAGCTTAACATAGTACTTTTTCTGCATGGTTTACATTTTAGTCTTAAAAATAGAAACAATACCAACGCTGTATAATTGTCTCTTAATTTATTCATTTTTGTTTAATACTCTTTTGTAAGTTATCAGAACAATATTTATTAAGTAGTAATAATAGAATTATATTCAATTTAGCAACTTAATCAGTTAATTTACATCTAATATCATAAATTGTTACATGTTTTTTTTCTGGGTGACTGCCAATAAACTAATATTGGAAAGCTCTGTATACATTAGGGAGGGTCGAAAAAGTAAAAGTTATCGCATGAAAATATACGAAGTGTAGTGACGTCAATGAGAAACGACAAAAATTTAAACTCGATCGGATAACATCTGTCCACGGATTTCTTCAAAGTTTTTACATTTTAATCGGAAAGTTTTCACTTCTTATTCGCATGCAATATACTTGATCCGTAAAATAAAATCTCTATAACAGATTTGTAACACATATTCTTCTTAAAATATGGGTTTCAATTAATAAAAACTCAACGTTATTGGGAGGAAGGTGGAAATTCCCTCATACAGAATTCAACAATTTGGCGATTTTTTTGGTTTACACAGAAGGCAGGTGTCAAACCGCTTCCGCCGCAAATCCCAAAGAATAATTAATGTAAATTGTTTAATTTTTCATTATAACCAGAATCTACTGCGAAGTAAATATCTCGAGTAAAAAGATTTTTTTTATTTCAACACCATTCAAACACACGTCCTCTTAAAAATGAAGTTATATAATTAAATAATTGAGAAAATTATTTGCTCCATTGTTATTCGGGTTACATTAAAGTAGAGTCGGAAAGTAATTTTCAGGAGAATTTTTCAGGAGTATAATTTGCTTTAACCAGTCGAGGTTTTCAACTCCCATTTGTGCACTGGTTGTAATTTTAATAATAATTGCGGCGCTGCCTAATGACTTTTTTTCACATTTCCCAGGAAATCAGATGGCCGGGTCAAGGTTATAAATGTACAGACAGAATTTTTGCGCAGTTTAATTTGGAATGTTAAACACAGAGAATAATTAATTAATGTTAACATAATAAACAAACATAAACGTCGAATATTTTATATAAAAAATGTAAAAGAGTATAATCAAATTGAATAAATATTAATAATTAATTTAATTTTAATAGCGTATGTGTGTAATAAACCATATTAATTAGATTATGTTGTAATATTATTAACAATTACATAGTCACCATTAAATTACTCAATACCTATTTATGTAAAACATAGTATGTATTTTATATGTTGCCAATAAAATTCAATTTCAGTATAAATTTCCACTATTTAAATATCGATTTATTTTTCGTTTGCTCTCAAATACAATTACAATTTTACAGCATTTTGCGAACCGAAATGTGTAAATATTTATTGCCTAATTAACAGAAAAAATGTTTGAAATTTGCGAAATACATAAAAAATATTTGTTAATTTTATAGAAAAAATCCACCATCATTTAAATTTTTCCATACTTTTGCGAAAAGGGATAGATTATACTTTATGAATTACATTGTTTTTCATTCTCTAGAATTATTTGTTGTATAAATATATTATAGCAGTTATTATCATTTTAAGACTACAGTGGAAGAAAACTATGTATTAGTTTTGCTTATATTTTAATTTTCGCGAAACATATATTTAAAACATTCACTAGAATAGTAATAAAAGATTTTGTTTATTCTATATATTCTTAATACATAAAAAGCATCCCTCGTAATTTTTTGTTGATATGTTTTATATGAATAACATTATAAAAACTTTAAAATATATTACGTTCTAATAATCTTAACATGTAATATTTTGTAATAACGAGTTTGTTGCAATAGTATACAAATCAGGAATCATCGCACTTCTTACATCACCTTGCAATCGAAATCTTAAATACTCATTATACAACTATTATAACATACAGAAATCCCTATGCTATGTAGCTTATTTACATTATGTACATCAAGAATTAGAATTGATTGTTCTCTGTAAATGAACAATTGTTGATTTATAAAATTATATTTGTAACGTTTTGTAGATATTAGTATTAACTAATATCACAGACGTATATTTATTGCCTCGATAATAACCGACATTATATGAGAAATTGACGTCAAATAAACAGCAGCAGATGCTTCAAGTAATTTCAGGTAATGCAATCCCGCGCGATTAATCAAACCGCCCCAAATGCTACGGTTTCCTGTCATCGGCATAAAGATGTCAAGAGCAAGAAATACACGTGGGTAACAAATGGCGCCGGTCGAATATTCGGAAAGGATGCCTTCGTGCGAAAAAGGGGTTCGCTGGAAATTCTATGAAGAATTGATAATCAATACTCTTCGCCATGGTTTGAAATGTTTAATTGTGTGAAATGTATCCGTTCGTGCGCGAAGGTTACTTTTAAATGAAACGGGGCCCACTTAGCTCTAGCAGAAATATTATTTAATCACTCGTTACATAACTAAAATACCTGAAACATGTAATAAATAAAACCACGGTTGGGGAAATAAAGTTATCGGTTTATAACTCTCCTTCTATAATTTTGCCCTCGCGCCTCAGTGCATTATGAGAGTAAGATGGATTTCAGTAATTCAATAGACGGAAATTTAAACTCGATTTGTATATTCCAGTTGCAGTCGTGTCGTATTATTACGTGATTTAGTGTTACCCGAATGTCCTCGACAGATACAGAAACGTCTCCAACTTTCTGTATCGAAACTACGCGACTATAAAAGTTGCGTGTCAGCGTGTAAGTTCGTAGACGTGCCATTATATCAGTGTTGAAATTCTATTCCAAATAACTTTTTTTTAAATTTACAAACATAAAATATGGACATTAATGTTTTATTTGAGTCTTAGTAAACTTTTAAATCATATATAAAGTACAAAAAGTAAAATTTTACAAATAAAATCTATTTAAGTACTTAACGTAGTTGCAGAAAATTTATTTATACGAACGTTTTATGAATCCTCTTATTAAGACTACAAAAATTAGCATATTGAAACAACTACTTCGCTGGCTAAAATCAAAACAGATGTTTTATTACAAACATTCAAAAATTCGGGGTTTAGAGCAAGAAAACTTCCATGCAGGTGAGAAAAGTATATGCCAAAATCGTTTCCACAAGCACGGCTCCTGGCTTCTTCAACGTTTACAAGACGATCTTCTTATTATTTTAATAAAGTGGTTACTAGTGAATCCGTGCGGGGATTTGCCAGTTTCCTCCATCGGGTGCGTCCCCATTGGAATTGGGGGAAGCTCGTCGGGAACATTCCCGAAGGGTAGTGGGAAAATAAAATACTCACCGTGAAAAAAAACTGAAAAACTGGACTGGTCCTCCAGGTTGGGGGTTTGAGCATTGGGCTGGTTCCTCAACATACGTAAAAAAACGTAAAATACTAAAAAGCCCGCAACAAGCCTAGGAACGAAGGACAGAACAAAAGGAAAACGACCTACGCAACGAAAACGGTACATGAATTTTGGAACGTGGAATGTTCAGTCAATCAGGGATAAGACGGATGAAATATAAAAAGAGTTGGAGCACCTGAACATCGACATCGCAACGCTCACAGAGACAAAGAAGAAAGAAAACGGAGTGGAAAACTTAAATAAATACATACACATTTTTAGCGGAGTGCCAAAGGAGTCCAGAGCTAGTAGAGGAGTATCTATCTTAATCTACAAAAAGTTCAAACAGAAAATAACTAACATAACTGGACAGCACACAACGAAAACATCCTATCA
The DNA here is from genome assembly GCA_963969525.1 of Ontholestes murinus. Classification (NCBI taxonomy): domain Eukaryota; kingdom Metazoa; phylum Arthropoda; class Insecta; order Coleoptera; family Staphylinidae; genus Ontholestes; species Ontholestes murinus. Next base: position 26,405,403 of record OZ018390.1, on the reverse strand, counting down.
GTCAATATGAACATACTGTGACATAAAATTAAAATTTTCAGTGTATACACACCATCAAACGACAGCCTAGTAAATGAAAAAGGCGCATTCTTCACTACACTCGAACAACTAATTTCGGAAACGGGCCAAGATAGGGAAATAATCATACTGGGAGATCTCAACAGCAGGACAGGGTCCCAGGAAAATAGCAACATAATCGGTCCATTTGGGGAAACCACCATTAACGACAACGAACAAAGAACTATCGACCTTTGCGAAGCATACGACCTGAAGATCACGAACGGTTTTTACAGGCACCGAGATATACATAAGTACACATGGGTCCAACACACTAGGAATCTTAGATCAATAATAGATTATCTCATTGTAAGACTTCCAACCTAAACGTAAACGATGTAAGAGTACACAGAGGTGTGACATGTGGATCCGATCACTATCTGGTAAAAGGAATAATACATCTCCCAGCAACAAGGGTAACCAAAAAAATCCTAAAACTGTGAAAAATACAACTGAAACATCGAAACAAGAAGTGTACAACATCGGAAGCCTATCTCAAGATAGTGTAAAATATCTATATAACCGACGGCTAGATCAGAAGCTGGAAAATGCGAAGCCGGACACGAACGAAGAGAGGAATATAACACAATGCATGAAGGAAGCTGCGGCAGAGGCAGTAGGGAAAAGAGAAAAACAAAAAAGTAATAAACAGTGGTGGACCAAAGAAATCGAAACAAAAATACAAGACAAGAAAGATAAATATCTACTATGGATCTCGACCAAAGAAAGCAGAGACAGAGAGCTTTACGCACAATCAAAAAGAGAAGTAAGAAATCTAATCAACTACAACAAAAATCTGCTATGGGACAATAAGTGCAGAGAAATAAATACATACATTGGAGGTAGTAAGAGCAGCGAGGGCTGGAAATTCGTAAAAACACTCAAAACCAACGAGACCGGACATGCTTTAATCCAAATTATCCCAACACAAGAATTGGTGAAATACTACAAAAATCTTCTTACAGAAGAAAGGACAGAATTCAAAAATATGTCTCGGGGGAGGGTAGGAGTAGACGGCGAACCGATAACAATAACGAACGAGAGAGTTATGAAAGCAGCCAAGCAGCTTAGAAACAACAAAGCACCGGAACCAGGAGGACTGCAAGCCGAGCTTGTAAAAAATGGGACGGAACAGCTGTATACCAAACTAGCCACAATGTTCACAAAATGGGTAAACGGAGAACCAATATCGGAAGAAGCTAAGGAGTCGCATATAACATCAATTTATAAGAAGGGATCGAAAAAAGATTGTTCCAATATGTGCATAGCCGTTACTAGCACCCTTAGCAGACTCTACGGCAGAATACTAAGGGACCTGTTAGAAGAGGAGCAACCCCACATATCTGAAGAACAGTCAGGTTTCCGGGCAGGAAGATCATGGAACGACAACCTATTTACACTGAAACAAATTATAGAAAAGAAAACTAACACCTACGAAGAACTACATCTGCTGTTTGTGGATCTAGCCAAGGCATACGATAGTGTACCACACAACAAATTATGGGACGTTCTACACCAATCATCCATTAATACCACAATTAAAAATGCAATGAAACACCTATACGAAAACTCAACTTGCAGGATAAAGATAGGCGGAAAATTGTCGGAAAGCTTTCATATCAGCAAAGGACTCCGCCAAGGATGCTGCCTATCTCCCATATTGTTCAACATTTACATTGAGCATGCAATGAAGCAATGGAAGAGGAAATGTAGAAATATGGGAATTCCCCTATCCGATGAAACGATGCTATACACGTTACAATTTGCGGACGAGCAGGTCGTAATAGCGCAGGATAAGCAGGACCTGGAATACATGAGCCGTAAACTCATAGAAGAATACAAAAGGTGGGGAATGACCATGAACATAGGGAAGGCCAAGTATATGTGCATTGGCGGGAAAGCAGAAGACCTAGACTTGGAGAACCATGGACATATTGCCCCGGTTAGCGAGTATAAATATCTGGGCGCATGATTCCACGAATCAGGAACGAATACCATGGAAATAGGAAAACGAATAGCACAAGCAAAAAAGCTAATAAACGCGTTAAATGGACTGCTGTGGAGTAAAGATATCAACACAAAGAGAAAGTTAAATATATACAACACGATGATTAAGAGCAACCTACTATACGGATACGAAACGTGGAGAACAACTAAGGTATGGGAAAATAAACTTAGAGCAGTGGAAATGGATGTTATAAAGAGATCACTACGGGTATCCAGATTGGATAAAATCAGGAACGATGCACTAAGGGAAAACATAGAAGACATAATCGAGGAAATCCAAACTCGGCAATTAATATAGTATGGACATGTCCAGCGCATGCAGCCAACAAGAATACCAAACCTAGCCCTAGAATGGAGACCTCTAAGGAAAAACAGAAAAGGCAGGCCGAAGAGAAAATGGGAGCAAGGAATTTCAAGAGCTATGAGCGAGAGAAACCTGGAGACTGGACAATGGGAAGATAGGAGAGGATGGAGGGCGGGTAACATCGCCTCATCTCCAAAGCCCAAAAAAGTTGCATAATCAAGAGACGCGTTAAAAGCACGTATATAATCACTAAGGGGTGATTCAGATTGGACTTCAAGAGCTGGTATCTAAACAAATGGCAAATTCATCATGGAAACAACGCGTACATGTTGTTTAAGTTTATTATGAAAACAGACGATCGGTTACTAAACAGTGGTCAAAATCTTGCCCTGCAGTAGAGATAAGAATAGCTAAGAGCCTTTAATTACCTGAGAGAAATTTTCATAGAAAGCATGTGACCTCCTTGTGCCTTCCTCTTAATCTTAAGTAAGAGGTCGTTTTGCATACAATAATCCGCATGCTAGGACTCTTTTTCTTAACATATTGTTTTTTAACTAACTTGTATGATAATTCCACTTCCTCCATCTATATGGTTCTTAGCTCTCACATTTCTCCTCATAGTTGATATATATTCTTCTTGAAAATAACACGTCCCTAAACAATGGTCGAAGTTTTTGACCACTCTTTAGGGACGTGTTATTTTCAAGAAGAATTTCAGCTTTTGTGTCGTTAGCCCAATCGGCAACAACGTATCCTATCAAAACTCCATTCCCTTTTCATATTTTAGGGCGTAGGTTTTTGTACCCATTAGTTATCTCAATAATTGCAATGTATCTTATTGTAGCAGTTGCTGTATTGGCTCAAAAATCTTACACTATAAGCAACATGGGGTCACCGCTCCTAATGTATTGTCTTCCAATCAATTGCTGATAAGGTATTGTTCTATTAATGTCTT